>UESW01004190.1:277053-324696 GCA_900491605.1 Calamus simplicifolius | reverse complement strand
ACCTCATCATCGTTCGTTTGCCATAAAGCAAATGTTTGCAACTTCCTTTTGTTCTCCTCGGAAGAGGATTCTTCGCTATCGCTCCATGTTGCAACATAAGCTTTCTTCTTCTTCTTGTAGACTTTCTTCAATTGAGGACATCATATCTAAAATGCCCCGGTTTCTTGCACTCATAACATATTAAGGGGTCTTTCTCTTTTTCTTTGTCCTTGTCCTTCTTTTTTCTTTCTCTCCTTCCATTTTGTTCCATATATCTTCTTATGGAAGGGTCTTCTTCTTTGCATAAACCTTTTGATTTTCTTTCCAAGGAGACAGTCTCCTCATCATCATCACCATCACTGTAGCTTCCTCACTTTCTGCAGCCTTAAGAGCAATAGTTTTTTTCTTTTTAACTTCTTTCTTGATGTTGCTTTATAGTCAGCTCATGAGTCATTAAGGATCCAAGTAGCTCCTCCAAAGGTAAAACATTTAAATCCTTGGCTTCTTGGATTGCAGTCACTTTCGCTTCCCATGATCTCGGAAGTGACCTAAGAATTTTACGCGCAAGTTCAAATTAGTATAGTCTTACCAAGACTTTTCAAACCATTTACAATATCAGTGAATCTTGTGTACATGCATGTAATAGTTTCAATTTGTTCCATACTAAATAGTTCATATTATGCACCAAAATATTAATTTTGATTCTTTTACTTGATTAGTACCCTCATGGGTAACTTCTAATCTATCCCAAATTTCTTTTGCGGAAATACATGTAGAAATTTGATTAAATTCATTTGCATCCAATGAACAATACAAAACATTCATGGCTTTAGCATTGAGCTGAGCCAACTTCTTATCATTTCATCCCATTCCGTTTTCGGTTTAGGAATCACCATGTTGTCTATTCTAATTGTGGGTGTGTGTGGACCATTAACTATGATTCCCCATAGGTCACAGTCAAGTGCTTGAATAAAAATCTTTATCCTAGCTTTCCAATAACTATAATTAGTTCCATTAAATAAAGGAGGTCGATTAGTGGATTGACATTCTAAATATGATGAACTAGCTTGAGCTACCATTTGAATCTTTTGCTCTTGATCGTTAGACCAAATTCAAATGAGCACTAGCTCTGATACCAATTGTTGGCCCAGATGGCAACCCAAGAGGGGGGGTGAATTGGGTTCTTAAAAAATATTTAGCCCCATTAAAAAAAATATGTGCTTTGGAATAAATGAGATTATATGCTGGATAGATATTAGACAAATGAAGAGATAGAGTAAGAGAGTCAAAACACGGCAAACACAAGGATTTTATAGTGGTTCGGTGTATCCAACACCTACGTCCACTCCCAAGTACCACTTGGGTCCACACTATAATCTACTTGATTACAGCCGAGTTGTTTTACAAGCGCACAACTCAAAACTTGTTGTTTCCCCTGGGATTACAATGAACCCAGCTGGTTTTCTGGGCTCACCAGCACAAAACCCAAACACAAGCTATCCTTAGCTTGTCCCGAGGTAAACTACTCCACTAATTCAATCCCTTGATTGAACTAGTAAAACAGTAAATGAGAATAGAGTTTAAGACAAGAAAGCTCCTCAAATGAGCAAATAGGCAATAAACTAAACAAGGATTAGAAAAGCCTGTTTGAAGATCTTTGAATGTGCGCTTTTCTTCTTTTCTTCTTTTTCCTCTTCTTCTTGGAAAGGTTGAATCAGTGCCTCAGCTCAGATTCTTCAAAAACTTGCAGTTGAGAAGATGGGGAAATCATGGCTTTTGCTTCTAATTTCTTCACTTAGGAAATCCTCCGATTTTGAGCTTGAATGCCTTGGATTTCTCTTTGAGCTTTTCTGGAGTTGATAGATTTGAACTTTGACTCTTTCCTTTTTGATTTCTTGCTCAAGACTTCTTGGATTTTTCAATCTATTTTCTCTTAAATTTTTTTTCGTCCCATTTTCAAACGGATGGTCCCCTTTTTATAGATCCCTTTAATCCACGTTTTAGGAGGGAAAACTAGCTGTTGGAGACGTTTGGATTCTTCTACACACAAAGAAAATAGCTGTTAGAAGTTAGGTGAAAAGAAATCTTACCGTTGGAGTACGTTCTGACAGATAGAAAATTCATTCCTAACAGGTTGGAGTCGGCTCCAACTTTTCAGGTGTCGGGTCCAAATCGGGTGCTCAAAAATAGTAAAGAAAAATTGTTGGGGAGTCGGCTCCGAAAAAGGTAAGTGTCGGCTTGTCGCTTTCGGGAGTTGGCTTCAAAAAACTGTAAGTGTCGGCTCCAGAATAGTCCATAAAACATGCTCTCTGTTCCCAGGTTAGAGTCGGCTCCGGAAACTCAGGTGTCGGCTCCCGAAATATCAGGTGTCGGCTCCTGAATTCTAGGTGTCGGCTCAGAAAACTGAAACAGAATGCACTTCTCTGTATCTCAGGTTGGAGTCGGCTCTGAAACTTTGGGTATCGACCTCAGACCATGCCAAAATCCCAGAAACTTTCTGATACGCCTTGGGGTCGGCTCCTTACCATTGGGGTGTTGACTCCAAGCTCTGAACTTTGAGATTTCTTTTTCAATCTTGATTTAAAATATATTTCTTTATCCTTTTTGATTGATCAAACATTTTTAAGCCCGGTAACACTTGTTAAATCTATTAGTAGCAAAATTAATATACTCATATCATTTATTAATCATCAAAATCAATAATTGGGTCAACAGCAAGGAAGAAGATGGTGGTTACACGTGCGTAGCAGGCTTCCACTAGCCAGGCCGTGGAACATCTCCAGCGGGCTGAGCAATCAGAGGTCAACCTCTATGTTTCACCTCCTGCACCATCACAGGCTAGCCAGTCTGATCGATTCAATGCCCTGACTCATCAAGTACAAGATATGATGACGGTGGTGCGGGGACTGCAGGAGCACTGCTTCACTGCCATGCCTTTGCAACCTCAGCCCTCTCCGCCTCATGAGGAGGGTCATGAAGCTAGTCGTCCTCATGGCAGGACCCCTCTGGAGGCCTCCCACCATTTGTTCCCAAAGCCAGATCACAGGGAGCCCTCTAAGTGGTGACGGTCTCCTTCCCACCACTCCGACCGCTCCTGCAGACGACGTGGTGAGAAGGAAATGAGGCACGTACACCCCTTGCGCCGGCAGTCTTCCCCCTCTTCATCTTCTGGGTCCTCAGAGGAAGGCGCTAATAGGAAGACTGCTCATTGGGCCGCACGATGGCTAGAGGAGTACCATCAACGGTTGGACGAGCTTAGCGGCAGGATCACCAACCCCCAAGGAACGGACTACGATCGCCTCCCCTCGCTTTCTCGTCGTATCATGGAAGAACCGGTTCCACCCCGGTTTCGTCTACCTCAATTGGACCCGTACGATGGCACGATGGACCCTCTAGATCATCTGAAGAGCTATAAGGTCTTCATGCAAGTCCAGGGGGTGACAGACTCTCTTCTCTGTGTCGCCTTTCCGGCCACGCTCCGGAAGGAGGCGAATGTGTGGTACTCCCGCTTACCACCACGCAGTATCAACTCTTTCCGGCAACTCGAGCAATCTTTCCTGACCCACTTTGATGCATACCGGAAGATCCCCCGGATTGCTGACAGCCTGTTTTCCATCCAGCAGAAGAGCGGTGAAACCCTGAAAGACTTTGTGGCTCGGTTCAAGGAAGCTGCGTTGGAGGTATACAACTTGGAGGACTCCGTAGCCACAGTAGCTTTGAAGTGGGGACTCCGTCCTTCCAGGTTCGCCTATTCTTTGGACAAAAAAGCTCCTCACTCTTATGCCGAACTGTTGAGCCGGGTGCAGAAGTACATCCGCACCGATGAAGCAGAGTCCTCTAGGAGGGAGGTTGATAAAGGGTCCGGTAAGAAACCAGCATCTTCGAAGCCCACGGGGGCACGGTCTAGAAAACCCGAGCCACCCCATCGCGCAGATAATCGGCCCCAAGTGTTGGCTCCAAAAGAGCACTTCACTCCTCTCCTCGCTCCGATATCCCACATTCTGCTAGAGATCAAGGATGAGACCTACCTTCGGCGTCCACCCCCCATGAGACCAGGGGTTCCTCGCAGCAATGAACTCTACTGCCGGTACCACAGAGACTATGGTCACGACATCAAAGACTGTCGCCTGTTGAAGAAGGCGATCGAAGAGCTCGTTCAGCAAGGCCATCTAGGCAAGTTCGTCAGAAAAGGGAACCCTGCTACCCCGGGCCCATCGGCACTCCCCACACCTCAGGCTGGAGTGGATAATGCCCCAACGGAGAAGATGTTAGCCTTGATCTAATGGGGGGCATGTAGTAATTCTAAAAGACAGAGAGATGAGGGAGAAGATTCTATAATTCCCTTCTCTAGAAGGGATCTAGACGGGGTAATAAATGAACATGATGATAGCGTCATTGTATCTATGATGATTGCAAAACATCCTGTAAAACAAATTCTGGTTGACAATGGAAGTTCGGTAGATGTATTGAGCTACGATGCTTTTGTTAGAATGGATTTTCCTAGAAGCTCTCTTTGACCCATCACTACTCCGTTGATGGGTTTCACTGGAGACTCCGTCAGGGTTGAGGGGGAAGTCACCCTCTCTGTCACGGCTGGGACTCCGCTGCGTCAGAGCACGGTTCTTATGAAATTTCTGGTGGTACTGGTCCCACTAGCTTACAATGCTATCTTGAGAAGACCAGGTTTGAACATGCTAGATGCTGTATCTCTACAAAGAGATTACTTGTAAAGTTCCCCACCCACGAAGGAGTCGGGGAGATGAGAGGGGAACGGAGCCCCTTACTGCTCTGTTACCACTTAGCCCCTAGTCCACAAGAGATGGTATCGGCAACAAAGCCTGAACTGCCCAACCCCAGAGACTTGGAAAGGAGGGGGGAGCCAGCTGAGCACCTGCTGACCTTCCCCTTGGGGGAAGACCCAATGAAAACCATCCAGATCGGGGCACTACTTTCGGAGGAGGCGCGCGATCAACTCCTAGTTTTCCTGCATGCCAACTTCGACGTCTTCGCATGGTCATCATCTGATATGCCCAGCATCCCTGAGGACGTGATCACCCACCGGCTCAACATTAAGCTGGGTGTCGACCAGTCCAGCAGAAGAAAAAAAGCTTCGCTCCAGACCAACAGAAAGCTATTGACGAAGAGATCCATAAGCTGGAGGCTGTCGGCCATGTTCGGGAAGTCCACTACCCCGACTGGTTGGCCAATGTCGTGATGATCCGCAAGGCCAATGGGAGCTGGAGGATGTGCGTAGACTTCACCGACCTTAACAAGGCGTGCCCCAAGGACAGCTTCCCCTTGCCTCGGATCGATCAGCTCGTGGACGCTACCTTGGGTCAAGAGACCCTTAGCTTCATGGATGCCTTTTCCGGATATAATCAGATTAAGATGGACCCCGCAGACGAGGAAGCTACTTCGTTCGTGACCGAGAAGGGGATATACTGTTATAAGGTGATGCCGTTCGGACTAAAGAACGCAGGAGCCACTTACCAGAGGTTAATGAATAAGATATTTGAAGACCAAATCGAACGTAACATGGAGGTATACGTAGACAACATGCTGACTAAAAGTGTCCGCACAGCCGACCACATCGCTGACCTGGCGGAGACCTTCGGCAACCTCCGTCACTATTATATGAAGTTGAACCCCCGCAAGTGTGCCTTTGGGGTAACAGTGGGCAAGTTCTTGGGTTTCATGGTGACACAGCGTGGAATTGAGGCAAACCCTGATAAGATCCGAGCCATCCTAGACATGAGGTCTCCGGCCAACAAGAAAGAAGTGCAGCATCTGACTGGAAAGGTGGCGGCCTTGAGCCATTTTTGTCAAAGTCTGCAGAAAGATGCATGGAATTCTTTAGGGCACTATGCAAAGTCAATGGCTTTGAATGGATGAGGTAGTGCCAGGAGGCTTTCGAGGGATTAAAAGAGTTTTTGTCCACCCCGCCACTATTGTCTAAACCAAGGAGGGAGGAAGAGCTCCTTCTCTACCTCGCAGCCTCTCCTAAAGCAGTCAGCTCCGTGCTTGTTTGCATGGACACCGATGGGGCATAGAAGCCAATGTACTACACTCCATGATGCGGAGACCAGATACTCGAGAGTCGAAGAGATCATTTTCGCATTGATCATCTCCGTCCAGCGCCTCAGACCCTAATTTCAAGCTCACCCAATCGTGATGGTCACCAACCAACCGCTTAAGGTGATCCTTTTTCGTCTTGATACTTCTGGCCGATTGACAAAGTGGGTGCTCAAACTGGAAGAGTTCGACCTATCGTTCTGACCCAGGTCAGCTATGAAGTCTTAAATCTTAGCAGATTTCTTGGTCGAGTGCACCTGGGCAGAAGAGCAACCGGAAGAATCCCATGCAAACTTCTCGGGCATCGAAACCGGGGAGAGAGGGAATGACTGGATCCTCCATATAGATGGAACATCAAACTCTCAAGGAAGTGGGGCAGGCCTCATTCTGGCTAGCCCAGACGGAGTGGTGACCGAGTACACCCTCCGTTTTCTTTTCCCAGCCACCAACAACCAAGCCGAATATGAAGCCCTACTGTCAGGGATAAGATTGGCTCAAAAGCTCGGAGTCAAATGCCTTAGAGCCTTCACCAATTCTCAGCTGATCTCCGGCCAAATCAAGGGGGAGTATGAAGCGCGAGACCCTACTATGTCTCGTTACTTAAGAATGGTGCAGTCACAAACTTCTCCCTTTATCCACTTCAGCGTTAGCTACATTCCTTGGAGAGAGAATGCCAGAGCGACGCTCTGTCCCGGTTAGCCACTTTGGCTGGCGAAACCTTGGAAAGAACCTACGTAGAGCATCTGGAAACCCCAAGCATCGACGAAGCTGAAGAATCCATGCTAATCCGCCAAGAGCCTTCCTGGATGGACATTTACATCCAATACTTCACCACTGGTGTTGGCCCAGATGGCAACCCAAGAGGGGGGGTGAATTGGGTTCTTAAAAATTTAAGTCCTTTTTAACTTTAGTTGATTAGTTAGCAAGATGTGCAAGTGAGATTAACTAATAAGCAAAGAACAAGCAGTTAACAAAGAGAGATAGAGATAGAGAAAATGAACGGCAAACACAAAAGTTTTATAGTGGTTCGGTGCATCCAACACCTACGTCCACTCCCAAGATCACTTGGGTCCACACTATAATCTCTCCGATTACAGCCGAGTTGTTTTACAAGATCACAACTCAAACTTGTTGTTTTCACCGGGATCACAACGAACCCAGCTGGTTTTGCGGGCTTACCAGCACAAAACCCTACACGTTGTTTTGCGGGCTAACAACAAACCTTAATCACAACGAACCCAACACAAGCACTCCGGCTTGTAACGAGGTAAACCTACCTCCACTGATTCAATCCACTGATTGAACCAGTAACAAGTGAAATAAAGTATTTTTAACAAAATGCTCCTTCTTGAGCAGATATACAAATTTAAAATAAATAAAAACTAGGGTTAGAAACGCCTGATGGTTTTCCGGATGATTGTAGCAATGGCTTTCTCCCTTTTCTCCTTGAAGAGTTGAATCGATGCCTCAGCAAGATTCCTCAATCGTTGAAAGCTTTGGAGAATGTTGCCTCTTTTTGAACTTGGAATGGCTGAAGATTTTGCACGTTGGATTGCTTTTTGCCTTCCTCTTGAGCTTTGAGAGTTGATCAAATGATGCACACGAATCTCTCTCTCAAATGCAAAGATTGAATCTCTCCTTGAATCAAATGATTCTACAATACTCTCAGTTTCCCCCTTTTTGATATTCAATAGGCTCTCTATTTTTCTCTCTTTTTTTCAATATGTATAATTTCTATTTGAATCTGGCTCCTCTATTTATAGATCCTGAAAAGATATATCCGTTAGACACAGTAAAATATAGCCGTTATTCAAAATATTACCGTTGGTGCTGATGTGTCAACTCAAAAATTACCGCCCAGATTCGGGGAGTCGGCTCGAGACTGTGCGAGTCGACTCGAACACGCGAATCCAGAAACGCACCAAAAAAGAGTTTTCAGGGGTCGACTCGCGAAAAGCTGGGAGTCGACTCGTGACTTTCAGGGGTCGACTCGCGAAAGCTGGGAGTCGACTCGAGAAGCACTCAAAAATGAGTCTTTCTGCCGTCTGAGTCGAGTCGGCTCGCACAGTCATGAGTCGGCTCGAGAAAGTTCAGGGGTCGACTCGGAAACTCTCGAGTCGGCTCGGGACTGATACAAAAATCAGAAAACATTCTGATTTGCTTTGAAAATCATCCCAACAATTTTGAAATATAAATATGACTTGAATAATGTTGATTTAACAGTAATGCTCAATTTCAAAGCATTTTCATTAATTCATTGATCTTTAAAAGATGGTATAAAAAATCATTTTTGAATTCAAAAGTATAGCTCACTGAAACATATATTCAATTGATTCAAAAACTCATTACACATTAACAGTTCATAGTTTCCAATTTGAAATTGCTCATAGTAAGAATATTTCATTGATTGACTTAACATGTTCATAGCCTTTTAGAAAGTAAGTAATGTCTTTTGGAAATCATCAAAATCAATAAGTTGGGGCAATTATGTTTCAATAATTTCTCAACAATCTCCCCCTTTTTGATGATGACAAAAACATTGAGTATATGCATTATAACATTGAAAGATTTGATATCAAAATCAGCTTTTGTGTTCATGGAAAGGCTCCCCCTCAATGAGGTAGCTCCCCCTATGAACCTCAATTCAATTTTTAAATTTAAAAACTTAAGCCAAATAACCTTTTTCTTATTTAATTCTCTCCCCCTTATTTAATCAATTAAAAGATGATGCAATATACGATTAATTCATAAAATCTCTCCCCCTTTTTTGTAATCAACAAAAAGGTTGAAATGCATCAGAGCATCAACATTTAATTCATTCAATTTAAGTTATCAATTGAGTATTGAGATATTCAAAATTGATTAAACATAAGCATTCAAAGACATTCAAATGTACTCATAATTGAAATGAACATGACTTTTCTCATTACTTTAAAAGTACATCAAATTACATCAAAATGTAATACAAGCTTATGGAATCAAATTTAAACTAACTTAGATTCATCAAAGTTCAAAAACATTCATATTAGAGCAAAATTTCCTAGGTACAATCTAGGAAGGAAATTTAGAGATACAACTAAGATAAGTATTAAGTTCATTTGACACGCTTGAATATCAAACTTTTTAAGTGTCCAATCATCTCCATGATATCATCCTTTTGAGATTTGCTAAAATCATTTATGGTTACTTGAATTTGATCAACTGCTGCATCAATATCTCTTCGTAACTGATTGGTTCTATCAAGATATACATTGGATCCATCGGCTATCCCTTGAAGTCTTTCAAAGATATTCTTAAGCTCGGCATTGAGAGAATCCACATGAGTACCAATAGAGAATGAAAATAAGTCAAGCCTTGAAATGATATTTTCCTTTAATTCTTTAAAGTCTTCTCTTAATTGACCAATCTCTTCTTTTCTTTGATTATCAAACTCAGCAAACATAGATCTAAGTTGACATAGCTGCTCATCTGAAAATCTCACAGAAGTAGATGAAGCTGAGGTGGAGGAGAATAATGCATGCTAGGTCCTGCCTCAGATGGTCCAGCAGCAGAAGGTCCAGCCTCGACCTCAGCTCCAATGTCCTCAACTCTGTCCTCAGCAGCTCTAATATCATCTTGACCTTTTCTTATCCAATTACCATTAACTTTCTTGAAGCCCATGCGGTGAATAGTGGCCAGTGAATAGTAGTCAGTATGTCTCAAATTCTTCTTGGGCTCACTATCACTAAATAATTCCTTGGCTTCTGAATAACTGAGTTAAGATCATGCCATAGGGAAGACAAGATTTCCTTTTACTTCCACAATCAGCCATGTACCATAAAATCATGATGGGTAAGTTGATGGTTTCCCTGAAACTACAGCATCCATGACAAATATATCCCTCTCAGATAAGTAGTCAAACCGGCCTGTCTTAGGGAATAGAATTCTGCTGCAGATGTTGTGTAGCAATCTTAAGTCCAATGGCAGCTGACTGGCGAAAACTTCTTCAAATCCCTCAAAGTTTCTATTCAATAATCTGGTGAGGGCAGGAGATCTATCCTCTGGTTCAAAGGTGGAGGGTCCTGATAGGGGTAAGTCCAATAGCTTAGAAAGAATGATGGCAGAGACATTCAAACAAACTCCTCTGACAGTACTGACCAATCCATTGTCTCCTCTAGATAAATTTCTATAAAACTCTTTCACCAGTGCAGGGTATGTAGGACAGTCTAGGGAGCATATTTTCTCAAATCCCATTTCTCTCAACTGTGAACCTACAAGTAATCCCTCTCTCTCAAACAAATCGAAATCAAACTTCCTTCCAGTGGTAATGACTCTACTTGCAAAAAGGTCTACCTGAGGAGTAGAGACAGTAGGAGCAGGTGATCATCCGAAGAGGAAGTAGTCGAAGATTCCGGAGTCGGCTCGCGGACGGGTCGACGCACGGTCTTTTCCTCTTCATCCCGGCGCGGCTACTGCTGCTCCACGGGTTTTGGGGGCCATTGATTTGATTGGAGTGATAATCGGAAGTATTTGGAAGATTTGGAGGGTTTGGGAGATTTTTGTAGAGAGAGAAGGATTAGAAAATTAGAAATGACCGTGGGTCGACTCGTGCCCTAGATATTCAACCTGGGACCACGTCGAGTCGACTCGCGCATAACCTCGAGTCGGCTCGCCTAAATCACAGAAAAAATCCCGAACTCGAGTCGACTCGCTCATACCAGGAGTCGGCTCCCAAGTTTCAGAAAACTCGAGTCGACTCCGGTACACACCGAGTCGGCTCGGAGACCATTTCAGAACAAAAAAAATTGAAAATTTTCTGAATGTTTGAAATGATTCCGGATTTGATTTTGGTATGATTCATAATCATTGAGTCTTGATAAATCATTTTGATATGAATTCTAGATACTATTTCCTTAAGATTTTGAGGAATTGAAAGAATTCTAGATGCATTTCCTTAAGTATTTCAAAATTTATTCAAAAGGATTACAAATTCCTAATTCTCCTCTAAGATATTCAAATCTTTCTTCACTTAGGGGTTTTGTAAAAATGTCAGCTAATTGTTCTTCAGTGTTTACATAATCTAAACAAATTTCATCATTAGCTACATGTTCTCTTATAAAATGATATCTAATTTCTATGTGTTTTGTCCTTGAGTGTTGAATTGGATTTTTCGTTAAATTGATTGCGCTAGTATTATCACATTTATGGGTGTCTTATTAAGTTTGATACCATAGTCCTCAAGTTGTCGCTTAATCCATAGGATTTGCGCACAGCAACTTCCAGCTGCTACATATTCAGCTTCAGTAGTTGATAATGCAACTGAATTTTGCTTTTTGCTAAACCATGTGATTAAGTTACTGCCTAAGAAATGGCATGCACCACTTGTGCTTTTTCTATCAATTTTACATCCGGCATAATCAGAATCTGAATATGCAATTAGGTTTAATGTGGAGTCTCTAGAATACCATAAACCTACATTTTTGTTCCATTTAGATATCTTAATATTCTTTTAACAGCTATTAAATGTGATTCTTTAGGTTCAGCTTGAAATCTAGCACACAAACATACTGCAAACATTATATCTGGTCTACTTGCTGTTAAATAGAGAAGGGATCCGATAATACCTCGATAATACTTTTGATCAACCTTCTTACCTTCTTCGTCTTTGTCTAGCTTGCATGAAGGACTCATTGGTGTTCCAAGGGGTTTCATTGTTTCCATACCAAACTTTTTGAGTAGTTCTCTTGTGTACTTGGTTTGGTTGATAAAGATTCCCTCCTTGCATTGTTTGATCTGGAGTCCAAGGAAGAAGTTGAGTTCTCCCATCATGCTCATCTCGAATTCTCCCTGCATCAACTTTGCAAATTCTTGACAAAGAGATTCGTTAGTAGCACCAAAAATAATGTCATCTACGTATATTTGTACTACTAGTAAATCTTTACTTTTTCTTTTTAAAAACAAGGTTTTATCAACATTTCCTCTTGTAAAATCATTTTCTATTAGAAATTTACTTAACCTATCATACCAAGCTCTAGGTGCTTGTTTCAAACCATATAAAGCTTTGTGCAATTTAAAAACGTGATTTGAAAATTCGTGATCTTCAAAACCTGGTGGTTGTTCTACATAGACTTCTTCATTAATAAGTCCATTTAAAAATGCGCTTTTTACATCCATTTGAAATAGGTTAATGTTCATATGACATGCAAATGCAAGTAAAAGTCTAATGGCTTCTAGTCTAGCTACAGGTGCAAAGGTTTCATCAAAATCAATACCTTCTTCTTGACTATATCCTTTAGCAACCAATCTAGCTTTGTTTCTAATTACTATGCCATTTTCATCTAACTTTATTTCTAAAAACCCATTTAGTTCCTATGATTGAATGGTTTTTAGGTCTTTCCACTAAAGTCCAAACATTATTTCTAGTAAATTGATTTAGTTCTTCTTGCATAGCTAACATCCAATTATTATCTTTTTCAGCTTCTTCTATAGTTTTAGGTTCTATTTGTGATACAAATGCAAGATGATTACTAATATTTCTCATGTATGATCTAGTCCTTATTCCTTGAGATGGATCACCTATAATCAATTCCTTAGGATGACTATAAGCATATCTCCAGTCTCTTGGAAGATCTACATCATTATGATCATTATTAACATCATCATCCTTATGTGAATCATTATCTTTAGCCTGTTGTTCATGATCAGAAGATACTTCAATATTAAGTTTTTCAAGATCTTTTTCAATTATGTTTGTATCTTCCTCATCATTAATCTTTTCAGATCCAGTTGCTAAAGATTCATCGAAAAACTACATGAATGGATTCTTCAACTACTAAGGTTTTCTTGTTAAAGATTCTATATGCCTTACTAGTTGTTGAATAACCTAGAAAAATTCCTTCATCTGATTTAGCATCAAATTTTCCTAAGTTGTTTTTACCATTATTATGAATGAAGCATTTACATCCAAATGCATGAAAGTATTTTATATTTGGTTTTCTTTCATTCCATAATTCATAAGGTGTTTTCTTTAATATTGGTCTTATTAAAGCTCTATTTAAGATGTAACATGCTGTGTTAATTGCTTCCGCCCAAAAATACTTTGGTAAGTTGCTTTCACATAGCATGGTACGGGCCATGTCTTCTAAAGTTCTATTCTTTCTTTCAACTACACCGTTTTGTTGTGGAGTCCTAGGGGCTGAAAAATTATGATTAATTCCATTTTCAGTGCAGAAATTTTCAAATAAGTGATTTTCAAATTCTGTTCCATGATCACTTCTTAGAGATACTATAGTAGTGTTTTTCTCATTTGTGACTTTCTTGAAGAATTTCAGGAACATCGAGAAAGTCTCATCTTTGTGAGCTAAAAACATTACCCAAGTATATCTAGAATAATCATCTACAATCACTAGACCATATTTCTTTCCTCCTAGACTTGTGGTTCTAGTTGGTCCGAAAAGATCCATGTGAAGTAGCTCTAGTCCCCTAGAAGTTGAAACAATGTTTTTAGATTTAAATGAACTTCTAGTTTGTTTTCCAAATTGACATGCATCACAGATTTTATTATTTTCAAAATCTAATTTAGGTAAACCTTTGACTAAATCCATTTTAATTAGTTTTGAAATAAGGTGTGTGCTTGCATGACCTAATCTACGATGCCACAACCAACTAATATCATTAATGTTAGCATTATCAGTAATTAGGCAATGACTACTCTTAGAAGTTTTGTCTGTGTCAACTAAGTATATATTGCCAAATCTATAACCAGTAAAAACAATGCTATCATCAATAGAATTAGTTACAGTGCATAAAGAAGATTTAAAAGAAACATTAAAGTTTTTATCACATAATTGACTTATGCTAATTAGATTATGCTTCAAACCATTAACATAAAGTACATTATCAATTACTATAGATGGAGTTATGCGAACTTTACCAAGGCCCAAAATTTGACCTTTACCGTTATCGCCAAATGTCACAACTCCACCAACATTTTCTTCTAGGGTGATGAATTCCTCTTTGTCACCCGTCATATGTCTTGAGCAGCCGCTATCAAGATACCACTTCTTGTTTGATCTTTTGGCCACAAGACATTCCTGTCATTGTCGTCGTTTGGCCATGAAGCAAATATTTGCAACCTCTTTTTGTTCTTCTTCTTAAGAAGATTCATTGCTGTTCAGTCCATTTGCAACATATTTCTTCTTTTTCTTGAAGGTCTTTTTCAATTGTGGACAATCATATCGATAATGCTTTCTTACACTCATAACAGATCAAGGGGTCTTTCTCTTTGTCCTTGTCCTTATCTTTCTTTTCTTTTCCTTTTCTCCTTCCATTTTATTTCCAAATTTTCTTTTTGGAAGGGTTTCTTTTTCCTCAAAAATCTCCTGAATTTCTTGGCCAAGAGAGCAGTTTCATCATTATCTCATCACTATCATCACTGCTGCTCTCTTCCACTTCTTTTTCAGCCTTTAGAGCAATGGTTTTCTTCTTTTTAGTTTCCTCCTCAATATGCTGCCTCATTGTCAATTCGTGGGTCATGAGAGATCCTAGAAGCTCCTCTAAGGGTAGTGCATTGAGGTCTTTGGCTTCTTGGATTGCTGTGACTTTTGCTTCCCACGATCTTGGCAATGACCTGAGTATTTTGCGAACAAGATCAGCATTAGTATAAACTTTTCCTAGACTTTTCAAACCATTCACAATATCAGTGAATCTAGTGAACATGCATGTGATGGTTTCAGTTTGTTCCATTGTGAATAATTCATATTTATGAACCAAAATATTTATCTTTGATTCTTTTACTTGGTTTGTTCCTTCATGTGTAATTTCCAACCTATCCCATATTTCTTTAGCGGAATTACAAGTAGAGATGCGGTTGAATTCATTTGAATCTAAGGAACAATATAAGATATTAATGGCTTTGGCATTAAGTTGAGCCATTCTCCTATCATTATCATTCCAATCCCTTTCGGGCTTTGGAACAATAGTGCCATCAATAAGGTGTGTGGGTGTACTAGGTCCATTTAATATAACACCCCAAAGCTCATAATCAGAAGCTTGAATGAATATCCTCATTCTAGCTTTCCAATAAGAATAGTTTGAGCCATTAAAAAGTGGAGGTCTATTCGTAGAATGACCTTCAGCAAAACTAGAACCACTTTGTGTTGCCATAATGACCTTTAGCTCTTGATCGTGAGATCAAATTCTAAATGAGCACTATGCTCTGATACCAATTGTTGGCCCAGATGGCAACCCAAGAGGGGGGGGTGAATTGGGTTCTTAAAAATTTAAGACTTTTTAACTTTAGTTGATTAGTTAGCAAGATGTGCAAGTGAGATTAACTAATAAGCAAAGAACAAGCAGTTAATAAAGAGAGATAGAGATAGAGAAAATGAACACGGCAAACACAAGAATTTTATAGTGGTTCGGTGCAACCAACACCTACGTCCACTCCCAAGATCACTTGGGTCCACACTATAATCTCTCTAGATTACAGCCGAGTTGTTTTACAAGCTCACAACTCAAACTTGTTGTTTTCACCGGGATCACAACGAACCCAGCTGGTTTTACGGGCTTACCAGCACAAAACCCTACACGTTGTTTTTCGGGCTCACAACGAACCCAACACAAGCACTCCGGCTTGTAACGAGGTAAACCTACCTCCACTGATTCAATCCACTGATTGAATCAGTAACAAGTGAAATAAAGTATTTTTAACAAAATGCTCCTTCTTGAGCAGATATACAAATTTAAAAATAAAAACTAGGGTTAGAAAAGCCTGATGGTTTTGGATGATTGTAGCTTGGCTTTCTCCCTTTTCTCCTTGAAGAGTTGAATCGATGCCTCAGCAAGATTCCTCAATCGTTGATAAGCTTTGGAGAATGTGTTGCCTCTTTTTGAACTTGGGAATGGCTGAAGATTTTGCACGTTGGATTGCTTTTTGCCTTCCTCTTGAGCTTTGAGAGTTGATCAAATGATGCACACGAATCTCTCTCTCAAATGCAAAGATTGAATCTCTCCTTGAATCAAATGATTCTACAATACTCTCAGTTTCCCCCTTTTGATATTCAATAGGTTCTCTCTATTTTTCTCTCTTGTTTTTCAATATGTATATGTGTGTATTTCTATTTGAATCTGGCTCCTCTATTTATAGATCCTGAAAAGATATAACCGTTAGACACAGTAAAATATAGCCGTTGATTCAAAATATTACCGTTGGTGCTGATGTGTCAACTCAAAAATTACCGCCCAGATTCCGGGGAGTCGGCTCGAGAACTGTGCGAGTCGACTCGAACACGCGAATCCAGAAACGCACCAAAAAGAGAGTTTTCAGGGGTCGACTCGCGAAAAGCTGGAGTCGACTCGGGACTTTCAGGGGTCGACTCGCGAAGAGCCGGGAGTCGACTCGAGAGGCACTCAAAAATGAGTCTTTCTGCCGTCTGAGTCGAGTCGGCTCGCACAGTCATGAGTCGGCTCGAGAAAGTTCAGGGGTCGACTCGGAAACTCTCGAGTCGGCTCGGGACTGATACAAAAATCAGAAATATTCTGATTTGCTTTGAAAATCATCCCAATCAATTTTGAAATATAAATATGACTTGAATAATGTTGATTTAACAGTAATGCTCAATTTCAAAGCATTTTCATTAATTCATTGATCTTTAAAAGAGTGGTATAAAAAATCATTTTTGAATTCAAAGTATAGCTCACTGAAACATATATTCAATTGATTCAAAAACTCATTACACATTAGCAGTTCATAGTTTCCAATTTGAAATTGCTCATAGTAAGAATATTTCATTGATTGACTTAACATGTTCATAGCCTTTTAGAAAGTGAAGTAATGTCTTTTGGAAATCATCAAAATCAATAAGTTGGGGCAATTATGTTTCAATAATTTCTCAACAACTGGTACCCTCCCAACCAACCCAGCTGATGTCAAGCTATTCAAGTGGCGAGTGCACAAGTTCCTTATGTTCGACGGACAACTGTACCGAAGGTCTTTCTCTCATCCCCTCCTCAGGTGTGTTGGTCCTACAGACGTCGACTACATTCTCCATGAAATCCATGAAGGTATTTACGGAAACCACTTGGGGGGCAGAGCGCTGTCACACAAGGCCCTATGCCAAGGCTACTACTGGGCCACCATGTGGGAGGACGCAGCCGAGCTAGTTCGGAAATGCGATAGCTGTCAGCGGCATGCTAACATCCAGTGGCTGTCGACCTCCCAACTGAGCCCTCTATCGGCTCCATGGCCATTCGCCCGATGGGGAATGGATATTCTAGGACCATTCCCTTCAGCTTCTGGTCAGCGAAAGTTTTTGTTCGTAGCTATCGACCACTTCACCAAGTGGGTGGAGGCCGAAGCGGTAGCCAAGATTACTGAAGCTAAGGTGAGGAACTTCTTTTGGAAGTCCATTATTTGTCGGTTTGGACTACCCCACACACTTGTTACCGACAACGGGCGCCAGTTCGATAATGATCCTTTTAAAGAGTTATGCGCTGAGCTGGGAATATATCAAAGGTTCACCTCTGTCAGTCACCCTCAGACAAACGGAGCGGCAGAAGTAACAAATCGGACGATCCTTCAAGGGCTTAGGACACGTCTGGATGACTTCAAAGGAAGGCGGGTAGAGGAGCTCCCGAACGTGCTGTGGGCGTACCACACGATGCCCTGAACCCTCACTGAAGAAACTCCTTTCAGCCTCATGTTTGGATCTGAAGCAGTCATTCCAGTGGAGATTGGCATCCCCAGTCCCCAGACGGAATCGTATAATGAGGAGAACAACCCAAATCAGTTGAGAGCCAGCCTTGACCTTGTCGACGAACTTCATGATCAAGCGCAACTCATGATGGCCGCCTACCGACAGAGAGTCACAAAATATTACAATGCTCGAGTTCGTCCCAAGACGTTCTTCCCTGGCGACCTGGTCCTCAGACGAGCCGAAGTCTCCAAACCTATGGAAGGAAAAAAACTGTCTCCCAACTGGGAAGGGCCCTACTGGGTCACCGATGTACTTCATCGTGGAGCATACCGGATCGAAGGGCTAGACGGAAAGCCTCTCCCTCACACTTGGAACGCGGACAACCTACGTCGGTACTATCAGTAGTTTGGTAATGTCTTTAAATTAAGCATGTATGCTAGAATACTATTCATTTTCTTACTGATAGAAATTCCTAAGCAATCTCACTTTACCTGAAGCCGGACTCCGCGTCGACACCTCAAGCCTGACTTCGTGTCGGCACCTGAAGCTCGACTCCACGTCAGCACCTCAAGCTCGACTCCACGTCGGCATCCAAAGCCCGACTCTCCATCGGCACCGAAGCCCGACTCCGCGTCAGCACTCGTCCGACTCTGCGTTGGCACTCGTCTGACTCCGCATTGGCACACTCGTTCGACTCCATGTCTGCACGTTAGTTTGACTCCCGTTGGCACACAGGTTTGACTCCACGTCGGCATTCGTTCGACCCCACGTTTGCACACAGGTTCGACTCCGTTAGTACTTGTAGCCTGACTCCACATCGACACTCGTCCGACTCCGCATCGGCACACTCATCCGACTCCGTGTCAGCACATTCGTTCGACTCCGTGTTGGCACACAGGTTCGACTCCGCGTCGGCACTCGTTCGACTCTGCATCGGCACACAGGTTTGACTCCGCGTCGGCACCCAAATCCGACCCCATATCAGCTCTCTAGCTGAAATACAGATGCTTTCTAGCCCGGTGTATGTCCCTAAACCAATGTCGTGTCGGAGTTTTTACTCCCTTAGCACCACCGGCTCTTGCATCGTCCTGCGATATATGGTTGGGTCTTCTACTCTCAATTCTTTGGTACTCGGTAAACCCAAGACATTAGCTATACTTGTTTGCGGCTTCGGCCTCGGTTAATCTTCAGAATCGGTTTGCATCGACTTATTCGCGAAAACTTGACTACGATACAAGTCAAATAAGCACTATGGATCAAAAAGCTTCTTCATTAATAGCAAATGAGTTTACAAAATTGCTGACTCAAGTCAAACCATATACAATGAAGTAAAAAGAAAAATTTAGGGTTCAGCGGGAGCTGGGCCATCGTCCTCAGTAAATTCATTTGGCTCCAGCTCTTCAATTTCTTCAAGGTCGTAAAGTCTTCGTACCTTCTCTTTACAATCTTGGAAGCCGCCGTCATATGCGAATGCAGTAGTCTCGGCTAGCTCCTTGTCAAAGGCCTCAGACTTCCTAAAGCTTTCCACGGCCTCGGCGGCCTTCTTCTCAGCCTCGGTCACTGCCGCCTTCAGATTGGCAATCTCGGCATCGAATTGGCGAGCAATTTCCTCCGCGTTCTCGGCTCTTTCCTCGGCCACTCTTATTTCAATGGTGGCGGAGTGCAGTCAGTTCTTCAACAAATATATCTCCGACTTGCTGTCCTTAGTTTCTCCTCCGCTGTCCTTTGTTTTTCTTCTGCCACTTAAGCATTGTCAAGCTCATGGTCGGCCCGACGCTGAGCCACCTCAAGTGCCTCTTCTGCCTTTTCAGCCTGAGCCAAGTTTCTAACTCAGGCAGCTTCGGCTTCGGCTTCAGCCCTTTGCGCTCGGGCAGCCTCTGCCTGGGCCTCCTCTAGAGCCACCTTAGCCCTTTCTGCTCTGGCCCTAGACTGATCGAGGGTGGCCTTGGCCTGGGACAAGAGGCCCTTCATGGCAGTCAAAGAATTTAGCGCCTGCCTAAAACATACCCAGGTTAGATGAAGCGAAGTTCCAAAGGGCTGGTAGTGGAAAAGTACTTACCGAGAGGTGTGCCACAGATGCCTCACGAAAAAAAGTAGAAGTCCTCTGATTCTGGAGAAACCTCTCGAGCTCAAGCACAGAGGCTTGAGCCATCGTCTGCTCGGCCCAGCGGCTATGGCGTGACAAATCGACTGAAAAAAAGCGTCGACTTCATCCTCTGTGGATCCGGTGGCAGCTGGCTCGGGTTTAGCTGCTGGCTGTGCTTCTAGCGCCTCGGCCTGTGGAGGTTCATCGAGTCCTACCCCTTCAGTGGATGGGGCGGTCTCCGGGATTGATCCTGTGACCAAGTCAGTCGGCTCCACCTCATGAGCGATAGGCGGTGGTGACGGTACTTTGGTCCTTAACTTCGGAGGAGTGCTAGACAAGTCGATGGGAGAGGGGGGCGGTGCTGGTGAACAAGGCCGTTTCTTTTCCTCGCCCCCCTTTCTTCCGGAGGCCTCTCCAGCCTCGGGTCTCTTGGCGACCTTGACGGTGGCCCTCTTCTTGTCAGGGGCCCCATCCACTTTGGCCTTTCTTTTCTTTGTGGTGGCCTGTCTTATTGCTTGAAGCGACAGCGCCATGCCTACAGAACAAAGAATATATATATATATATATATATATATATATATATATATATATATATATATATATATATATATATATATATATATATATATATATATATATATATATATATATATATATAATAAAGAGAAGGATGAAAAATTACTGCTCACCATCGCCAGGAATAAGGCCCGCTAGCCGAAGGTTCTCCTCGGCTAGCAGCCAGTTGCATCGAGGGACGTCGGCAGTAATCAACTGTCTGAACGCCTCTTGATCTCTTGGAAGACTTGAGGGGTCCTTGGTGGCCTTGTTATTGGGGATTCCCCACTCGGTCTTCACTCCCTCAATCTGGGCAAAGAAAAACCTATTCTTCCATCCCTTGACTGAAGTAGGAAGATGTAACCTAAGGGTTCTAGTAGGCCTAGGGGCAAAGGACCACCACCCCGACTGTTTCCTAAGGGTATAGAAGCAACGAAAAAGGGAAATCCTAGCCTCTATCCCATGAACGTGGCATAACACAAGGAAACCCACAAGGGTCCGAATGGAATTTGGAACCAACTGTGCCAAAGCCTAGGAGTACCTATCTAAAATGTTAAGTATAAAAGGGTGAATAGGAATGCGAAGGCCAGCCTTAAAATAATATTCGTAAAAGGCGACCCGGCCGGGGTAGGAGGAGGTTACCCTATCCTCAGGAAGGGGCCGATAGAGACGAAGATCGGTTGGGATTTGATATTGGGCCCTGAGATTGATAATCTCCTGGGCGGTCATAACAGAAGCAGTCCGCCGTGGAGACTGCCTTGTGAGGGAAGAGGGACCGACGATAGCCAGACGACGCCGGACAAAGGCTTGTACGACGGCCGAGCGACCTCCGGCAGAAGATCGCCCGGCGGCTTGCCGCTACTCCTCAGGCTCACCCCCCACGGAGGTGGACCAGCTAGGCACAAGAGAAGACGAGGGTTGAGGAAAAGGTTGGGGGAATAACCCTCAGAATCAGAAATCAAGCATGAAAGGGACGAAGAGGCCATGGGAGCAGAACTAAAATGAAGGATTTGAGGACAGAGAATCAGAGGCGAAGAGCTCGGGAGATGGAAGATGAATAGGCTCGAGAAAAATCGGGATGGGGAAGAAGACGAAAGCAGCGAAGACGCTCGGGCCAAGAACGCTCCCCTTTTATAGACTTATCTTTTCAAAATTGTCCCGCCAAGCTTGCTCCGGCTACGTGCCCGCTTGCCATTGGGGATGACTACGGCAACCACCTGGAGCGCAGAGCACAAAGGGCACCACCAATGACAGGCCGACGATGACCTCACCGCAATGATGCGCCTGCCTTTTTATAGCCTAGCGCTCAAGAGAAATCCTTCTCAATCTCAACGACTGAGGCGGGCGAGATGATGACGTTGCAGCGTTCGATGCATCATTAAGGGGAGGACGGCCCTTGACGTGTAGTGCCTGAAGATTAGCCACCGGGTGATAAAACACCCCCTTTCAATGGTAGGTGCATGCTCACCTATCTCGGGGGTAGGGGGCATCTGATGTGGCTAATCACAATCAGGCGGTATGGTAACGGCCCACACGATTTTTTGAACAAAATAATTTTGGCTAGCTTCGAGCTTGGATTCGACTTTGCCTCGGCTCCGACCTCGCTTTGGCCTCAGATTCGGGTCGGCCTCGGCTCTGGCCACAGTTCGACCTCGGATTCGGTGCGGCCTCGGTTCTGCCTCGGACCTTGCCCTGGCATCGGCCTTGGCTTCGGCCTCGGTCTCACAAGCTTGGAGCCCCGCTTCGGCCTCGGCCTCGAGTCCCGCCTCGGCCTCGGCCTCGAGCCCCGCCTTGGCCTCGATCTTGGCACGCTCTCTACTCTCATGGAATCAACTCCAAACATCGGGTGCAATGACTTAAAACACGAACTACAGCATGGCTTGCTCGCCTGTCATGGCCAAAATCACGGGCAGTTACCAACACACCATACAACCGCCGATATCTACGGTGCCCACTCAGCAACGGCGCACCCGCCTACCGTTCACAAAGCCTATCCTAACAAAAGAGGTGATTCGACGATTCTAACTGCACGGGATAAAAAAGACCCCCGAACAGGTATAAAAAGGGACCCTAGCTTACAATGCGGGGGGACTAATCTCTAATCCCTCATTAAAATCCATGTTCTCTAGATTGCTGATTTAAGCGTCGAAGGGTCTCCGTCGGAACGACCGGCCCGGGACTTTCTTTGCATGTTTTCGGCTGAAGAAGGCGATACAACCATTCCTCTGAAGGCATGAGAAGCTCATCTCTCGCCCGACGCATTCCAGGAGTAATTTAACAGCAACAGAAGTAAAGAAAAGTTTGTTGAGTAAATTTTTTTCTTTTTCATTTGTTTTAACAAAACATTTTTTAAGAGGAAGACTTATGGTTGTTTGTGAAGATTATTGGTGACTTTTATAGACTTTTTAATTTGTAGATAAAAAAGTATTTCACAAGAATTCTTGACTCAACCATACTCATTGAAGAGAATTAAATTTCTTAAATAACAATATATTGTAGGGCAGGACTCCTACATGTTTTTCAAAATCAAAATCTAGAACACAATTTTGAAAAATATGAGCTCTCAATTTCATTCTAAAGTGGATGAACCTTTCTGTTTTTTTTTTTGGGTAAGAAGAGGCCGGCTTGGTGTTAGCTCTGCGATACACACATGCACTTGGATTCCAATTTCCAAGTATCTTCCCAAAAGCAAATATCGGATCCATCATCTAGCCAGAAAGACGCAGACCCAAAAATCACTGTAGTCAAAATTATGCTCTCCTTTTGGGGTAGTAAGATTGTTTAATAATAAATTTTTAAGGGCTTGATGATTCAGGGAAGTTAAGTTTCTAGATCCCGTTAGCTAAGAGAACTTTGTGAAGATAGATAAGCCTTTTAAGAATAAGACTTCCTTTCTTCTTGTATATAGAAAACTAAGCAATTGAAGCTATATTTTATTTTTTAGATTTTTCCTTTACATCTAGCGACAAGAGTTGACATCCTCTCAATATTGTAAATCAATAAATAAATATTGCCCAATAACCATGCTAAAGAAGCACTTGAACCATTACAAATTCCAACTTGCGGTAGGGTTTGCCAGTTATGTTGGTTTGCAGGCAAGGCCTACCGCAAGGTTTTTTTATGTTAAACAAGGAGTTATCACATGAATTATTTTAGTTATAACTTAATTTTACCGCTCTAACACGGTATGTTGGTGCAGATTATGGCTATCTAATTAATAAGACTGAGTTTAGAGTTACACTATGTATTCTTAAGATAATTTCGTTCCATAATGGTACTTACGGTCTGTATAATGATTGTCTCCCAGGATACAAGTTTCCTTTTGATGAATACAGCACTATAATTCATCAAAAATATCGAACCAAAAATGCTTCTCTTTTTTCTTTGCACTATAATTATACTTCCCTTAAGAGAGAGTGCAAATGTCTAAGAAAGGAAATGATTGGAATCGAATTGGATTGATTGAATGAAATGCAAAGGTATAAGATCCTATTTATAGGTTTTATGTGCCTTTTGGATACATCCTTTCGGGTTTAATTTGAATTGAATTGGTTTATTTAAAGAAAGCCTTTGATACACCGATTCACTCCGTGATATAAAGATCAACCGATCAGATAAACCAATTTACGTTCCAATATACTGTTTCACCATCGTGATCTAATGATCACATGATCCGATAGGTGGTAGAATAGCTTTGATACGCCGTTTCATGATCGGAACGATCGTCTTATCATCAACGGTATGATCGGATGTGTGCCTTATCACCAATGATCATCAACGGCATGATTGAATGAGCGTCTTATCACCAATGGTCGACGGGTTAACTGCCTCATATCCAACGGTCCATCACTAATCGATCCAACGATTAGTCTGATCCTAATCCGATGATCAACAGTCAATTGATCTTAGCCCCTTATCTTAATCCGATTAGTTTCTACCATCGAATCCTCCTGATCAAAGAAAAATTTTAAAAGTCCCTGAAGCTCCTCGCGACGATGTGCATGTACGCCCATTGCATCCTTCGCATATACGTGGAGGTGATGCGTAGCATCACACTCAATCTTTCCACTTATGGCGAGCCTAAAAAACTTAAGTATAAAGAAAGAGATTTTCATATAACTGAACATTCCTTTCTTAATTTTTTTGATGTAAAACTAAATGTTCTCTCAATTTTTCATTCACCTATATAGAAAGATAATGAGCTTTCAAGGCTTATTTAGGTATCCAGACCTATTAACCCATTTACCCAACACGATGAATATCGGAATAGATGTTAGCCTCAACAAGGCACTACAATGGAGAAGACAAATGGGATGCATATGTGTGTCCGAAAGAGAGAGAGGTATACAAAGTTACGGTTTCCAAACATAGACTATTGTTGAAAATGATTCTACCCATATAATATCATAGTTCTACATGTTTACGCCTTCAGCTTCATGGAATTAAACAGTTATAAGGTCTTTTCGAAAGAAATTTTTCTTCAATCATGTTTTTATAAAAGGCAATAAAGCTATTTGTTTTCTGATTAAAAAAAGTTTTATTATCGACTCAGGCTATGATTTGAAGGGAGGTTTTTCAATTGAAGTGCATAATATCGTGACTGATTACGCGCGGGAGGTGTGGCGTGCTCATGATCACACACACACACACACACATATATATATATATATATATATATATATATCTAATGTCGTGCCCTTAACAGGAACACGAAATCGCAAGCATATTACTTTCACATCTTCATTAAAATCGCATGGCTAATCCTCCTTGATCCTCATGCGGTATCACCAGGTAAATCGTGCACAATTGCACCGGAACATTGGATTCTCGTAGGGCACTCTTCGATGCTCTTTCTTTAATTATATAGAGTTTAAGTATTGGAACTACAACCGGAGAATGGAGCTCATCCGATTTAGACTGTGGTATTAAAGAATTCGAGGGTACTACAAATTCTGTGTCACTTGGAGACCGGCTCGCATCAGAACAACCAAAGCTGGTAAGTAATATAGGCACGAATCATTGTAAAAAAGGAGGCACTGATCAGCACTACTATTATCCTACAATATAGCATGATCAACAGTTTCGACCCAGAATAGTTATAATAATATAAAATTCATATTTACGTTTATGTTACGTAATAGTTATCACCAAATACGGCTGCAAATAGTTATAATAATATAAAAAATTCATATTTACGTTTATGTTCAAATAGATTTGGGTACAAAATTCATATGCATGTATTCTCTTGTGGCTAGCTTTTTTTTCTAACTTCATATTTATCCAGGAGTTAATTCTAGAAATCAAAACTATTATATTACATTTAAGATAAATTTAGGTTAGTTATAATTATTATTTTCTTTTTTTTTTCGTTGATATAGATAAGAGCCAGAAACTCTCAAGGATAACAAATCCTAATATTATAAGGATCTGAAGAATATAACAATAGGTTGGAAAAGTCAGTCATCCATGTATGTTGAATTAATAATATTAATTTTTTTTTTTTTTGAGAATAAATGAGAGACTATGGAACACTCCATCATACAACGTCGTTATATTTGTATATAATATATATCCATATATTCTTGAAGTTGCTAGTATTTACTGTATCATTAATTTAAAAAAAAAAAAAGCAAAAGCATCGTAGAGCTTCATAGATCGTATAGAACTAATTAATATATTGAATTGAAAAGTATGAAGAAAATAAGGAAAAATAGGAAATAATAGAGAGCAAAGTAATTTTTGTTTACCAACTAACTAGAACCCCTTCCCTCGATCGGGGTGTACAAATCAAAAAGCTAATAATAATAAAATAAAAACAAGAAATTTTCTTGTTAACATAATCAAACCCATCGATCCAATCCTCCGGCGTACGTCCCTAACTCTGCTGCCGACCAGCAATATTTCATCTCCGATTCCTCTCCAGCAACAAAGCCGCGGCCCCCATTCTCACGTCTCCACTGAATTCACACGGCTTGTCCTCGTCGATAGTCTCGAGATGGGTGGCGCCCTTCGCATTCGGCCGGCTTCCGCTCGCCTCTGCAGGCGGACCGGAAACCTTCCTCGTATCGTGCGAGCTCATCCACTCCGTCGGAACGTAATTATAGATCGGAGCCATCGCCCCGAAAGTCGAGCACCCCATGGCCGTCCCTTGTACCACGCTTGCCGGCAACTCCAAGAGGGTCCTCACGTACAAGTCCCGCACCCAGCACAGCGCCCTCATCGGGCTCCTCACGCAACGGTTGAGCAGTCTCTTGGCCTTGCCCATCGAACAAAAAATCTCTCTCGCCCTCGCCCTGGAGCAATAAAACAAACACGTATATTATGTTTTATTTTATTTTGGGACTCCGATGAGGGGAGGATATATATATGGACTCGACTAGATAAGCGTCCGGGCTCGAAAAATATCTGAAAAATAAAATATTTGACATCGATCGTTACTATCTGGTGGATGGATAATGCTGTTCTTCCTAAAACCTTCTATCACTCCGTTGAACTCGCAACTTTTCCTGAGCTGTCAACAGCGAGTTTGGCGGTTGCTTAAGTAATTAAGTCTCCTGGTTGATCACGCTATATCACGGGTTAATCTGGATTATATAAGTCGAAGAGGCGGCACTGTTTACTTGCATGGACTTGTGGGGACTCGACGGGATGTGGTTAGCCAACCGCATCAATGGTAACGTACGTGTAATTAAACTCGTACAAAAACGGCTTGTTGCGGTGGCGCTCGACCTACCTTCGTGTAGGCTGAGTCAGATTTTTCCCTTTACGTAAAACATTCAACAAAGCTTGTTGTTGTTGTAAACCTTTAAACGAGAAAATGAGAAGGAAGTCGGCGCGCAAGGAGGAGTTGATAGGTAAATAATGATAACGATCCGGGGTGTCAAAACTAAGCCTTTAATTTTTATAAAATTAATAATAACGTATAATATGAATCATCATAATTAAGCAGCTAAACTCATCTAATTCTCTCCAGTTTGGTATATGAACAAGTGGTAAGGATAGATCGAGATAATAGAGGAGATTTTCAAGGGAGCATTTGGTAGCAGATAATCTATCAAGGATAGATCGAGATAATAGAGGATAGATCAAGATAATAGAGAAATTTCTAAGGGGATAGCAGGTAATCTGGATAGATAGATTGAGATAATAGAGAAGATTTCTAAGGGGACGTTTGGTAACATGTAATCTATCAGTGTTTGGTATGTGTTTTGAATGGGAATCTATTCTGCAATGGTAATCTGGATTACCTCTTATGAGGTCATGAGGTAATCAAGATTACCAAGAGAGGAAGTGGCTATCCACATCACCGGATATGCTGTTATCTAATAATTTTTTTGACAAAATTGCCCTACCTCTTTTATAAAAATAAAATTATCCTTTCTCAAAACAAAATTATTTCCTTCTTTCTCTCTCTTTTCTCATGTCTCATCGCCTCTTTTCTCATATCTTCAAACAAAAATAAACCGTATTATTTGTCTATAGAAAAGAAAAATATCGAATAGAAATAAAAATTAAAACAAAAACAAAAACAAAAAACAAAAAATATAGTTATAAGAAAAGTCTAATTGAAAAAACAATAAAAAAAAAATTAAAAATTACCGTGGAGGAATGCGTGCGGACTATCTTGCAGGTTCCACCACCCCGAGGCAATGAGATCGGCTCCTGGATCAGGAGTCAAAAGTGCATCCGAGTCAAAGAACAGATTTCCGCGGCAATAGATTGGCGCTAGAGGAAGGGCTCAAGTCCCATAAACTTGTGATCTAGGAGACAAGACTCAAAAACCAGAGAAAAGCATCCTCTAATGGCCAATCGAAAGAGAGCTACATCTGAAGCTCAAGACTAGGCCGCCTCTCAAAGGCCTGATCCGATTAGCGGTGAGCACCTCCGCTACCACCGCTAGCTGAAACTCCTTTGCCGCCGGCAACGGCGATAACCCTGGACTAGTTTGCCACTCTGGTTCAGCAGGTCCAAACATTGACCCAGTTGGTCCAGGGTTCAGGCGATCCCTGGAACTGCTATTCCTGCTTCTCAGCCTCATGAGGAGGCCGCTGCCCCTGCCTCGCCAGCGATCTCTTCTTCTGATCCGCCTGAGGTGGTGGATCGCGGTCACCGGCCCGCAAAGGCGAAGCCGGCACTGCAGCGAGCTAGAGGGAAGAGCCCACTTAGATCCAGGCAGGTTCGCTCTCTCTCCCCGGTGTCTTCCTAGGATTCGACACCGCTGCCATCTTCTCCTCGCCCGATCCCTCATACCACTCTAGATGAAGGGATCAGACAGCAGATGCAGGAGATGCGGCAAGAATGGCATCGAGAGTTGGACGTCGCTAGGCAAGCTCCCCCATCCAGCCGAAAGTGGAGCAGGACATCCCTTCTTCGAGAGGATCATGAGGGAAGTGATTCCCCCTCATGTCAAGCTCCCTACCATCAAACCGTATCATGGATCAACCGATCCTGACGACCATCTCAGCAGCTTCAGATCCATCATGATGTTCCATGGGACATCAGATGTGATCCTGTGCAGAGCCTTCCCCTCCACTTTAAGGGGATCTGCTCGAACCTGGTTCAACAGCTTAAAGCCAGGTTCTATTGATTCTTTTGACGAGCTGTATGCTCATTAGCAGTTCATCAGCAGCCGTCACCAGTGACGGAGATACGACTCCCTCTCCGAGATCAAGCAGATCTGACTCCCTCTCCGAGGTAATTTTCAGTGACTCCAAGGAATCAGGTAATCGCCTATAAATCCCACTGTGCCTCAAAAATTACCATGTGTGCCTGCATAGTTCAGTAACAAACGGGTCGTGCCAGGCACGGCATGATAAAAAAATTCAGATATGGCATGACCCGTAGCCCAGATCTGAGCTGTGCTGGGCCTGGCATGGCCCACATGGGCGTGCTAGGCTCGACACAGTTGTGCCAGCCATGCATAGCTGTGCACGACACAGCCTAGGCACAGCGCATGGCCATGCCTAGGCACAATGGTGCTGTGCACGGCACTGTGCGCTGCTGTGCCGTGCACAGCCTGGCGTGCCGGCATGCATGCTAGCACGGTGGGCCATGCCGGCACGGTTCGATGGGCCGGCCCAGGCCCATTATGGGCCATGCCATGCCGATCAGTGAAAAAAAATTTTCAGCCCGGCACGACACGGTTTAGGGGCCATGGTGGCATGGCTCGGTACTGTAGCAGTATCGAGCCGTGCCAGGCACGGCCCATGTGGGCCTGGGCCGTGCCATTCCATGGGCGGCACGGCCTAGTGCCTTTCTCTAGGAGGAATCGAGGAGGTCAGCTCGGGCCGAGCAGCTAAAGAAAAAAGAGGCAAAAGGCTCGGACAAGCAGCGAGCCCACCGCCGCGCTAGCCCGCCTCGCCACAACAGAGCTCCTCCGCCGCCGCCTCGAGACCGAACTCGGAGTCTGGCCTAAAGGTTCGACCGCTATACTCCCCTTACCGTGCCAAGAGCACAGATCCTGATGGAGATTGAGCAGCAAATTCCTCGGCCTCCCCCTCTCCGAGGCAATGGAGCTCGGAGGGATCCGGCCAAGTGCTACCACTTTCATCGGGACTACGGGCACGATACCGAGGACTGTTGGCATCTCAAGAACAAGATCGAGCAATTGATTCGGCGAGGCAGATTGGATCGGTTCAGAGGGCCCCCTTGGCCGAATAATGAAGAGAATCGCCAGCCTGAACCTCGCCAACTCCCACCACCAAATCCTCTAGTTATCGGCAATGTCAATGTGATAACGGTGGCCGGATCCCCATCTTCTTGGCCAGGCGAGGAGGAGAACCTATCGAAGAAAGCTCGGTCGATGAGCTCACCTTCTCTGATGAAGACCTTGGGGAGGTACAGTACCCCCATGATGATGCTCTGGTTGTATCTTTAAATATGAACAATTATGATGTACACCGGATTTTGGTTGATAGTAGAAGTTCTATTAATGTTCTTTATTTCGATGCCTTTGTGAGGTTAAAATTTCGGGTAGAAAGCCTCCGACCGGTGGAGTCCACCCTAGTGGGCTTCATAGGTGACTCCATAATCCCTGAAGGAGTCATCTCTCTGTCAGTCCGAGCTGGCACCTGGCCCCGTGTGGCTACCGTGTTCATGGATTTCCTCGTAACCAAGCTCAGATCTCCCTATAATGCCATCCTTGGTAGACCGGGGCAAATCTCTCTCAAAGCCATCATTTTCGTTCCCCATCTCGCCATGAAATTTCCCACTGAATGGGGAGTGGGGGTTGTTCGAGGAAGTTAAATCGTAGCTCGGTACTGCTTTGTTGCCAGCCTCTAATCCAGAAAGCCCGAGGTGGACGGGCTGGATGCTCGGAAGATCTCACCGAGCAACGAGGAGAGCCGGCCGAAGAACTAGAAGAGATACCACTTGACGAGGCTCGGCTCGACTGAACTATAAAGGTCAGATCGCAGCTAGAAGGAAAGATTCGGCAAGAATTAATTAAGTTCCTTCAGAGGAATGCCGACGTCTTCGCCTGGTCTTCATCGAATATGCCTGGAATCAGCCCAGACGTCCTGGTCCACCGCCTCAGCGTAGACGAAACATTCAGGCCCATTAAGCAGAAGAAAGGAGCTTCATCCCAAAGCGCCAAAAGGCCATCGAAGAAGAGGTGGATAAGCTCATCAAAGCCAAGTTTATTCGGAAGGTTAGTTACCCCGACTGGCTGACGAACATGGTCATGGTGAAGAAGTCGAATGGCAAATGGAGAATCTGCATCGACTTCACTGACCTCAATTAGGCCTGCCCAAAAGATAGCTTCCCTCTCCCACGGATTGACCAGCTCGTGGATTCAACTTCAGGACATCAAATGCAAACTTTTATGGATGCCTATTCGGGCTACAACTAGATCCGAATGGCGCCCGAAGACGAGGAGAAAACTGCCTTCATCACCGACCGAGGTATCTATTGCTACCAAGTTATGCCCTTTGGTTTGAAAAAATGCAGGTGCTACCTACCAAAGGCTGGTCAACAAAGTCTTCAAGGAGCAAATCGGTCGGAACATGGAGGCGTATGTTGATGATATGTTGGTAAAAAGCAAGGAGGCATCCCAGCACATCGAGGACCTTGCGGAGAGCTTCGCTACACTTCGAAAATACCAGATGAAGCTCAATCCCACCAAATGCGCCTTCGGAGTCAACTCCGAGAAATTTCTCGACTTCATGGTTTCACAGCGAGGCATCGAGGCAAACCCTCAAAAAATCCAAGCCCTACAACAAATGGCTCTGCCAGGGTTAGTCAAGGACGTGCAGTGCCTCACCGGGAGGGTAGCAGCCCTCAGCCGCTTCATTGCTCGGTTGGTCGAGAAATGCCTTCCTTATTCAAAGTGCTTCGGTCGGCCAAAAACTTTCAGTGGACCCCAGATTGCTAGAAGTCCTTCGAAGACCTCAAGAAATACCTTGGCTCGCCACCTCTCCTCAGTAACCCGCAGCCAGGGGAAGTGCTGAATCTATACCTGGCGGCCTCTAAAAATGCTGTTGGCTCAGTGCTAATCAGAGAGGAGAACAGAGTCCAAAGGCCTATCTATTATATCAGTAAACTACTCAAAGACGCTGAAACGAGGTACACTCGGGTCGAGAAGTGTTGGGAATTGTATCTTAAAGCCAATCATTTGATGATTGTGCTAACGTAAATTGTATATAAATTGATATATTAATAAAAGTTATTTGGTAGTTTATTCATTACAAGAACATCTTCTTATAACTCCTAATAGTAATGAAGCCCTCAGGATCTTCCTTCATGATAAAGGAGGATTTATCTTTGAAGGTCCTTAAAAGAGTTCGCGACCAAATGATATACTATGACAGGGCCATAGTACTATCAATTATAGGACGTTGTATATCATATTTGTTGGTTGTCCTCTTAACCAAGGAGTGTAGAGACACTGGTATGACATACAGGTGAAAGTGTAGGAGTACATTTCACCGAACGTGACTCATTTTCGGATACTCTACTGTCAAGAGTTAATCGAGAAGATATAGGTATAAGTATCCTTCAGACCTGAAGATCACAACCAGTGGCTTACAAGCAACTCATTGTACTTAGGTGCCGGACCACCTGGATTTCTAATCCAGCTACGAAAGGTTACTGGGTGCAGTCAAGTACTTGTGGTAGTCAGTTGTGGATCAAGATGGAATTTGACCTATCCCGTTAAAAGGAGAAATGCTTGTGTTTCAATTTAGCAAGACCTTGGCCAAGGCACTTCATGTGAAAGTCACATGATCACTAAAATTGAAATCACTTTATGGATTTGCTGTTTAGAGTTGACAGGCTCTTAAGCCATCCTTAGCATTTGTGGTCAAGAGGATGAATTATACGGTAACTATTTCTTAGGGTTCTTGGAGTTTGCTCGGCAACTCTTCGACCTATCCGGACGTCGGGTTCCATTGCTAGATGGGCACATCGATTAGTATAGAAAGTTGTTTCTATGCTACCGGCTTAGGTTCGAACCTAGAGAGTCACACGCAGAAATTTCCTAGGATGATCTATTTGCTGATCAACGATTGAGAATCGTATATGATTTAATTAATCAATTTGATTGATTGAATTATCTCAATTGGGTTAAGTACAAGTGAATAAGATTCAATTTGGTTTAAGTCTATTAGAAGGACTAATCAATTTCAAATATTGATTTGAAATTAGACTTGATTTGAATTTAAATAGATTCAGGACTAGCCAAATTTGATTTGGGCTAGGACCATGATCTATGTGGGTTCAGTCCAATAAATTCAGATCAGATTAAACCATCACCTGAACCTAAACCTCTCGCATAATGAGATAACTAATGTCTAAGAAATTAAATTCTCATTTAGAATTTAATGCATTAATTTAATCCTCTCCAAACCATTTCCATCGGAATTCTAAATGTTAGAATTTGGAATAATGTGCCTCTTGAATCATCTCTTTGTTCTCACCGACGTCGGAATTAACAAAATGCCACGTCTCCTTTGTTTTCACCGAACGTCGGAATTAACCAAGCGCCGCTCTTCGGCGTCTCTTTGCTTTTTGCCAAACGACGGAATTCTTAATGTTAGAATTCAATGGGCAGGCTAAATGAGACTATAAATAGAGGACATCCCTCACCAGATTACATAGAACAACAACACACGATATGTGTGATTGAAATTCTAAAAGTTTAGAATAGAAAATCCTGGTGATTCTGGTGTTAGCAAAAGCTTGGTGGATCTTGAAGGAAGATTCAAGTGGGAGGATTCAAGATCAGCAAAGTCGTTTTTCTGCGAGCTAGCACTCCGGAAATCCAATCATTCGGGGCTTCGCGTGGACGATACTAGAGGCCGGACGATTGAACGGCTGCAGAGCACAAAAGGATTTACCTACTGTTCTTAAGGTAAGTGATTGATCCCTAGATCTTAAGGCATGATTCAAGATAAGAAGTATGACTTCTTCTTGAAGATCAAGATATGATCTTGATGATTATTTATATGCATATTTTAGATCAAACGATCCTATATATAGGCAAAGATATGATCTTGATGCATATTAGATAGATTAATATGTAATCTTTTAATTCCGCATTGATAATAGTTATCAAATTTTAAAAATATGCATGCCTCGAGTTTATTTCTCCCTACAAATGGTATCAGAGCAATGGTTTCGATATTGATCTAATTTATTGCATGTAAATTAATGTTCTTATTAATTGTGTAATTATGGCTAAAACTGATCACAAGGCCATATGGTCACAGATGGATTAAAAATCCAAATTACCCATTCAATGAGGTATTCTGTGACATATTGCCATGCGATTATTTTATCATTGATGCTTAGTCTAAAGAAAATTTAAATTGAGCTTTGGCATCAAAACATAGATTACACACACTCTCAAAAATGTTTTATATTGATGTTGTATAAAAGCATAATATTTGCATGTTTAGTATAAAAACATAGATATGAGATATGAAGGCTTGTAGTCATTTTTGCCCAACGTTCTTGTTGAACGTAATTTCTGTAGGCCTTCTGGCCAAAAGTAATTATGAAATTTCAATAAAGGATGTTACTTTGAATATCATTATGAATGGAGTCACTGTAATGACTGGGCATTTATCTAATGGCATTTATATATTATCACAGCTTGTGAATGTAGTGTACAATCAAGTAAGCGCCCTAGAACAACTGATGTCACAGACATTTATCTTTGGCACCATCGGCTGGGTCATATCAATAAGAACAGATTAAACAGGTTAACTCAGGAGGGCATCCTTCGAATTGATGATTGTGAATCATTAACTACCTGTGAATCTTGTCTTCTTGGTAAAATGACCAAGTCATCTTTTACTGGAAAAGGTGAAAGAGCCAAAGAGCTATTGAGTCTAGTACATACTGATGTATGTGGACCAATGAGCACTTGTGCCAAAGGTGGATATTACTACTTCATTACTTTTATAGACGACCTTTCTAGGTTCGGTTATGTCTATCTTATGAGACATAAATCTGAGTCGTTTGAAATGTTCAAACTATATCATAAAGAAGTAGAAAAACAAACAGGAAAATGTATTAAGACCCTTCGATCAGATCGAGGAGGCGAATACCTTTCCAATGACTTTGTGACATATTTAAGAGAGAATGGATTCTCTCCCAATGGACTCCTCTTGGAACACCGCAGCATAACGGTGTGTCGGAAAGAAGGAATCGAACTCTGTTAGACATGGTTCGGTCCATGATGGGTTTTGCAAGCTTGCCAATATCATTTTGGGGATACGCATTAGAATCAGCTTGTCATATTCTTAATAAGGTTCCAAGTAAGTCTGTTTCTAAAACTCCACATGAGATGTGGTATGGACATAAACCGGTTATTACCTATCTGAGAGTCTGGGGGTGTCCGGCTTATGTGAAACGTGCAAAATCAGACAAACTTGAACCCAAATCTGACAAATATTTTTTCATCGGCTATCCGAAAGAAACCAAAGGATATTACTTCTACAATACTGAAGAACAAAAGTTGTTCATTAGTAATAGAGCAGTTTTTCTTGAAAAGGAGTTCCTTAGTGAAGGAACAAATAGCTCTAATGTTGAACTTGAGGAAGTTCATCAAGTAGAAGGAACAACACAAACCAGTGAACCCTTAGAATCTGAGTTGATTAGATCAAACTCAAAACCCATTTTAGATGCACCATTAAGGCGATCTGGTAGAGTACCACATCAACCGGACAGATACTTAGGTTTCTTGGTCCAGAACGATGATCCTGTTGAACTCGATGAGAACAACGAGGATCCGATCACCTATATGGATGCTATGCAAAGGACTGACTCTAATAAATGGCTTGATGCCATGAAATCCGAACTTGATTCCATGAAGGACAATAATGTATGGACATTAGTTGACCCACCCGAAGGGATAAAACCCATAGGGTGTAAGTGGGTTTTCAAGAGGAAAAGAGGCGCAGTTGAGACCTATAAAGCACGTCTGGTTGCCAAGGGGTATCGTCAACGTTATGGTATTGACTATGACGAAACGTTTTCTCCTGTGGCAATGCTGAAATCCATTCGGATTATGCTAGCTATAGCAGCACACTTCGATTATGAGATTTGGCAGATGGATGTTAAAACCGCTTTTCTAAATGGTGATTTAGAAGAACAGGTGTATATGATACAGCCTGAAGGTTTTATATCTGAAGACGAGTCTAAAGTGTGCAGGCTACAGAAGTCTATTTATGGACTTAAGCAAGCATCTAGGAGTTGGAACATACGATTTGATAAAGTGATCAAATCTTATGGCTTTATTAAGAATAAAGAAGAACCTTGCATTTATAAATGGGCTAACGATTCCGTTATTGTATTTCTTGTATTATATGTGGATGATATTCTCTTAATCGGGAATGATATCCCTGCATTACAAGGAATAAAGACATGGTTATCATCACAATTCTCCATGAAAGATCTGGGAGAAGCATCATACATCCTAGGGATGAAGATCTATAGAGATAGATCTAAGAGGATGCTTGGTTTATCCCAATCTACGTACATTGACACAGTGCTAAAGAGGTTTAGCATGGAGAATTCCAAGAAAGGCTATCTTCCGATAGGCCATGGAATTCATCTTTCTAAGAAGGATTGTCCGACAACTCCTAATGAAAGAGAACGTATGAGTCGAATTCCATATGCTTCGGCAGTGGGATCGATTATGTACACCATGACATGTACAAGACCAGATGTGGCATACTCACTAGGAGTAGTGAGTAGATACCAATCTGATCCAGGAGAAAAACACTGGCAAGTTGTTAAGACAATCCTTAAGTATTTGAGAAATACTAAGGACCAGTGGTTAGTCTATGGAGAGTCTGATTTGAAACTTGTTGGATATACTGATTCCAGTTTCCAATCAGATCATGATGATAGCAAAAGTGTATCGGGTTTCGTGTTTATCCTAAATGGTGGAGCTGTTTGCTGGAAAAGTTCCAAGCAACATACAGTGGCAGATTCGGTGTGCGAGGCAGAGTACATCGCTGCATCAGATGCTGCGAAAGAAGCTGTGTGGCTGCGAAAGTTTATCTCCGAGCTTGGAGTGGCACCTTCCATAGATGGACCAGTCCTGTTGTACAGTGACAGCACTGGTGCCATAGCTCAAGCAAAGGAACCACGAGCACATCAGCGCACCAAGCACATACTGCGCGGTTTCATCTTATTCGAGAGATTGTAGACCGAGGTGACATAAATCTTCAGAAGATTGATGGAAAGGAAAACCTAGGTGACCCATTTACTAAAGCACTCAGCATCAAGGAGTTTGACACTATAAGTTGAAGATGGGTATTAGATACTGTAATGAGTGGCTTTAGGCTAAGTGGGAGTTTGTTGGGAATTGTATCCTAAAGCCAATCATTTGATGATTGTGCTAATGTAAATTGTATATAAATTGATATATTAATAAAAGTTATTTGGCAGTTTATTCATTACAAGAACATCTTCTTAAACTCCTAATAGTAATGAAGCCCTCAGGATCTTCCTTCACGATAAAGGAGGATTTATCTTTGAAGGTCCTTAAAAGAGTTCGCGACCAAATGATATACTATGACAGGGCCATAGTACTATCAATTATAGGACGTTGTATATCATATTTGTTGGTTGTCCTCTTAACCAAGGAGTGTAGAGACACTGGTATGACATACAGGTGAAAGTGTAGGAGTACATTTCACCGAACGTGACTCATTTCCGGATACTCTACTGTCAAGAGTTAATCGAGAAGATATAGGTATAAGTATCCTTCAGACCTGAAGATCACAACCAGTGGCTTACAAGCAACTCATTGTACTTAGGTGCCGGACCACCTGGATTTCTAATCCAGCTACGAAAGGTTACTGGGTGCAGTCAAGTACTTGTGGTAGTCAGTTGTGGATCAAGATGGAATTTGACCTATCCCGTTAAAAGGAGAAATGCTTGTGTTTCAATTTAGCAAGACCTTGGCCAAGGCACTTCATGTGAAAGTCACATGATCACTAAAGTTGAAATCACTTTATGGATTTGCTATTTAGAGTTGACAGGCTCTTAAGCCATCCTTAGCATTTGTGGTCAAGAGGATGAATTATACGGTAACTGTTTCTTAGGGTTCTTGGAGTTTGCTCGGCAACTCTTCGACCTATCCGGACGTCGGGTTCCATTGCTAGATGGGCACATCGATTAGTATAGAAAGTTGTTTCTATGCTACCGGCTTAGGTTCGAACCTAGAGAGTCACACGCATAGAAGTTTCCTAGGATGATCTATTTGCTGATCAACGATTGAGAATCGTATATGATTTAATTAATCAATTTGATTGATTGAATTATCTCAATTGGGTTAAGTACAAGTGAATAAGATTCAATTTGGTTTAAGTCTATTAGAAGGACTAATCAATTTCAAATATTGATTTGAAATTAGACTTGATTTGGATTTAAATAGATTCAGGACTAGCCAAATTTGATTTGGGCTAGGACCATGATCTATGTGGGTTCAGTCCAATAAATTCAATCAGATTAAACCAGAACCCAAACCTCTCGCATAAGGATCTCACATGATGAGATAACTAAAGAGATTAAATTCTCATGTAGAATTTAATGTATAATTTAATCTGGAATTCCCTCTTTGAATCTTTCTAAGTGTTAGAATTCAGAAATTAAGTCTCCTTGGTTTTCACCGAACGTCGGAATTAACCAAGCGCCGCGCCTTCGGCGTCTCTTTGCTTTTGCCAAACGACGGAATTCTTAATGTTAGAATTCAATGGGAAGGCTAAATGAGACTATAAATAGAGGACATCCCTCACCAGATTACATAAAAACAACACACGATATGTGTGGATTGAAATTCTAAAAGGTTAGAATAGAAAATCCTGGTGATTCTGGTGTTAGCAAAAGCTTGGTGGATCTTGGAGGAAGATTCAAGTGGGAGGATTCAAGATCAGCAAAGTATTTTTCCGCGAGCTAGCACTCCCGGAAATCTGATCATTCGGGGCTTCGCGTGGACGATACTAGAGGCCGGACGATTGAACGGCTGCAGAGCACAAAAGGATTTACCTACTGTTCTTAAGGTAAGTGATTTGATCCCTAGATCTTAAGGCAGGCTTCAAGAAGAAGTATGACTTCTTCTTGAAGATCAAGATATGATCTTGATGATTTATTTATATGCATATTTTAGATCAAACGATCCTATATATAAGGCAAAGATATGATCTTGATGCATGTTAGATAGATTAATATGTAATCTTTAATTCCGCATTGATAATAGTTATCAAATTTTAAAATATCCATGCCTCAGAGTTTATTTCTCCCTACAAGAAGATGGTCCTAGCTCTAGTAACATCGGTCCGAAAGTTGCGGCCATACTTCTAGGAGCATACTGTCATCGTCCTGACCGACCAACCTCTCAAGGCAATTATCCATCATCCAGAAGCATCGGGGAGAATGACCAAATGGGCTGTCGAGCTGAACGAGCACGACATTCAATATCAGCCTCGTCCAGCCATTAAAGCCCAAGTTCTGGTGGACTTCCTCCTCGAATGCACCATACCCTAAGATGGTTCTGTTTTGGATACCCCCGAACAACCAAAGCCCAGCGCCCCATGGTTGCTTCACACCGATGGATCCTCCAGCGCGGCTGGCTCTGGCGCCGGCCTGGTCCTCACCAGTCTGGAGGGCGCAACCTTTGAATATGGCATTCGTTTCTCCTTCCCGGCTTCAAATAATGAAGCGGAGTATGAAGCCCTGCTCTCCGGACTCCAAATCACCCGTGAGCTTAAAGTCAAGAAACTGATTGCCTACACCGACTCCCGATTGGTGGCTGGCCAGGTGCAGAAAGAATTCGAGGCTCGAGAGCCTTGCATGATTCGGTATCTCCAGAATGTGCGTGATCTATTCTCCTATTTCGATGAATTTAAAATTATCCAGATCCCAAGGACCAAAAATACACGCGCCGACCTACTATCCCACTTGGCAACTACGGAGTTAATGGATCTCGAGCGAAAATTCCATCTGGAGGTCCTGGAGAAGCCCAACGTCGCGATGTTGACTAGATGATGCAGGATGACACCAAACCATCTTGGATGGCTCCCCTACACCAGTACCTCAAAGAAGGGTTACTGCCCACTGATAGAAAGGAAGCAAGGAAGTTGAAATTGCAATCATCTCATTATGTTCTTATTGATGACCGGCTATATAAGCGATCCTTCTCCATGACATTGCTCAAATGCCTCCGTTCATCAGAAGCCGATTATGCTCTTTGGGAGGTTCATGAAGGCATCTATGGCAATCACCTCGGCAGCCGCGCCCTATGCCACAAAATGCTAAGCCAAGGATATTATTGGCCAACGATGCAGAAAGATGCTGATGACCTTGTCCGAGCCTATGATGTGTGCCAACAACACTCAAATATTCAGAGGCTCCCCTCTGCTCACCTGACTTCCATCTCATCCCCCTAGCCCTTTGCTAAATGGGGATAAATATACTTGGCCCTTTCCCCCTCGCAATGGGGCAAAGGAAGTTCTTGTTTATTGCAATTGATTATTTCACTAAGTGGATCGAAGTCGAAGCAGTCGCCCAGATAACCGAAGCTCGGGCTAAAGACTTCGTGTGGAGGTCCATCATCTGCCGCTTCGGTCTTCCCCACACCATCATCACCGATAACGGGAAGCAGCTTAATAATCCGAAGTTTCGGGAGTTCTGGGAGGATCATGGCATTCTCCATCATCTGACATCGGTCAGACATCCTTAAGCTAACGGAGAGGCCGAGATAACAAACCAAACTCTCTTGCATGGAATTAAAGCTTGGCTCAACCAAGCGCGAGGTAGATGGGCGGAGGAGCTCCACCATGTCCTGTGGGCGTACCAAACCACTGAAAGGGCTCCCACGGGCTAGACTCCATTTAAGATGGCTTTCGGCACAAAAGCTGTTATACCCGTTGAGGTCGGGCTCCCCTCCCCTCGCACCAAAGGCTACTCGGAAGAATCCAATGATGAACAACTCCGACCCAATCTTGACTTGATAAAAGAAGTCAGGGAGAAAGCCCGAATCCGGATGGCAGCCTACCAACAAAGAGTTGCCCACTACCATTCAACCATAGTTAAAGGGAAGTTTTTCTCTCCATGTGATCTGGTACTTCAGAAGGCATCCGTCTCAAAGCCACTGGAGCAAGGAAAGCTGTCCCCTAATTGGAAGGGTCTTTATCAAATTACGAAGGTAATCAGACCTGGCACCTTTATGCTCCAAGATCTAAATAGAAAATTGTTGACCCAATTGTTGATTTTGATGATTAACAAAACTATTTGAGTATAACATTTAAAGTTACTAATGATTTTGATTAAGTTTTCAGTTTATAATTTGATCCATTAATTAAAATCACTAGACAAATCAAATTCTAGTTCGAATCTAATGTCAAGGTAAGATTGCAGACATTAGAGTCGACACATAGAACCGCAGAGTCGACTTTGTAGAATAGCACAGACTTAGAGTCGACATCTGGACTATTAGAGCCAACTCTAACAGAAAAGACATAACGATGGTTTTTCTGGCCACGACTTAGAGTCAACTCCCAGACTGTTAGAGTTGACTCCATAAGATTTTCGTGTCGACCCCAGAAAAGTCAGAGACGACTCCAAATCGAGCGGATTGGGGATTTTCGATTTAGAGTCAACTCCAGAAAGTTAGAGTTGACTCCAGTTTCAGAAATGACTCCAGAACTGTCAAAACGTCTCTAAACTTTATCTTTATCTTTTTAATCCCAACGGCTATTACTATATTTGGATCTAATCCTTCTTACACTTGTTTTTAATGGATAGTTTTTGGCTATTTATGGATTAAGAAAAATCTATAAGAAGAGGTTTTATTGTATCCGAAAGAGTAGAGGAAAAACAAGAATACAAGAGATAAAAATCAGAAAAACAAGAGTGAAATCCATCAGAAAATCAAAAGAGAAAAGATGGAAGATTCGAAAGGAAAGATTATACTGATTCCCCAAAAGAAAAGAGAGAGATTTCTAGCATTCCTTGTTCTATTTTGAAGAAATCCAAAAGAAGAAGCAAGCCCTAGCTTTCTAATTTCGGAGCTTCAAGAGCATTCTAAAGGAAGATCCACTCAAGAGAAGAGAAGAAGCAAGCCACCAAGATCTGCAAATCAGCTTTGATTCTTATCTCTTTAGTATTGTTCTATTATTGTATATTTGCTCATTGGAGGAGCTTTTAAACTTGTAAAAATGTTATTGTTTGCTGGGTCAATCGGAGGATTGATTCCATTGAGGCTGTTAGCCTTGGGCAAGCAGTTTGCTTGTGTTATAAGGTTGTGTGCTGGTGAGCCTTGAAAACCAGCTGGGTTCGTTGTGCACCCGAAAACAACAAGTTTGAGTTGTGAGCTTGCAAAACAACTCTACTGTAATCAGATTGATTATAGTGTGGACCCAAGAGGTACTTGGGAGTGGACGTAGGTGTAGGTACACCGAACCACTATAAAACTTCTGTGTTTGCCGTGATTGTTTCCTTGTCTCTTACTCTCTATTCTTGCATACTCTGTTTTAATTCATATACATCTAAGTTTTTACTTCCGCTGGGGGATTGTTTTTAAAAGGAGTTTAATTTTTGAAAAACCCAATTCACCCCCCTCTTGGGTTGCTATCTGGACCAACAATTGGTATCAGAGCTAGTGCTCATTTGATTTGATCTAACGATCAAGAGTCAAAGATCCAAATGGCAACTCAAGCTGGTTCATCTTTTTAAAGGTCAATCTACAAATAGACCACCCTTGTTTAATGGTTTAAACTATGGTTATTGGAAAGCTAGAATGAAAATTTTCATTCAAGCACTTGACTATGATCTATGGAGCATTATAGTCAATGGACCACACACACCCACTACTAGAATTAATGGCATGGAGATTCCTAAACCGAAAGGAATGGGATGAACATGATAAAAAATTGGCACAACTTAATGCCAAGCTATGAATGTTTTATACTGTTCATTAGATGCAAATGAATTCAATCGTATATCTATTTGCATTTCTGCTAAGAAAATTGGGATAGACTTGAGGTTACCCATGAGGGAACAAATCAAGTCAAGGAATCCAAGATTAACATGCTAGTTCATAAATATGAATTGTTTAAAATGGATGCATGTGAATCTATTTCTGATATGTTTACAAGATTTACTGATATTGTTAATGGTTTAAAAAGTCTTGGTAAATCTTATGATAATTCTGATCTTGTGAGAAAGGTTTTGCGTTCCTTGCCTAGGACTTGGGAAGCTAAAGTAACTGCAATACAAGAGGCAAAGGATCTAAATACCCTACCTTGGAAGAATTATTGGGATCCTTAATGACTCATGAGCTTCAAGTTAAGCAACATATTGATGATGATGAGTCAAAGAAGAAGAGGACTATGCTCTTAAGATTTCTGAATATATGGAAAAGCCTCATGAATCTGAAGATGAAAGTGATGATGAGGACATGGCACTCATCACAGAAAGTTTAAAAGATTCATGAAGAAAAAGAAGTTTGAAAAGAAAAAGCCCTTGCTAGAAAAGATGAGGACAAGGGCAAAGAAAAGAAGTTATCTGTTTTGAATGCAAAAAGCCGGGACACTTTAAATCTGAATGCCCACAACTAAAGAAAGGCACCCGGAGATTCAAAAAGAAGGCAATGATGGCCACATGGAGTGATTCGGAAAGCTCAAGTTCGAAGAGAAAGAAAAGAGTGAAATGGCCAATCTATGCTTCATGGCGACAATGATGAGGTAAGTCCAAGTTTTCTTGATGATTTTACTTTCATGAGTTGCATAGTGCTTTTTATGAATTGATGGATGATTTTGCAAAATTAAGTTCAAAGAACAAAGATCTGAAAAATCAAATGCAAAATCTATCTTTAGAAAATGAAAAGCATGTTGTAGAAAAAGAACTTTTGATAAAAGAAAATGAAAGCTTGAAAAATGAAGTTGATAGACTTAAACCTATAGTTGATAAATTTACTTTAGCTCTATCAAACTTAATATGATTTTGGACAATCAAAAGGCTATTTTGATAAAGCTGGATTAGGATATAATCCACTTAAAAAGCAAAAATCCTTGAAAAATATTTTTGTACATGCTAAAAAATCATCAAATATTACTGTTTTAAATGTGGAAACAAAGGACATAAATCTTATATGTGTAAAACTCCACATGATAAAAGAAAGATGATTTGGGTTCCCAAAGGAACAATATTTATTGCTCTAACCATGAAGGACCCAAGAAAGCTTGGGTACCTAAATTAAGATTGAATATTTTGCAGGAGTGTCTTGCAGCCATCAGACAAAAAGAAAGTGGTATCTTGATAGTGGCTGCTCAAGACACATGACGGGTGACAAAGATCAATTCATCACCCTTGAATCAAAAAAGGTGGAGTAGTTACTTTTGGTGATAATGGTCAAGGCCATATCATGGGTATTGGTAAGATTCAAATACTCCATCTACTCATATTGATAATGTTTTATATGTTGATGGACTTAAAGCATAATTTAATTAGTATTAGCCAATGTGTGATAAAGGTTTCAAAGTTTCCTTTGAAGCTTCTATTTGCACTGTTACTAATCCCATTGATAACAGCATTATTTTGTTGGTAAACGTTATGGCAATGTGTACTTAATTGATTTGAGTAATTTATCTACAAGTAATCATTGCTTAGTTGCTAATAATGCTAAGATGAATGAGATTGGTTGGTTATGGCATCGTAGATTAGGTCATGCAAGCACACACCTAATTTCAAACTATAAAAATGGATTTAGTTAAAGGTATTCCTAGTTTAGATTTTGAAAATAATCAAATTGTGATGCATGTCAATTTGGAAAACAAACAGAACTTCTTTCAAATCTAAGAATGTTGTTTCAACTACTAGGCCACTAGAGCTACTACACATGGACCTTTTTGGACCTACTAGAACCACAAGTCTAGGAGGAAAGAAATATGGTCTTGTGATAGTAGATGATTACTCTAGATTCACTTGGGTAATGTTTTGGCTCACAAAGATGAGACTTTCTCAATATTTCTGAAATTTTTAAGAAAGTCACAAATGAGAAAAACACTACCATAGTGTCTCTTAGAAGTGATCATGGAACTGAATTTGAAAATCACTTATTTGAAAATTTTGTTTTGAAAATGGCATACATCATAATTTTTCAGCACCTAGGACACCACAACAAAATGGAGTTGTAGAAAGAAAAATAGGACTTTAGAAGACATGGCCCGTACCATGCTATGTGAAAGCCAACTTCCAAAATATTTTTGGGCGGAAGCTATAAACACAGCATGTTACATCCTAAATAGAGCCCTAATTAGACCTATCCTTAAGAAAACTCCTATGAACTATGGCATAATAGGAAACCAAATTAGGTTATTTTCATGCATTTGGTTGTAAATGTTTATTCATAACAATGGTAAAGATAATCTTGGGAAGTTTGATGCAAAGTCTGATGAAGGCATTTTCTAGGATATTCAACATCTAGTAAAGCATATAGAGTATTTAATAAAAGAAGCTTAGTTGTAGAAGAATCCATTCATGTAGTTTTGATGAGTCTTTAGCATCAAGTTCAAAAATTGATGATGAGGAAGATACAATTTGCTTGAAAGAGATATTGAAAAATTAAATGTATCTTCAGATCATGAACAAGAAGCTAAGGATGATGATTCACCTAAGGATGATGGTATTGATACTGCTCATAATGATAAAGATCTACCTAGAGATTGGAGATATGCTTATGGTCATCCTAAGGAATTAATCATAGGTGATCCATCTCAAGGAGTAAGAACTAGATCATCAATGAGAAATATCAATAATCATCTTGCATTTGTATCTCAATAGAACCTAAAACTATAGAAGAAGCTGAAAAGATAGTAATTGGATGTTAGCTATGCAAGAAGAATTAAACCAATTCACTAGGAATAATGTTTGGACCTTAGTAGATAGACCTAAAGATCACCCTATAATAGGATCTAAATGGGTTTTTAGAAATAAATTGGATGAAAATGGCATAGTAATTAGAAATAAAGCTAGATTAGTTGCAAAAGGATATAATCAAGAAGAAGGTATTGATTTTGATGAAACTTTGCACCTGTTGCTAGATTAGAAGCCATTAGACTACTGCTTGCATTTGCATGTCATATGAATTTCAATTATTTCAAATGGATGTTAAAAGTGCATTTTTAAATGGTTTTATAAATGAGGAAGTTTATGTTGAACAACCTCCTGGTTTTGAAGATCATGAATTTCCAAACCATGTTTCAAATTACACAAAGCACTTTATGGTTTAAAGCAAGCACCTAGAGCTTGGTATGATAGATTAAGTAAATTTTAATTGAAAATGATTTTTCTAGAGGAAATGTTGATAAAACTTTATTTTTAAAAAGAAAAGAAAAGGATTTATTAATTGTTCAAATTTATGTTGATGACATTGTATTTGGTGCTACTAACAATCTCTTTGTCAAGAATTTGCTAAGTTAATGCAGGGAGAATTCGAGATGAGCATGATGGGAGAACTCAACTTCTTCCTTGGACTTCAAATCAAACAAGAGAAAGAGGGATTTTCATCAACCAAACAAAGTACACAAAGGAAATACTCAAGAAGTTTGGTATGGAATCTGCTAAACCTCTTGGTACGCCAATGAGTCCCTCATGCAAGCTGGACAAGGATGAAGAAGGTAAGAAAGTAGATCAGAAGCATTACCGAGGTATGATCGGATCACTTCTTTACTTAACTGCAAGTAGGCCAGATATTATGTTTTCTGTTTGCTATGTGCAAGATATCAATCTAATCCTAAAGAATCACATTTAATTGCTGTTAAAAGAATCTTTAGATACTTAAATGGAACTAAAAATGTAGGATTATGGTATTCTAGAGACTCAACTTTAAAATTGATTGCTTATTCTGATTCTGATTATGCTGGTTGTAAATTAGATAGAAGAGTACAAGTGGTGCATGCCAACTTTTAGGAAGTAACTTAATCTCTTGGTTTAGCAAGAAGCAAAATTCGGTTGCATTATCCACTGCTGAGGCAGAGTATGTTGCAGCTGGAAGTTGCTGTGCTCAAATCCTTTGGATTAAGCGACAACTTGAAGATTATGGTATCACACTTGATAAAATTCCTATTAGATGTGATAACACTAGTGCATCAATCTAACTAAAAATCCAATCCAACACTCTAGAACTAAACACATAGAAATTAGACATCACTTTATTAGAGAACATGTTTCCAACAATGATGTTTGTCTTGAATATGTGAATACTAATGAACAATTAGCTGATATTTTACCAAACCATTAAGTGAAGAAAGATTTTGTTATCTTAGAGGAGAATTAGGAGTTTGTGATCCTTTAGAATGATTTTCTGAAACTCTTAAGGACAACAACTATCTAGACTTCATCAATTTCTTGAAAATCCTCTATGTCAATAAGGAAATTTATCTAGAAATTTGATTCATTGTTTCCCCAATTGATTAAGGAACACTTATCTAGAGTTTGATGATTAATTTGATCAGTTTCAGATCCTTGAAATTCAATTTTTCACTGAAACTATTGTGGAGTCGACACCTTCAGTTTGTGGAGTCGACACCTTTATTTGATGTTCTGTCTGGGCAATTAGAGCCGACTCCGGCTTCTGCAGAGCCGACTCTAATTCGGGCGCTGACAGATTTTCTGGTTCGGAGCCGACACCTCGCTTTGCGGGAGTCGACTCTAAGTGAACCTAGGTCAAAAATAAAAGGCGGAGTCGACACCTAAAAACCCTATCGTCTCCAATCCTCTCTAGAGCCGTTCCAAACCTATTCCAACCCCTCTAAACCTTCA
>UESW01004190.1:225880-270068 GCA_900491605.1 Calamus simplicifolius | reverse complement strand
AAAATTCGGTTGCATTATCCACTGCTGAGGCAGAGTATGTTGCAGCTGGAAGTTGCTGTGCTCAAATCCTTTGGATTAAGCGACAACTTGAAGATTATGGTATCACACTTGATAAAATTTCTATTAGATGTGATAACACTAGTGCCATCAATCTAAGAAAAATCCAATCCAACACTCTAGAACTAAACACATAGAAATTAGACATCACTTTATTAGAGAACATGTTTCCAACAATGATGTTTGTCTTGAATATGTGAATACTAATGAACAATTAGCTGATATCTTTACCAAACCATTAAGTGAAGAAAGATTTTGTTATCTTAGAGGAGAATTAGAGTTTGTGATCCTTTAGAATGACTTTCTGAAACTCTTAAGGACAACAACTATCTAGACTTCATCAATTTCTTGAAAATCCTCTATGTCAATAAGGAAATTTATCTAGAAATTTGATTCATTGTTTCCCAATTGATTAAGGAACACTATCTAGAGTTTGATGATTAATTTGATCAGTTTCAAATCCTTGAAATTTGAATTTTTTCACTGAAACTATTGTGGAGTCGACACCTTCAGTTTGTGGAGTCGACACCTTTATTTTGATGTTCTGTCTGGGCAATTAGAGCGACTCCGGCTTCTGCAGAGCCGACTCTAATTCGGGTGCTAACAGATTTTCTGGTTCAGAGCCGACACCTCGCTTTGCGGGAGTCGACTCTAAGTGAACCTAGGTCAAAAATAAAAGGCGGAGTCGACACCTAAATGAACCCTATCATCTCCAATCCTCTCTAGAGCCGTTCCAAACCTATTCCAACCCTCTAAACTCTTCAAATCCTTGATTACTCATTCCAATCGAATCCCATGGCTCCTAAAAGGCATGCGATTGTTGGAGGTTCGGCCGTTCCCACAAGAAAAAGACGATTCGAAGGCAAGCGGGTCATCTTCATCATCTGCCACTCAAGAAGCTTCTCACCTTCTCCATCTTCTCCACGTGTCGATCAATTAGCAGGTAAGGCCATCACTACCGGAAGAAAAGTTAATTTGATTTCTTTGCTTCGGAGGGTTTTACTATTGGCCGTCAATTGAAGGAAATGGGATGGGAAAAAGTTTGTTCTTTGGATTCCTACCTACCTGCCCTTGTAAGAGAGTTCTACAATGATTTAAGTAGAGGAGAGGGAGGTTTAGTAAGTTTTGTTAGAGGAACAAGAGTTGTAATCACTATTGAATTTCTTGGAAATTTGTTAGAGATGCCCACTATTGGAATAAATGAATATCAGCATGATGATCGTGGTGGTGCCCTATCTAGGATGTTGGGGAGAGAAGTATCTGAGTTTGAGGAGATTTTGGCAAATCAACTGAATTTGGAACTCAGGCTTCTTCACAACATCTGCGGGAGGATATTGTTTCCAAAGATAGGCAGATTTGAGTATGTCTCGGAGCGAGACATCTTGTTGATGGATTGCATCATCACCGGGCAGCCAGTAAACTTAGCTGGGATGATGATAGGCTATATGGCGGAGGCAGCAACCAAGAAGAGATCTACATTGCCATATGGTATGATTCTGACTTTGGTATTTAGAAGTCAAGGTGTGTTAATCATGGACAATGAGCCACTGAGGAAATTAAGGCATACAGACTACTACAGTGTCTCTACCATTCATCGTATGGCTTCAAAAGATAAATGGTAATTGGATAAAAGGAGGACGAGAGGCTAGAGCAGAGGAGGCTAGAGCAGAGGAAGCCAGAGTAGAGGACATCCCTGGACCATCAGTTACAGGACCATCAGTCCCTGACCCATCTATTGCGGGACCATCACTGCTGGACCTTCTGAGGCTGGATTGAGCATATTCTTCACCTCCACCTCAGACAGCTTTTGTATCCGGGAGATTTTTGATGAGCAGATTGGTCAGCTCAGAGCATTACTAGCTGAGTATGACAGTCAGAGGAGCAATGATATTTGTCAGTTGAGAGATGACATCAGACAATTTAAGGAGGAGATCAATTCCAGACTCGACTTGATTTTATTTTCCATTAGTCGCTCTGCAGAGTCCCTTAGAACTGAGCTTCAAAAGATTTTTGAAAGGCTGGAAGGGATTGCAGACAGATCTAGAGCTTATCTAGATGCTACTGGACAATTGAAGAAAGATTTAGACCTTGCTGTTGCTCAAGTTGAGAGTTGTCTTGAAGGCTTTAAGAAATCACAAAAAGATGAAATTATGGAAATGATAGGCCATCTGAAGAAAATTGTATACAAGCATGTTTGATTGACCTTTTATTTCCTACAGTGATACCCTATCTAAGCCTAACCTACCCCAATTTTTTTTGAAACCTAAGTTTAGCTCTTCATATTTTGAATCTTAGGATTTCTAGTTTACTATACTTTGTTAGCATGTATCTAGGAATGTCTGATTAATATAGTACTTTACTGAGAATGTATTTTGATAGACACATGTAATACATCTTGAAATGAAATACAATTATCTTTTTATTGCAAATTTGTCTATGTCGAGCAATTACCATGGATGAAGATTACTATCTCTACGATTGAATGAACCACCCTCGCTCTGATAACCTACATTATTATTTTTAAACTCACCTTATTGCTGATAACAAAAAAGGGGGAGAGAAAATTGTATATGCATAAAGAAGAGAGAATGAAAGAATATAAGATTTGTAAGATTTCAATATATTTTAATCAATTGGAATATCTCAAAAAAAAGGAGGAGAGAAATCTCTAAATTCTAATCAATCGATCATATTTCAGTTTATTTACCTATACCTTGCATAGGGGGAGCTATTTAATGCAGGGGGAGCTTAATGATTTTCTATGAAAAAGCTAAATCATCTTGATTGCTGTTTATAATAAAACTCAAGTATGTTTTTAAAGTTCATTTTGAAACTTGGCATCAAATTCTCTGTTATGAAGTTTTAAAGCTTTAACAATGTCTATAATTCTTAGTTCAAATGAATTTTTAATGCATATATTCAAAGTTTTTGTCATCATCAAAAAGGGGAAGATTGTTGACCCAATTGTTATTTTGATGATTAACAAAACTATTTGAGTATAACATTTGAAGTTACTAATGATTTTGATTAAGTTTTTCAATTTATGATTTGATCCATTAATCAAAATCACTAGACAAATCAAATTCTAGTTCGAATCTAATGTCAAGGTAAGATTGCAGACATTAGAGTCGACACATGGAATCGCATAGTCGACTCCAGAAAACGGCACAGACTTAGAGTCGACACCTGGACTGTTAGAGCCGACTCCAACAGAAAAGACAGAACGATGGTTTTTTGGCCACGACTTAGAGTTAACTCCCGGACTGTTAGAGTCGACTCCAGAAGATTTTCATGTCGACCCCAGAAAAGTCAGAGACGACTCCAGATCGAGCGGATTGGGGATTTTAGATTTAGAGCCGACTCCAAAAAAGTTAGAGTCGACTCCAGTTTGTCAGAAACGACTCTAGAACTGTCAGAACGTCTCTAAACTTTATGTTTATCTTTTTAATCCCAATGGCTATTACTATATTTGGTTCTAATCCTCTTACACTTGTTTCTAACGGATAGTTTTTGGCTATTTATGGATTAAGAAAATCTATAAGAAGAGGTTTTATTGTATCCGAAAGAGAGAGGAAAAACAAGAATACAAGAGAGAAAAATTAGAAAAACAAGAGTGAAATCCATCAGAAAATTAAAAGAGAAAAGAGAAAAGATTCGAAAGGAAAGATTATACTGATTCCCCAAAAGAAAAGAGAGAGATTTCTAGCATTCCTTGTTCTATTTTGAAGAAATCCCAAAAGAAGAAGCAAGCCCTAGCTTTCTAATCTTCGGAGCTTCAAGAGCATTCTAAAAATCCACTCAAGAGAAGAGAAGAAGCAAGCCACCAAGATCTACAAATCAGGCTTTGATTCTTATCTCTTTAGTATTGTTCTATTATTGTATATTTGCTCATTGGAGGAGCTTTTAAACTTGTAAAAACGTTATTGTTTGCTGGGTCAATCGGAGGATTGATTCCATTGAGGCTGTTAGCCTTGGTAAGCAGTTTGCTTGTGTTGTAAGGTTGTGTGCTGGTGAGCCTTGAAAACCAGCTGGGTTCGTTGTGCACCCGAAAACAATAAGTTTGAGTTATGAACTTGCAAAACAACTCTACTGTAATCAGATTGATTATAGTGTGGACCCAAGAGGTACTTGGGAGTGGATGTAGGTGTAGGTACACCGAACCACTATAAAACTTCTTGTGTTTGCCATGATTGTTTCCTTGTCTCTTACTCTCTATTCTTGCATACTCTGTTTTAATTCGTATACATCTAAGTTTTCACTTCAGCTGGGGGATTGTTTTTAAAAGGAGTTTAATTTTTGAAAAACCCAATTCACCCCCCCCCCCTCTTGGGTTGCTATCTGGACCAACAAAAATCTATTCCCCGGATGTGGAACTCGGATAATCTCCGCATCTATCATCAGTGAGAATATGCCCTCCCTGAACTTACTTTGCCCATTGAGTTAAATCTTCAAATATTCAAAAATTTCTATTTTTATTGCTTTCTCTGATGGCTACAATGAGAAACAGGTTTTTAAATCCTCGACCGGGCCGAGCGATCTCCGAACCTTGGCCGTGCCAAGTAAAATATATCCCAGCGGGCTAGGAGGACTCCGTACCTTGGCAATGCCAAGTAAAATATAATCTTTATAAATCTTGACTGGGCCGAGCGATCTCCGGACCTTGGCCGCGCCAAGTAAAATATATCCCAGCTGGGCTGGGAGGACTCCGTACCTTGGCAGCGCCAAGTAAAATATAATCTTTATAAATCTCGGCTGGGCCAAGCGATCTCTGAACCTTGGCTGCGCCAAGTAAAATATATCCCAGCGGGCTGGGAGGACTCCGTACCTTGGCAGCGCCAAGTAAAATATAATCTTTATAAATCCTCGGACGGGCCGAGCGATCTCCGGACCTTGGCCGCGCCAAGTAAAATATATCCCAGCTGGGCTAGGAGGACTCCGTACCTTGACAGCGCCAAGTAAAATATAATCTTTATAAATCCTCGGCCGGGCCAAGCGATCTCCGGACCTTGGCCGCGCCAAGTAAAATATATCCCAGCTGGGCTGGGAGGACTCCGTACCTTGGCAGCGCCAAGTAAAATATAATCTTTATAAATCCTCGGCCAAAACCTTGCCATATATATTCATACCTTCAACCTCGAAAAACCGAGTGATATATTATTTGAAGCCTCGGCCAACCGAGTGATATATTATCCGAAGCCTGGCCAAACCGAGTGATATATTATTTGAAACCTCGGCCAAACCGAGTGATATATTATTTGAAGCCTCGGCCAAATCGAGTGATATATTCTTGAAGCCTTGGTCAATCCGAGCGACGGTCTCCGTACCTTGGTACCTTGAAGTCTCGGTTAAGCCGAGTGACAGTCTCCGTACCTTGGCAAAGTAAAATATGTTCTTGAAGCCTCGGCCAAGCCGAGTGATATATTTCTGGAAGCCTCGGCCTAAACGATTTCTCAAACACTCTGACGTGACTAAGACGTCCTATTATGCTTTGGCAGAGGTTAGTAACCTTTCTCTGCTTACCAACAAGATTATGCAGGTTATTTTTTCAAAAAATACGTACTTCATCCCTTAAATAGGACCATGTTTACTGCATAAGTTCACAGGGCCGCCCAGGCCTTTCTCTGACCTACACAAAGATAAACACTTCCTCCATAGGGGACTAAATGACATGTTGGCAAAAATAAAGTAGCAAAAACACTACTGGACTTATAGATTATGCTACGGACTGAAAAGCATAAAATAAGGGTAGCCACTCTCGACACAATTAGAAAAAAAACAGATGTCAAAAAAAGAAAGAGTAGAAACTTTCTTTATTAATATGAAAAAATTACAACCTCTTGAGAGGCATTACAAGTGCATCATAGCACGAGAATACAAATAAGATAAAAGCTCGGCTAAGCAACTTTGGTCGATAACGATGTCTTTACATCCGACCCCAGAAATCAGAGAAACCAGACAAGCTCCGTTGAGCCACTGGTTAATGCCAAAGAACAAGGTAGGCCATCCACGAATCCCCGGATGAACACGTAGAGGATCATAACTAGGTCATGGACCCGTGGATGCTTATGCCAATGAAGCATCCCCCCTCAAGTGGGATGCTGGTTTGCTAGCCACTGCACGACAACATAGGCAGGGAACTAGCAGACCCACACATCCCTCCTTCATCTTCACATGGAAAAAGATTCCTCAGGCGGATGAATTGAGGAATTCAAGCTGAGGAGGAGGCGAAATTCATATTAGCCACGGGGGGTATGCATGCTTTGCATTTCCTGCGATCCCCACGGCAAGTGGCAAAGGGACACGCAGGAAGCGCACACGTGTGCTCCCCATAAGATCTCTGTGCACCACTCATACGCTCTCCATATGATCTCCGAAATTCCTCCCTTGAGGACTGCTTACTCTTCAGCAGCTTCTTCGTCACCCCAGCTATCTGGGATAAACCAACTTGCAAAAGGAAAGCTCAGTCTTTCCACTCTCAACCTCAATGAAACAGACGCCATGAAAATCCTTGCAAGTCACAGAAAGGGAAGGCTTGGGAGATAGCCCAACACGGTCAGCTCCCCCCGCTTTATAGGCAAACAGGTCGGGAGCAGCCATTAAAGAAGAAAGCCTTGGGATTCAAAATGCCCTGGCCACGCTGCCACATGGCGGTTCAGGATAAAGGGGCGCTTTCCAAAGCACGCCGAATGCATTTCCTAGGCCATGACGCAAGATAAAAGATTTTCCTCTGATCTCGAATCAAGAGCCTTAAATGCAGAAAATTATCTGCAGGTTCTTGAGATACGGACAGGCCTGGGAAATCACCTTGTGAAAACGATGCCGTCCAATGGCAATCGAAGGCTTATCGCGTACGCTAAAAAGACACGCATTGGAAAGGGCCAACGGGATAAATGCCTTACGCAAAAAATAAAGTGTCCTTCGGTGAATTACAAATCTGTCTCATCCGCCCAGGCAGAAAATGAGACAATTTCTTATAGACCGACTATCAGCCAAATCTTGGCCCCAGTCGAGGTACTCGCGCAGTTTTTGGTCATATCGCGCCGAACCATTTTATGCCTCGGCCAAATGAGCCAATTTCTTATTTCGGATAGATCGAACTATCTGCCTAGCCTTGGCCTCGACCGGACATTTTCCAAAGGTTCTAGCCAAACTATTCTATGCTTCGGCGCTGAACCATCTGCTTAGCCTCGGCCTCGACCGAGACATTTCCTTAAGTTCAAACCGAGCTAGCTTACGTCAGCAAAGCAAATCGGTTTAGCTTCGAATAAATAAGACGATTCGATTCGAAAAGAATAAACCGACCTAAGAACACGAGTGGATTATGATTCGTTCGCCATCAGAAAAAACTTGTGACAAAAAGATCGTCCAAAAAAGACAAACAAGTGGAGACAACAGATCTATTCATTAAAAAAGTTTCAGCCAGATTACAAATCTAAGAGGCAAAAATACATAAGCAACCCTTAAGAATTAGGGTTCGGGTTGGTCCCAGGAGCCTCCTCGGTAACGTCCAGGAGGACTTGACTTGCTTCCCACTTCAAATGTTGTTGGTTCTTCGGCAGCGAGCTGAGGGCGTTCATCAGGAGCCGCGGCCTCGTTAGGGCCCAGGATGGCGTCAAGATCGACGTCCGAAATATCCTCATACTCGGCTTCTTCGGCTCCCGGGGTGCAAGCATCAAATAGCTCGGCCTCCAGAAAAGATAAATCCAACTCGGGATATACCCGAGAGATTTTTGCCCGAGTTTCCTCCTCGGTGAATCGGAATGCATCAGCACAGGCCTCCCTCCACTCCTCAGAAAATTGCACAGAGCCTTTGTACTCCTTCATAGCCGAGGTAATCCGCTTATTAGCTTCGGATAACTGGTTCCTGAGTTCAAGATTCATCTGGCGACTCGCGGCCAATTCCGCCTTTAGAGCTTTAAACTGCTCCTGCGCCTCGAGCTCGACCTTGGCCATCTGCAAAACATTGGAACTTGAGCCCACGCACAAAAGAAAAGTACCGAAAGCAAATAAGTGGGGAGACACTATACCTCTTACTCCCGCCGAGCCATTTTATTACTCAGCTCTTCAACCCTTTCCAGGGCCTTCAATTTGGCCGTCGTATTTTGATGAAGACCCTCCTTGAGGTCATTAATTCGGGACTGCTTGTCCCCAACTTCTCGCCGAGACTGATCAAGATCATTGGTGAGCCTAGCAATCTGCTCATGTTGCCACTTTAGCCGATTCTCCATATCAGCTAATTCCTTATTCAGATCGGCAAGCTGATCGCTGCCCGGCACTTGCGTTCCTCCTTCTTGAGCCTCCTGCTCCAATTACTTTTATCCTCGGAGTGACTAGCCCTCAGCTGGTTCAACCTTTTGTCGAAATACTGCTGCATGGTCTTAATCTCGTCGTCATGCTTTGCCTTAATTTGGGATAACTCCAGGCAAGCCTTGTCCGATTGTTCGTGGAAACCCTGAAGCTCTTTGACTTGGGCTTCGAGCCGAGAGGCCCTTTCGGCTGCAAGTCGGTGAGACTCGCTCACCCTCTCGAAATCCGCCCTAGCGGATGCCAAGGCCCTGGAAAGCCGACTGGTTGAATCCACCCTCACCCGAAGGTCGGCCGCTTCCTTTCTGGCCTGAGCGCAAGCCCTAGTGGCCAAATTTAAGCGCCAATTCAGCCCTTGTGACCAAGGCATTCTGCAAGAAAAACACAAGTGAGAAACCACGGCCCGACCGACTTATCAAGGATTACAACCTTGGTACAATAACTTACCCGGGAGATGTAGTTTGAAGCCATCGTCATGAGAGTAGTGTTATTGATTTCGGGGAGAAGAAAAACATCCTTCGGCGCCCCAAGCCGACCGAAAGCCGCCTCAATGATATCCTCGGCGACAGGCTCGTCCGTCGAGGAACTCCCCCCCGCGTGCAAAACAGACCTCATCAAGGCGGTGAGCATATCATCCACCTTCGGGCTGTGGACAAGAGAGCTCATAGCCGAAGGACTGGCTTGAGGAACTCTGGCCCGAGGAACCATCCGCTCGGCTTCCTTTGTCAGAACTCTAACCTGCAAGGCCTCGAATGCTTCGGCCTCGACTGAGGGAATCTCAGCTCGAGCATCCCCTTCATTCAGTAGTAACTCTTCTTCTTCTTCCTCTTCTACTGATGCTTCGCCTCCGACAGACTCCACCTGAACTTCAACCTCTTCCACGACATCCCCGAGGACCGCGGAAGAGGAATCCTCAGCGGGAGGCACCACGACCTCCACCAGCCTTTCAACAGGCAACTCCGCTTGAGCTTCGGCAGCCACCACTGCCTCTCCTGAACCCTTCACCTGAGCAGGGGTCTCTTCCATATGCGGTGGACTCCTCACCGCTGGTGACTGAAAAACCTCCTAGGAGGATGACCGACCGGTGACATCTCCTCGGCATCGTCTCGACTACGGAGCTCGAACTCCCCCAGCGATTTCCTCTGCTACCGGTAGGGAGGGCTCATCAACCAGCTCCCGCTTCCTCCCTTATTGGGATAGGAGAGTGGTGAGAGCCCACCTCTTCTCGGATCTGTGTCTTTCCCCAGAGCCGGAGCCCTATGACGCTTGCCCCTTCTTCATCTGGCCCACAAACCGACCTCTCGGCTGAAAACACACTAAATGGTTCAATCAGACAGAAATACCAAACACACCGGCCATCGTAACCAAAGAGGAAAGGTACACTTACCTTGAGGGTCGATAGAGCTAAGCCCGATGGCGAAGAGGGCATCCTTCGCCAACAGAGTGCTAGCCGATACCTCCGGACCATTGCGAAGGGTCATCATATCTCTCTTCTCCCGCTCACTCAACTTCGGGCGCGCCTCTGGATCCTTCACATAACTCGCCCATCCCCTCGGAAAATCTAAATGATATTCCCTTCGACAATAAAAAATTGGGGCTTCCACTCCTTTATCGAAGATGGGTTGTCGGTAATCATCTTGAACGACTTCCGAGGGACCAATATACGGCCACTCGGAGCCCCTCCCAGAAACCAGGTTATGGCAGACTGGAACATGGGAGGGTGTGGTCACCCCAACGCGGCTGCACAACGAGATGAACCCGATGAGATTGCGCCAGCTATTCGGTGCCACCATTGTTGGACATATATTGTAAAACCTCATCACCTCCTGTACCAACGAGTGAAGAGGAAATCGGAAACCTGCCCTAAGGCTTTCCTTGTAGAAGAAAACTCCATGACTTAACTCAGTCGAAACTCTATACTCAGCCCTCGGCACCCGTAAGACTACGTCCCCAGGAACTATAAAGCCGACGGATTCTATCCAGATCCTCGAAGGTGATCTCTGAGGCAACGTCGTTTGGGCCCTTCATATTGATGGAATAAGGAATAGAACACGAACAAGCAAGAGCTCAGAGAAAGAGTGAAAATCTCTATGACAGGGACAAAGGGCGTGTTGCAGAAGGAGCGCCCCAGCCCTCTTTAAATAAGCGCTTCAGAAAGAAAGCCCTAGATGCCAAAACCCCGATACGGGTGCCAGAAATAAAAGAGTCCCGCCACGTGGAACTTCCGCTATTGCGGCTTGTTGGAAACGAGGCGTTTCCTCTCGAGCTGCGGCGAAAAATGATGACGAAACAGCGGCCCATCATTTACAAGATTATCATTGCCCGCCTTTTTGAATCCCCAAATGAGATTGCTCCGGAATTCTACTCCCTATATCCGAACTTACACTTCGGACTAGGGAGTGGGGGCATGTGATGAGGGATAAAATCGTCATTGCATTATTGACCACCCACATCGACAATTGGGTCATGCCAATCAAACACCCTGTCAGCAGCTGGCATGACATCCAAGCGACGAAGCCGAATCACTTTTGACAAAGTCGGGTTGCCCCGACAACCCAGCTATACACCATTCCTCGGTAATCCGAGCTATCCTCATACCTCGGCCATCTAAGCCGAGCCATTCCTTGGTAACCCGAGTTATCCTCATACCTCGGCCATCTAAGCCGAGCCATTCCTCGGCCATCCGAGCCGACCGTGCCTCGGCCATTGGAGCCGACCCATTCCATACCTGGAAAAATAGGTTATTCCTCATTCTGGCCGAACCACGGCATTCAAAATACCTCTGCGGAATTCGGCGCAGGAGAGTTCAAATTCACTATAACTGAATAAGATTCCAGCGGCGAATCATGCCCAGAAGTGGCCTAGACCCGCAAGAGTGGCCTAGGTCTGTGTGATCATTGAACCTCAAGGCATCAACCAGCTCTCCCAGCCGTCGATCCTCTAACTGACAAGATACCCTACTGGCCTCATAACAAACTTGATTCGAATCCATCTCGAATCCTAACAGTTTTCAGACCCCATCTAGGGGACATCCAAGGAATCAGGTGATCACCTATAAATACCATAGCACTCCTACCTCTCAGGTACGTGCACGAATTCTAAGGCAACCCTTACGTATTCATTTTACTCACTGAATCTCATACCCCATTAGAGCTCTCACAGAGCCCTGAGGAACATTCTTTGTGAGAGTCTTTCCTCACATCTGCTTATTGTGAATCTCACTGACTTGGGCGTCGAAGGGTCCCCGCAGAGGGCAACCCCATAGCACCCTCTGTGTGACTGTTTGCAGGTTCCACCCCGAGCGACGAGATCAGCGCCTGGATCAAGAGCCAGAAGTGCATCCAAGTCGGAGAATGGATTTCCACGGCAACACAATCCAATCTATAACTTTTTAAATATGGGTAAGATCATATATATATCTAATGAGATGAGCATCAAGCAAGCTGCTATGAATCGTTACAACTTATTTGCAATCTTACGTGTGATAACCTTTTATTGGATGTTCATTGCTTTATATTTTAACTAGGACTCTAATCATAATTTCATTAGAAATTTCTCATATTATGTAATAATTTTAATTTGAATTAATTGGCTTGGACCGCGTAAATCTTTTAATTTATCAGGAAGAGTTTTTGCATGCAAATCTTGATAGAGAGAGTCCCTTGGCGTTTAGCGTAACCTTTATCATCCTTATTTTATTAATTATTTTTCTTTCTTCAAATTAAACTATTCGATTCAATAATTATTCTTCTCACAAATATTTTTGTAGATGTTTCTTCGAAAAATGTTTTCTTATTCCGCAGTGATCGTGCCTTTCCTTCAACTATTAATTGGTGTATAAATTTTTCTATAAACTTTTATTAAGCAATAAGTGAATTATAGTTTGAGAAAAAACAATTGACACATTTGTTAACAAAGCTTAAGAGAATCATTTGGAACTATGAAAGTCTGAGAACCAAGGGGTTTCCACAAAAAAGTTATGGACGTAATTAGCAGCAGAATGTTTGAAGAGTTACTCATGATTGATTGTTCGGTGCTTGTTGAATTTGTTGGCCAGTCTTCACACGAATGGTTGGCATATACATTTCATGTGACCCTTGTTCCTGCTTTATATATGTGATAGGTCGGTTTGAACTAATGTATGAAAATATTAAATACCAGCCTTCTCATTGTCTTAAATATTACTTAGAACTAAAACATGAGCAATCCTGATTAAGAGCAAAACAAGAAAAAGAGTGGGGAAAGCTAATCTCGTTCATTATTTCTTCAATATATAATTAATGGAACAGTACTTCCGCCCTGCTAGCTCTATATATTTTTGGTCCAACAGTGTTTTAAGTTTTTTCCTTTTTAAATAACAAAGAAGAGGTTAAATCCTAAAGAAACCAACTTCTTCAGCAAGATGAGGGTGAAAACTGGTGGACTGGAAGGGATTGTTTGTACCAAGTAGCTGCCTAATTTGCTGAATAATTAGCAATCTGATCATTTGCTATATGTTTTAACATTTATATGTTTTAACTTTGAATTTATTTCTGCATTTTGTCACATCACATTAGTCTTTTTTTTAAAAAAAAAATCTACATTGAGTCGCATCACACCTATGATATCATATGTCCCTAGCAAACAGTAGCTCAAATAGAACCCAACAACTACGGGAAGGAGGTCCCCTGTCCTACCTTGAATGGAACCATTGGAAAAAAAAACACCATCCTAATTCATAGGAACGCAGGAGGAACAAGCTGGTGGCCTAATCCATTCATTTGTATCTGGAGCATGGCATTGGTTAGTATTTAGAAAAGATGCAGTGGATCGATGTTGGTATTTAGAAAAGATGCAGTGGATCGATCGTATCCATGGATCCAGGCCCTGAGACCTTTCTGCCACATTAGGCGTACCAAAAGATGCAGCTCGGTCAGCCCCCAAGTCTCATCAGCCTCAATCTCAAGCCTAACGCTCCCATTCAACAATGAAAAAAAAAAAAAAGGGAAGGGGGTAAATGTAAAAAAAAAAAAGAAGGAAAATTAATTCCAAGATGATACGTTCTTATTTACAAAAGCAATAAAAAGAGAGAGAAGAAACGGATCGGGAGTGGATCCGGATCCGAAATTCATCAAGCGAACAGCCGCGGGCGCCGCTTGGTTTCAACGGCGCAGCTCCGGCTCCGGGGGAACAGCAAATCGGATCCGACCCGGACGTCGTCGCCGCCGAAATCGCAGGGCTTGTCCTCCTCGATGCGGCCGATCGCCACGCTCTGGCTCCTCGGAACGACGGCGCTGAGGCGGCGCTGCGACGCGGCGCGGATGAGCTCCCTCAGATCCTCGTCGCTCGCGCTCGTCCTCGCCGAAGTGCTGCTGTAGCTCCTCGGCACCGAGCCGTAGGTCGGGCAACCGATTCCCGCGCCGAACTGCACCCTATCGGCGCACCCCGTGAGGCACCGCACGTAGAAGTCCCGGGCGCGGCACAGCCCCCGGAGCGGCGCCCGCACACACTGGCCGAAACGGCTCGTGCCACCGCTCCGCTTGCTCATAATTAATTCCAACCTATATCTATATATATCCCCTTGGCATAAGAGGAATAAGAGATGAAATAAAAGAAGGATTAAGAGAAGGGATGGGCAGTGCTATATATATATATATAAGGGATGGGTTGAGCGTTGAGGAGAGTGGGGAAGCAAACCAACGAGACGGACGGCTAGGCATGGAAGAAGGAGTCTCCCGTGAAGTGTGAACGCTTCTTTCTTTCTTTTTTTTCCTTTTGCTGCGTGATGATGTGGAATTTGGCAGATTAAAAGTTAGGATAAGGGCGAGGGGATTGGAAAGTAAAGGCAGGGGAAACCCGGGTGCTCTTCAATCTACACTGCGGTTCGCCGCCCACCGTTTGATTCAATGGATAGATGGGTAGCCACACGTTTTAGCCTTCTCGATGCACGTTTTAGTCTTTTAGGTGCAGGTGTGGGAGGTGAAGATGGATGGAAATCAGAAATTAATAATCCAAGGGATGAGAATGACAAATATAATGAGATGGGTGGGTCATAGACCGACAAATATAAGTCCAAAATCATGTCAATATTATTTCAAATGATCAAACAACAGGGATTTTTTTTTTGGGATCAAATATGAATATCAAAAATCTAGGTTCCATGAAGCTAGGAATTTTTTTTTTTTTTTGTATAGACGAGTGATTACACCACCTAGATTGGATCAGGCCCGAAATATCATAATACAATAACTGAAGAGAATAAGAGGGCAAGGGTCACCCTGACTCATTCCAATTACCAGAGTGAGAGGCCACCCTGGCAGCAATCCAATCAGCAACTCCGTTGGCTTCACGATAGATATGGCAAATCTGGATATTAGTAGCTTCCAAAATCATAGAGTGAATGTCACACAATAAGGAGAGAGTAGGCAAGTGGGAGCTGGGCTCCCACTGGATCCAGTGAATTACGGTGATAGAATCACCTTCAATGATCAGTCGACGAACGCCTAGAACCCGAATAGCATAGGATAACCCCGCCCAAGCCGCATGTAGCTCAGTCTGAGGCACAGAAGAATCCAGCAAACCAAACCCTCCAGCCGCCAGCATCATCCCACCCGCATCACGAATAACATAAGTCGATCCAGCACTTCTACCACGGACACTCCCATCAAAGTTTATTTTGACAAACCCTAGAGGAGGGGCTCCCAAGAGATAAAAACCGTATGCCGGTTCGCTCGCAGCAGCATGGGAGTCCAGTGGCCAGGGTTGCAAAATCCATAACCGTGATGGGAAGTGTACTCAACATAAAGGAGATAGCCGCCCTGAGAATCCTACCAGGAAGAAGGACCCTGTCCGAGAATAGAATCCGATTCTGGGACAAACAGATCTGATAAGCAATGTACGCCCACAAGTGACCTCTCTGATGAATACCCCTTCCCTGCCCTGCTTTAAAAGACTCAGAAAAGAAATACGATGGGAACCTAAACTAGATACCCAAGGACAAGCACCAGATAACTGCCAAATCTATCTAGCCCTGACACAATCAAATATGGCATGATTGTCGTCTCCTCCTCAGTACCACACAGAGGGCATGTAGGCAGAATGCTCAATCCTCTATGAGACAGAAGGAGCAGGTCGAAGAATGTCCCGCGCCAGCTTCCAATGAAAAGTTTCACTCTAGGGTGAACAAGAAGATGCCAAATCCAATCCAATTCCAAAGATTCCTGAGGTTGGGGTCCAAAAATAGACAGGAGGTCTCCCAAAGGAGCATGAGATGAGCAAGATCGCCTCCACACCTGGTATCAGAGGTAGCACCTGGAAAGAGAGGAATAGATAGGATACGCTGACAGAGCTCTTTCAAAAACCTGGACACCCGAGAAGACGACCACGCAGAACTATCAAGTGAGATAAGATCACTAACATGCATACCATAAGGTATGTTGGGGCAAACAAAGGTCGGCCAACGAGACAGGGGGAGATCAGCAATCCACGCGTCCTAAGTGGCATCCACCGATGTTCTGTTATCAATCATCCAAGAGGTGCAATCCAGGATAGTTGGAACATAACGACAGATCTCTTTCCAAAAAAAGAATGCCCCCGGGTAGACTGAGAGGGAGTGGAAGAGTTCCAGCAGCCGTACTTGGTCCGCATAAAGGAACTCCATAGACAATGCGGGTCCAACAGAAAATGAGCAGCATGCCTAGCAGTCAGCACCTCTCTATGGACAGACAACGACTGGATCCCAAGCCCATCCTTTGTCGTCGTCAAGCAGACAGTGTCCCAAGCCAAGAGATGAAGACCGTGGCCCTCCTGCATCGATGCCCAGAGAAGTCTCGAAAATGTCGCTCAATTTTTCGCAAACAAGCCAAAGGAATGGCAGTGTTAGACAAAAGATAGCAAGGCATCGCAGATAGCACAGAACAGATGAGAGTAATCCGTGCCATCATAGAAAGGCCGAAAGCCTGCCAACCATTCAGACGATCACAGATCCGCCTCACAAGAAAGCTAAAATCCGAACAACGTGGCCGTCTCCCAATAATCAGAATTCCCAGATATGACATCCTATTAGACTGAGCAGAAATGCCCATAATATGAGAAATAGTCCTCTTCAAAGTAGGGGATGTCCTCGGGCTAAAACAGATCAAAGATTTACTGAGATTAACCTTCTGACCCGAGGCTCGACAATAGGAGTGAAGAATAATTGCAAAGGTGGTGGCATTATCAGTAGAAGCCTTCCCGAGAAGAAGACAATCATCAGTAAAGAGGAGATGGGACAACGCAGGGCCAAGGGGGCCCGCCGAATATGGGTCAATAGCTGAAGACCGCATAGCCAGAGTAAGATCCCGGGACAAAGCATCTGTAGAGAGGATAAACAAGAATGAGAGAGAGGACATCCCTATCTCAACCCAACCTCCGAGTGAAAGAACTCCGTACTACCCCCATTAATTAGGAGAGAGAAAGATGGCCTTAGACACGCTCCATCACCCAATCAACAAAAATCTCATGGAAACCAAACTCACGAAGAGTGCGATACAAAAATCCCATCACAGTCTATCATAAGCTCTCTCCATGTCAAGCTTGATAGCCATAAGGCATTGACATCCAGAGGCTCTCTGAAGGTCATGCATAAACTCCTGAGCTAACAAAGCATTATCCATGATACTACGCCCCCTAAGAAAAGCTCCCTGCTCCAGAGATGAGATGAGGGATCACCAAAGCCATCCGACTAACCAGAAGATGAGCACAGATCTTATATAGTGTGGTACATAGACTGATAGTCCGAAATGCTGAGGAGAGGAAGCGTCAGGACGTTTAGGCACCAAAGTGACAAGAGTCCTCTTCCAATCAAACGGCATATGATTAGCCTGAAAAACAGACTGGATAGCCAAGACCATATCTGAACCAACAATGTCCCAATAGTGACGAAAAAATAACGGGGGATACCCATCGGGGCCAGGGGCCTTGTCAGGGCTAAGGTCCCAAAGAGCAAGGCGAATGTCCTCCGTAGAGAAAGGCCTAGTGAGGAAATCATTCTCCATATCAGAGACCTTACAAGAATGCATAACAGGAGCGACCGGGATCCCATCCCCGACAACTCAGTCCACCTAGACTGAAAGAAGTTAAGAAACTTATCCCTGATCGCCTGCGGATCATCCTTAGAATGCCCCTCATCATCAACTAAACACCTAATGCGATTCGCCGCACAACGACGTAAAGTAGTCTGATGAAAGAATCTCGTATTACGATCCCCTCCTTAATCCACTGAATACGAGATCTTTGCTCTAGTAAGTCTCCTGCTATAATAAAAGAGAGTGGTGGATGGCCACGGTAGATCTGAGGGTAGACAGATCCGAATCAAGAAGAAAACCCTCATGATCCTCCTTAGTCTGCAGCGATTAGATAATAGACTCTGCCTGCTCAACTTGCCTCACAATATCCCCCACCTTCCACCTGTTCCAGCTAGAGAGCCTTCGGCTAGTAATAAGCAACCGTCTAGAGAGTCGGTAAGTGGCACTCCCTCTGACTGGCATCCGCCACACCTGAGAAATGATTTGCCTTGCTGAAGAATAATAAGTCCAAAATTTCTCAAACTTGAACTGCCTCGATCGCTGAACAATCACATCAGTAGAAATAAGGATAGGACAATGATTAGAGCCAATTCTGGGTAGGTGAGTGACAGTAGCCAAAGAAAGAGTTGAAGTCAGCTGGCCGAAGCCAAAGCCCTATCCAGTCTCTCCCACACTCTAGCAGACCCCTGTCGGTTATTACACCAGGTGAACTGGGAGCCAACAAAGCCCAAAAGACCTGCCAAGGAAATGAAATCTCTGAACTCAACAATGTCCGAAGACCCAACAACCTGTCTACCCCCTCGCTTCTCAGAGGCCCCCACTATACAATTAAAATCACCAACAATGAGAGAGGGAAAGCCCTAGCCAAGAAGCGAGAGGATATCATCCCAGAGCACACGACGAGCCCTAAAATCAGTACTAGCATAAACCCCTGAAAGCAACAAGGGAGCAGAGGATCCCTCCGAGATGACCAAAGCCACCTGCTGGCCACACCCGTGGAAGGCATCCACACGGACTTTATCCGGTCTCCATAACACCAAAATGCCACTACAAAGACCAACTGACTCAATAGCATAAGATTCCCACTGTCTAGAGATCTGTCTCCGAAGGCAAGTAAGACTATTGCCAGACAACCGAGTTTTCGACAGAATACAAATATCAAAAGAATGAAGCTGGTTAAGTCTCCCAAAAGAAGACCGAAATGAGGGTTTCAGTGCCCCTCGCACATTCCAAGCAAGAATCTTCATTTAATCTGGAGAAAGGGAGACCCCAACCATGTCCCCAACCACCTACTCCACAATATGAACATTAGACACCAGAGGACCCTCAGCTCCCTGATCACAGTGCTCATCCACCCAGGAAGAGTCCATAGCCTCAGCGATGCCTTCCTTCAGAATGGCATCCTTAAGACGGGCGACTGCCACATCATGGTCCGAACCAACCATTGGATCCGACTGAGAAGATCCTAGCGGAGATCCAGGGACCAAATTGTCCTTGCGATGGGATTTAATCTTCCTTATCCCGGCCAGACCCTCCGAGCCCCTAGGAGACTCAGGCTATGCCGAAAAAGTAAAAGAACCCATCTCACTAACTTTCCTCAGAGAGGCGCTTTCCCCTTGGCTTTGGATGCCTTGGACATAGTTCACTGGGACACAGGCTCCACTGGCCGCGCCCTCTTCGATGGGCTCGACAGATCAACCCCATAGGATTTAGGGAATCTAGTCCAATTAGTCGGGCACCCAACAACAAAAGGGTTATTGCTCGAAATCCTAGGGTTCATAGACTCTACAAGTACTAAAACTAAAGAACCCCTCTATAGTGTCTCGGATCCACCCTTCACACCAGCCGGCACGCAGACTTCAGACCGGCACGCTGGATTCCCATTCAAGGAGAGAGGAGTCGAGGGGCCTGAACCATCAATCTCCAACTTAGACTTCCTGATGGGGGCCGTCGACAACTCACTCGGCATCAGAGGCAAGACCCCTCCACCACTGGCACAGGGGAAGATAACCGGCACGCAGGCCCTTCAGACATAGTAGTCAGCTTGGGGAAGAAGGAGAGGGAACCTGGGAACCCCCAGAGGAGGAGAAGACACCCAGACTCTTCGACCCCCTACTAAGATGTCTCCGCGCCACTTTCTTAGGAAATTGTCATTCATTTAAAGAAGCAGAGGAAGAAGGCGCAGACTTACCAAAAGCAGGGGATTGCTGAGGATCCACCCGCTGCACCACCGGAGTCTTCCTCCACCTCAAAGCTGCCATCCACGGCCCGAACTGGAAGCCCGAATCAGATGAGGAGGCAGCCGGCGTCGATCCACAATCCCCGGAGAGATGCAAGGAGCCACACGATCCACAGATTCCGTCAATATGCTCATAAGAAAACTGCTGCTAGAAAGGAATTCCAGAGCCTTTGATCCGAGCACCAGGGCGAAGAGGCTTGCTCAGGTCAACACTGATGCAAGCACGAGCGAATCCTCTGCGACTTCGATCCCTGGTCGAATCATCCGAATACATGAACTTCCAGCTACAGAGAGGATTGACGAGAGGGAATCATCCGACTAGAATTCAACGAGGAGAAGCGGCAGACGGATCCATAGAAGCGACTGAAGAAGCGTGCTCTCCCCCGGAACAAACTCATGTTGCCATTCCGCCACCGCAATGGGTTGGCCATTAACAACCCACGATCGATGAAGGACAAATTCCGTGGCCTGTGCATCGTCAAACCGAAGAAGATAGTGACGATGCGCCAGAGCTACAGCTTCTATCTTCCCCGAGACACCGGCACAATAAAGCTCACGAACTAGCGCCTCCGTAGGAATCCACCATGCCAGGCTACGAGCAAAGATCGCTTGGTCCTTCCACTTGGCAATCTCCTTCTCCAAGGACATCACCGGAACTTGGATGATGTCCAGAAACAATCTTTCCAACTCATCCACAACAACCGGAGAGGGAGAAGGGAAAACCCACTCGTAATGGTCGGAGCGAGCATGGCTCCAAGGCATTCCGGGACTCATCGGGGCATCAGAGCCGATCGAAGGCTGGGTGGAAGAACTAGCCATCACCGAATTCAAGCCGGGATGAAATCAGCAATGACAAGCACAGAAGATCGAAGAAGAAGAACTCAAAGCTCGACTCTTAAAGCAGCCACAGTCGCACAGCCACATAAAGAGTCTCATTCCAAAACCCTCTGAAGCTAGGATTTGAGTGAAGGTGTCCCTGCAAATTGCATAGCTAAACATATAAGTGGGCTAGAATGTATTTATTCTTTTAGAATAATGCAGCAATATTTGATTGGCCTTTCTAATTGGATGAATGGGTCAAAGATTGATTTCACAACATATATTTCTTGAACGGTGGTCTTTCATCCTTATTTTTGGATAGTTGACGATTGTCATGATTTTTATAATGGTAGCAGGTAAAGATATTATATATATGTAATGTTCAAATAATAAATTATATATCCTTTTAATGGCTATCAATACAAAATGCTCCTAGTATTATATTACTGTCGGTATAAAATTACGTGTATCTTACTCATAATGTTTACCAATCCTCACCTTCGAATAACATAATAAAGTCAAAAATGTTACTTATTTCTTTCTCCTTTCTTGGCTAGCATATGGTTCATATAATAATAGCTCAAAGGGTAATATTTATTACACCTATATTTTAGATTTTTTTTTTCATGCAGACTAAATTATCATTAAGATTTTTTAATGAAGTTAAAATACCATTTGTGCTCACTGATTAAAGATAAATGATTTCTAACATATATTTATGTTAAAACTCCTCCATCTCATGCAGTCAATATTAAAGTTTTCTATTTTGACTGGTTGCAGAAATATATACTAAATTCAATATTTGTATTCAAATTGATACTGCAATGTATAAGATTAGGACTTCCACCGTAATATTTTCTTTATAAACAATGAGTATTGAGCATGTTTATGTGATATATTGGTAGTTTAGCATCTTGAATAATGGTTATTGGAACCATCAAGTTTCTTAAGGTATATTAGTGCAAGTTGATGGTTTTGAGTTCTTATGATAAAGTTTGATGCCAATATGCATGCCAGTATGCAGTTACAAATATATTTTGAGATGATTAATTAAATTTTAAGTTAGACACTTGCTTAGTGAAATGTTTTAAAATTATAAAATTGCATAATTTGTATTCTATCATTTGTACTATGTGCGTGTATATAAGTAATATTTAATCTATTGATAAAAAGGTATTTAATATGATGTCTTAGTAGGACTACTTTATAGGCCTAGTGGTATTTATTTCTTGGTATGAGACTTGGTTGAGTGGAAATAGTCAATGTCATGTTTTTTTTTTTTTTTTTTTTTTGTTACAGACGGGCGATCACACCATTCTGATGCGAGTCAAGTCTGAAACATCTGAGTACAAAATTTGCTGTAATAAGACAGGACAAGGGATCCCAGTATATCAAATCTACCGATCAGGATTGCGAGCAACAGCAGTAGAAGCAACATAATCAGCCGCAGCATTGGCTTCCCGATATATATGCTGAATCTGAAAAGCACTAGTAGATTGTAGAGTGACTAAAATGTCTCTAATCAAGGGATTAAGGTAAGAATAGGAGTCCCCCTCCCATGTAATCCATCTGATAATATATTATATGATAAGTGGGGTTTTATGGAAGGGAATATATATGATAAGTGGGGTTTTATGGAAGGGAATAAAAGTCAATGTCATGTTTCATGGAAGGGAATATATTATATGATAGACAATGTTTCCATTTGCGTTGTAAGTTTTCATTTAATTTAGATCATAAAGGACCAACTATTGATTGGTCGTTTTCAAATGAGCTGCACTCAATTATGCCAACTTTCAAAAGGTTATGGCTCAACAGAAATCAACTTTGAAATAAAGTATTTATTACTTAAAACAAAATATTTTCTTCATACAAACCAAGAAAAAATATTTAATAATAATTACAAGTCAAATGGAAGGCTGTTAGAATTATTTTCTTTAATGTGATCTAAGTTGTCGTTATTAAAACTCTTGCTTTCTTAATGCAATAGAGTCTTCTTAAGTCACATCCATCCCGCATTTTTTGCATGGTATTAGAATTTTTTTATGAATCACTTTCAAGACAAACTTTTACTTGCTTTGAGAACAGTGGCATCAATTATTCTCGACTTTAAAATCAATAATTGTTCAGATAACTTTAAAAGATTGGAATTGCTCCAGGAGCCGGCGAGCGCGACCGAGTCATACGTTTGCTTTTGAAAGCTGGGATAAGTGGGGTACTGATCCACGTGGCGGGTCATGTCCAATCTCTGAACGAAAGGCTTAGAGCTCATAAACCTTTTTTTTCTTTTTCTTTTTATACAAACGAGCGATCACACTATTTTAGTATAAATCAGCCCAGATAGATCGAAATGTAATATTTAATTAAGAACAGAAGGACAGGGATCATCCTATTTTCAAACTCTATAACCGCCATGATGAACCACCACCATCGCTACCCAATCAGCTACAGAATTGGCTTCACGATAGACATAACGGATTTGGACACTGTCAATATCCTGCAAAGTAGTCCAGATGTCAAGGATCAGGAGATTGACAGGAGCTTGAGAGTAGTTATCCTTCTGGATCAATCAGATAACTGTAAGAGAATCGTCCTCAATAATCAGGTTAAGAGCATGCAGGGTCCTAATAGCATAAAGAATCCCGGCCCATGCTGCATAGAGTTCAGCCAAAGGAACCGAAGAGTCAAGACTTCCAAAACCACCAGTCGCCAACAAATCTCCATCAGGCCCATGAATGACAAAAGCAGAACCAGCAAGCCTACCTTGAACACTCCCATCAAAGTTAATTTTGATAAACCCTGGAGGGGTGGCTCCCAAGAGATAAAGACCGTATGTTGGTCCACTGCTGAAGCAACAGGGGATCCCCAATGGCCAGGGTTGCCAATCACAGGAGCATTACGATGAAGAGAGAAATCGGTCGATAAAATCCTGGCTTTCTGAACAATCCTAAAGGAAGGTATGGATTTATCCGTAAAGATAAGAAGATTCCGCGATAGCCAGATATGGTAAGCTGTGGAAGCCCATAGGCCAGTCTTGTGCTGTCTACCCTGCCGAAGAATATACAAAAAAATGGATCTTAGAAAGCCCGCAGCATCAGCTCTACAGTCATAACCCACACTCTGCCAAATCCCCCTAACTCTGGGGAAAGTAAAGATAACATGGTCGGTAGTTTCCTCCTCCTGACAACACAAGGGGCAAATAATTTGGATGTGAAGGCCTCTACCAGCGAGGAAGGAACAGGTCGAAATACAATCTCACAAAAGCTTCTAAACAAAAAGCTGAACCCTGGGATGAATAAGGAGCTTCCAAACCCATCCAGCTTCCATCATTCGTTGCGGAGGAGGTCTGTAAATACTCATCAAGTCCCTGGAAGGAGCCCAAGGCATAGAAGATCTACGTCATAATCTGATATCAGTAACATACCCCCGAATGAGCAGAATAGTGAAGATCCAACAGGCTAATTCCTCACCAAAGAGTTGAGTAACAATAGACATGTGCCAGTCGGAGGAATCCTGAGAGATCAAATCCTTAACCCTCATACTGCTAGGAATATCAATGCTGGTAAAAGTTGGCCAACGAGAGAGGGGGAGGTCAGTAATCCACTTATTCTGGAGAACATCAACCATAGAGCCATCACCTAACATCCACGAGGTGTTAGTCATGATAGTCGGAGCGCGGCGATAAACCTCCTTCCAAAAGAGGAATGCCGACGAGAGGGCTGATAGTCCATAGATGGGGTCCAATCACCGTATCTAGCCTACATGAAAGAGCTCCAAAAATAGTGTGGGTCAAGTAAAAACTGAGAAGCATGACGAGCAAGCAGAGCCTCTCTCCAAACAGTCAGAAACTGAATACCCAGGCCACCTTCATGAATAGGCAAACAGACTATATCCCATACCAGAAGATGAGTCACATGTCCATCCTGCATAGAAGCCCATAGAAATCCCGAAAGCATCGCTCTATCCTCCTCAAACAAATAGACGAGATAGCAGTATTGGAGAGATGCAGAGGAAGGGAAGTCAGAACCGATCGTATAAGGATAATCCTTGTCATCATAGATAAAGAAGTGATGTGCCAACCATCTATGCGATCATGGACCCACCGCTCAATATCAACGTAATCACTACTGTAGGGCCATCTTCCGGTGATAGGGATCCCAAGGTACAGAAGACGATCAGCCTAGCTAAATATGCCCAAAGTATGGAGGATGGCTTCCCGAATATTACTTCTGCTCTTCGGGCTAAAACAAATCATAGACTTGTGGAGATTAGCCTTTTGACTAGAAGCCTAACAATAGCTCTGAATAATAGAATCAAAGATGGTCGCATTCCGAACAGTAGCCTCGCACAGCAAAATATATTCATCTGCATACAAAAGATGCAAAACCGAGGGCCAAAAGGACCCGCCATGAAGGGGGCGATACGACGATCCTCCTGTGCTTGATATAACGCACGAGAAAAATCATTGATAGCCAATATGAACAAAAAGGGGATAAAGGGCACCCTAACGAAGCCCCACGGTAGATTGGAAGAAATCAGACTGACTATCATTGATTATCAGAGAGAAAGATGGCGACCGAATGCAAGCCATAATCCATGCTATAAAGAGTCTATCAAACTCAAATTCAAGAAGAGTGCGATGCAGAAAAGCCCAACTCGTCCTATCATAGGCACGCTCCATATCTAGCTAAATCGCCATAAGACACTGTCTGGTAGGAGCTTTCTGAAGATCATACATGAATTCTTGGGCTATAATGACATTATCCGAAATACTGCACCATCTAATAAAAGCCCCTTACCCTTCAGAGACTAGACGGGGAATCACCACCCTCAGATGGTTGACTAACATATGCGCACAAACCTTGTATAAGGTAGTACACAAACTGATGGGCCGATAGTGCTGGGGGATAGAAGCGTCAGGACGCTTGGGCACAAGAGTGATGAAGGTCCTATTCCAATCCGTAGGCATGGAATTGGACTGGAAGATAATTTGAATAGCCTATACCACCTCAGGACCAACAATAGTCCAATAATGCTAGAAGAAAAAAGGCAGGAAGCCATCAAGCCCCGGGGCCTTAGCAGGTCCAAGATCCTAAAGAGCTAGCTGAATCTCCTTCGCAGTGATCGATCTGACAAGAATGTCATTCTCCTAGATAGAAACCTTCTTTGAAGAAGAGACCTGCTGAACTGGAGCCCCATCACCAGAATGCTCTGTCCATCTGGACTGAAAGAACTGGAATAGATGATCACGAATAACGTGAATGTTCTCCTGAGAACCCCCATTCTTATCTACCAAGCGCCGAATCCGATTGGCTGCCCGATGCTTCAAGGTAGTCTGATGAAAAAATCTGGTGTTTCGATCTCCCTCCCGAATCCACTGGACCCTGGACCGCTGCCTCCAATAGGTCTCCTGCTGCTGAAGAAGAGAATGATGAATAGCAAGCTTATCTCAAAGAGCGGAGAGGTCAGCATTAGAGAGAAAACCATCCTGATCTTTCCTGGACTGAAGATAGGCAATATCAGCTTCCACCCTCTCAACTTGCCTCAAAATATTTCCAACCTCCTCTCTGTTCCATCTAGGCAACCTGTGCCTGACTAGCTCCAATAGTGTTGGTCCAGATGACAACCCAAGAGGGGGGTGAATTGGGTTCTTAAAAAATTTAAACCTTTTGAAATATTTGTTTGCTTAGTGTGAGTGAAAGTGAATGCAGATGCAAAACAAAATACAATCAATAAGATAGAGATAGAGATAGAGATAAAGGAGACACGGCAAACATAAAGATTTTATAGTGGTTCAGTGTATCCAACACCTACGTCCACTCCCAAGATTCACTTGGGTCCACACTATAATCTTCCTTGATTACAGCTGAGTTATTTTACAAGCTCACAACTCAAACTTATTGTTTTCCCGGGATCACAACGAACCCAGCCGGTTTTTCGGGCTCACCAGCACAAAAACCCTAACACAAGCTATACCAAGCTTGTACCGAGGTAAGACTACCTCCACTAGTTCAATCCCCAGATTGAATTAGACACAAACAAAAGAAATATTATTTTTCAAATACACAGCTCCTCAATGAGCAAATAAACAAGTAAATGAACAAAGTTTAGAAAAGCCTGATTTGTAGTTGGTTGGCTTTTGAGCTTTTCTTCTTTTCTTCTTCTCCTTGCTGGATTGAATCAAGCCTCAGCTTCGATTCTTCACAGTTGAAGCAGTTGAGAAGGATTGAAAAGCAAGAAACTGATCCTCTTTCTCCAATTTGGGAAATCCACCAAAACTTTGATTTGAATGCCTTGGATTCCTCTTGAGCTTTTTGGAGTGGAGTGGATTTGAGCTAGAAGGTTTTTCTCTTAAGATTCAGGCTCTCTTTTTTTGGATTTTTGAATTGGGATTTCTTCTTTGTTTCTCTGTTTTTCCGTTTTTCGTTCTTCTTGTTTTTGAACGATAGTCTTCCCTTTTTATAGATTTCTTTCAAGCCATTTTTGGAAGAAAACTATCCGTTGGAGTGTACCTTGTAACAAAATATATCCGTTAGAAATAAAGTAAAATAGAAATATTACCGTTAGAGCTGATCTGGCAATTTGATTTTTCGTTCCAGGTGGGTTGGAGTCGACTCTAACTTTTCTTGAGTCGGCTCTAACTCGAAACACTTTAATCCGTTATTTCTGGAGTCGTCTCGGACTTTTCTGGGATCGACAAGAAACTTTTCTGGAGTCGACTCTAACAGACCCGGAGTCGACTCTAAGTCGGGGCCAGAAAAATCATCATTCTGTTTCTTCTGTGAGAGTCAGCTCTAACAGTCTCGGAGTCGGCTCTAACTTTCGTGCCAGATACTGGAGTCGGCTCTGTGATTCTCGGAGTCGACTCTAATGTCTGCAATCTTACCTAGACATTAGATTCGATCCAGAACAATATTTAACTCCTGATTTTGATCATTTAATTGACTTATAATCTGAAAAACTTAATCAAAATCATTAGAGCCTTCAATTGTTATACTCAAATAGTTTTGTTAATCATCAAAATCATCAATTGGGTCAACAATCTCCCCCTTTTTGATGATAACAAAAACTTTGAGTATATGCATTCAAAAAATTCATTCGAACTAAAGATTATAGTCATTTTAAAGCTTAAAATATTTTTAATAAAGGATTTGATGCCAATATTCAAAGTGAACTTTTAAAATTGTGCATGAGTTCTATATAAGCCATCAATTATGAACATTTAAACTAAATGTACAGAAAATTGCAATTAAGCTTATTGTTAAGCTCCCCCTGCATTGAATAGCTCCCCCTATATATAAAAATCGAATTTTAATTGAACTAATCAAAATTTCAAGTCTCTTTCTTTTTGCATAAACAATCATTTCTCCCCCTTTCTTTGTTTCTTTTTGCATATTCAACCATCTCTCATTAAAATTTCAAGTCTTCATTTTTTTGCATATTCAACCATCTCTCTCCCTTTTTTGTTATCAGCAATAAGGAGAGTATTAGATAAAGAAAGTTATTAGAGAAAAATTGTTGGTTCAATACGACATAGGGATTCAAGCAGTCAATCATAGACAGATTTGAAAATGTGTAATTGCATTTCATAAGTAAGATACATTACATAAGTTGATTCATGTACATTCCAAAATGAAATACATTAGATACTCAAAAATTTCTAAATACAAACTATCAAAATCAAAGTCAGATATGTTTGAATATAATTTTCTTCAAGTGACCTATGATTTCCATTACATCATCTTTTTGAGATTTCTTAAAATTTTCAAGACAAGCTTCAATCTGTGAGACTGCAAGGTCAATGTCCTTCTTCAGTTGACCAGTTGCATGAACATAAGATCCCGAGCCATCAGCAATGCCTTCCATCCTTTCAAAGATTTTGTGAAGTTCAGCACCAAAGGATTCAACAGAATTGCTTATGGAAAAGAAAATCATGTCAAGTCTCGAGTTAAGTTCTTCTTTTAGCTGATTGAAGTCTTCTTTTAATTGATTAATCTCATGAGATCTTTGACTGTCATATTCAGCAAGCAAGGCTCTCAACTGACCAATCTGCTCATCAGAGAATCTCCCAGAAGCAGTAATAGACTGATGTGGAGGAGAGGGAACTGTGCTCGGTCTGGCCTTTGAAGGTCCAGCTGTAGATAGTCCCACAATAAATGGATCAGGGACTGATGGTCCCGCAGTGGATGGTCCAGGGATATCTTCTACTCTGGCCTCTTCAGCTCTATCTCTCTCAGCTCTTTCTTCTCGTCCTCCTTTCGTCCATATACCATTTAATTTCTTGAAGCCCATCCGATGAATAGTAGAAATACTATAATAGTCAGTGTGCCTTAATTTTCTTAGGGGTTCATTATCCATAATAAGCACACCTTGGCTTCTAAAAATCAATGTCAGAACCATACCATATGGCAGTGTAGATCTTTTCTTTGTAGCAGCCTCTGCCATATAACCAATCATCATGCCAACTAGGTTGACTGGCTTTCCAGTTATTATACAATCCATCAAAAGAATGTCTCACTCCGAGACGTACTCAAATCTACCAATTTTGGGAAATAAAATTCTTCCACATATGTTGTGTAGTAACCTGAGCTCCAGATTTAATTGATTTGCAAGGATTTCCTCAAACTCGGTTACATTCCTCCCTAACATTCTTGACAATGCACCACTTCTATCTTCATGCTGATATTCCATAATACCAATTGTGGGCATTTCCAACAAATTTTCAAGGATTTCAGCGGTTATTGTAACTCTTGTTCCTCTTACCATACTGATTAAACCGCCTTCTCCTCTACTCAAATCATTGTAAAACTCTCTCACTAGGGCTGGATAAGTGGGGATATCTAATGAACAAATCTTTTTTACCCCATTTCTTTCAAACATCTTCCTATTGAAAAGCCCTCCGATTCAAAGAAATCAAAATTGACCTTCCTTCCAGTTGTAATAGTCTTACCGGCTAGTTGATCAACTTTGGTTGAAGAGGGTGAAGGAGGGGAATCTTCTTGAGTGGCCAAAGAGGAGGATGGCAAGGGTTGCCTCCGAATCGTGCATCATCTCGTGGGAACGGATGCTCCTCCGATGAAACCGCGCCTCTTGGGTGCCATTGAGAAGATTGGAATGTTTAATCAAAGGTTTTGAGAAGATTGGGCAAGTTGGAAAGGCTTAGGAACTTCTTGGAGGGGTTTTGGGAGATGGATGGAATGATTTGGGGTCGACTCCGCCTTTTTATTTTTGACCTAGTTCGACCTAGAGTCGACTCCCAAAAACTGGGTGTCGGCTCTGAACCAGAAAGTATGTCAGCGCTCGAATTAGAGTCGGCTCTGCAGAAGCCGGAGTCGGCTCTAATTGCTTAGACAGAACATCAAAAACTAAGGTGTCGACTCCACAAACTGTTAGAGTCGACTCTAACAGTTTCAGAGATAAAAAATCAAGTTTCAAGAATCTGAAACTATTCAAATTAATCATCAAATTCTAGATAAATGTTCCTTAGCAATTGGGGAAACAATGAATCAAGATCTAGATAGATTTCCTTATTGAATATCGAGATTTTTCAAGAAATTGATGAAATCTAGATAGTTGTTCTTAAGAGTTTCAGAAAATTATTCCAAAGGATCACAAACTCCTAATTCTCCTCTAAGATAATAAAATCTCTCTTCACTTAAGGGTTTTGTAAATATATCTGCCAGTTGTTCTTCAGTATTCACATAATCAAGACAAATTTCATTATTGGCAACATGTTCTCTTATAAAGTGATATCTAATTTCAATATGCTTTGTTCTTGAGTGTTGAATTGGATTTTTAGTTAGATTGATTGCACTTGTATTATCACATCTTATAGGTGTCTTATCAAGTGTGATATCATAGTCTTCAAGTTGTCTCTTAATCCATAGGATTTGTGTACAGCAACTTCCAGCTGCAACATATTCAGCTTCAGTAGTTGATAATGCAACTGAATTTTGCTTTTTGCTAAACCATGAGATTAAGTTACTTCCTAAGAATTGGCATGCACCACTTGTGCTTTTTCTATCTAACTTACATCCAGCATAATCAGAATCAGTATATGCAATTAGATTTAATGTTGAGTCTCTAGAATACCATAAACCTACATTTTTTGTTCCACTAAGGTATCTAAGAATTCTTTTGACAGCAATTAAATGTGATTCTTTAGGTTCAGACTGAAATCTAGCACATAAGCAAACAGCAAACATTATGTCGGGTCTACTTGCAGTTAAGTAAAGTAGGGATTCGATTATACCTCGATAATATTTTTGATCAACCTTCTTACCTTCTTCATCTTTGTCCAGCTTGCATGAAGGACTCATTGGTGTTCCGAGGGGTTTGATTGATTCCATACCAAACTTCTTTAGAATTTCTCTTGTGTACTTTGTTTGGTTGATAAAGTTCCCTCTTTGCTTTGTTTGATTTAGAGTCCAAGGAAGAAATTGAGTTCTCCCATCATGCTCATTTCAAATTCTCCCTGCATTAACTTAGCAAACTCTTGACATAGAAGATTGTTAGTAGCACCAAATACAATGTCATCAACATAAATTTGAACTACAAGTAAATCTTTATCTTTTCTTTTCAAAAACAATGTTTCATCAATATTTTCTCTTGTAAAATCATTTTCAATCAAAAACTTACTTAGTCTATCATACCAAGCTCTAGGTGCTTGTTTCAAACCATATAAAGCTTTGTGCAATTTAAAAACATGATTTGGAAATTCATGATCTTCAAATCCCGGTGGTTGTTCAACAAATACTTCTTCATTTATTAATCCATTTAAAAATGTACTTTTGACATCCATTTGAAATAAATTAAAGTTCATGTAACATGCAAAGGCAAGTAATAGCCTAATGGCTTCTAATCTAGCTACAGGTGCAAAGGTTTCATCAAAATCAATACCTTCTTCTTGATTATATCCTTTTGCAACTAATCTTGCTTTGTTTCTAATTACTATGCCATTTTCATCTAGTTTATTTCTAAAAACCCATTTTGATCCTATAATAGAATGATCTTTAGGTCTTTCCACTAGTGTTCATACATTATTTCTAGTGAATTGGTTTAATTCTTCTTGCATAGGTAACATCCAATTATTATCTTTTTCAGCTTCTTCAATGGTTTTAGGTTCAATTTGGGAAACAAATGCAAGGTGATTACTAATATTTCTCATAGATGATCTAGTTCTTATTCCTTGAGATGGATCACCTATAATCAATTCCTTGGGATGACTATAAGCGTATCTCCAATCTTTTGGTAGATCTATATCATTATGATTAGTATTAATAACATCAGCATTAGGCGAATCATTATCTTTAGCTTCTTGTTCATGATCTGAAGATACATCAATATTAAGTTTTTCAAGATTGTTTTCGAGAATGTTTGTATCTTCCTCATCATCAATCTTTTTGGAACTTGATGCTAAAGATTCATCAAAGACTACATGAATAGATTCTTCAACAATTAAACTTCCTTTATTGAACACTCTATGCTTTACTAGTTGTTGAATAACCTAAGAATATTCCTTCATCAGATTTTGCATCAAATTTACCTAAGTTATTTTTACCATTATTATGAATAAAACATTTACAACCAAATGCATGAAAATATTTAATGTTGGGTTTTCTATCATGCCATAATTCATAAGGTGTTTTCTTTAAAATAGATCTTATTAATGCTCTATTTAGGATGTAACATGCTGTGTTAATAGCTTCCGCCCAAAAGTATTTCGGGAGTTTACTTTCACATAGCATGGTACGGGCCATGTCTTCTAGAGTTCTATTTTTTCTTTCAACTACTCCATTTTGTTGAGGGGTTCTTGGTGCAGAAAAATTATGATTAATACCATTTTCATTACAAAAACTTTCAAATAAGTGATTTTCAAATTCAGTTCCATGATCACTTCTTAGAGACACTATGGTAGTGTTTTTCTCATTAGTTACTTTCTTGAAGAATTTTAGGAATATCGAGAAAGTCTCATCTTTGTGAGCTAAAAACATTACCCAAGTGAATCTAGAGTAATCATCTACTATCACAAGACCATATTTCTTTCCTCCTAGACTTGTGGTTCTAGTTGGTCCAAAAAGGTCCATGTGAAGTAGCTCTAATGGCCTAGAAGTTGAAACAACATTTTTAGATTTAAAAGAACTTCTCGTTTGTTTTCCAAACTGACATGCATCACATATTTTGTTATTTCAAAATCTATTTTAGATAGTCCTTTTACTAAATCCATTCTAATTAGTTTTGAAATCAGGTGTGTGCTTGCGTGACCTAATCTTCGATGCCACAACCAACCAATCTCATTCATATTAGCATTATTAGCAACTAAGCAATGATTATTAGTAGACAAATTGTCTAAGTCAATCAGGTATACATTGCCATTTCTATTTCCAATAAAAACAATGCTATTATCAATGGGATTAGCAACTGTGCATATAGAAGATTCAAATGATACTTTAAAACCTTTGTCACATAATTGACTAATGCTAATTAAATTATGTTTCAAACCATCAACATATAAGACATTTTTAATATGTGTGGAGGGAGTTATTTGAATGTTACCAAACCCCAAGATTTGGCCTTTGCCATTATCCCCAAATGTAACTACTCCTCCTCTTTTGCTTTCGAGGGTGTTGAATTGATCTTTGTCACCCGTCATATGCCTTGAGCAGCCGCTATCAAGATACCACTTTCGTTTTGATCTTTTGGCCGCAAGACACTCCTGCAAAGATGATTAAGTCTTATGTTTAGGTACCCAAGCTTTCTTGGGTCCTTCATGGTTAGTAGCATAAACAATTGTTCCTTTGGAACCCAAATTTTCTTTCCTTTAATATTTAAGTTTTTATTAGGTTTTAGAATTTTACATTCATAAGATTTATGTCCTTTTTGATTACATTTAAAGCATGTAACATTACTTTGGCCAGCATGCACAAAAATATTTTTCAGTGATTTTTGTTTTCTTAAAGTGTTATACCCTAATCCGGCTTTGTCAAAAACTGCTTTTTGACTATTTAATAAATGTCCAATTTAGTTGAGCTTAAGGTAAACTTATCAACTATGTTCTTATGTTTTTCAACCTCTTTCCTTAGTTTATCATTTTCATTGGAAATTAATTCTTTTTCTTTTATCAAAATTTCATTTTCAGATTTAAGTTTCTTAACTTCATTATTAAGATCTTCCTTTTCTTTAATGAAAGTTACATTTTCATTTTTCAAAAGCTTGTATTTCTTTTTCAAAACCTTGAAATCACCGACAAGTTCATTAAACGCATCAAATAATTCATCAAATGCAAATTCATCGCAAGGGTTATCGGAACTTACCTCATCGTTGTCGTCCGCCATAAAACATACATTTGCGACTTCCTTTTGTTCTTCTTCTTCAGAAGAAGATTCTTCGCTATCACTCTAAGTAGCCACATAAGCCTTCTTTTTCTTTTTGTAGGCTTTCTTTAATTTAGGACATTCATTCCTAAAGTGCCCCGGTTTATTACACTCATAGCAAGTCAAGGGGTCTTTCTCTTTTTCTTTGTCCTTGTCCTTGTTCTTATCATTTTCTCCTTCCCACTTTGCTCCAAATTTCTTCTTGTGGAAGGGTTTCTTTCTCCTCATGAATCTTTTAAACTTTTTAGCTAAAAGAGCAGTCTCTCATCATCATCATCATCATCATCGCTGCTACTCTCTTCTTCTTTTGCAGCTTTGAGGGCAATTACTTTCTTCTTCTTTGTGTCCTCCTCTATGTGCTGCTTCATTGTCAACTCATGGGTCATAAGTGATCCTAGAAGCTCCTCTAAGGGCAGAGTGTTGAGGTCCTTTGCTTCTTGGATTGCTGTCATTTTGGCTTCCCATGATCTTGGTAGTGACCTAAGAATTTTCCGAACAAGTTCTGAGTTAGTATATGTCTTACCAAGACTTTTTAAACCATTTACAATATCTGTAAATCTAGTGTACATGCATGCAATGGTTTCAGATTGTTCCATGCTAAACAACTCATATTTATGAACAAGAATATTAATTTTAGATTCTTTTACTTGGTTGGTACCCTCATGGGTAACCTCTAATCTATCCCAAATCTTCTTTGCGGAATTACAAGTGGAGATTCTATTAAATTCATTAGCGTCTAAGGAGCAATATAAGACATTCATGGCCTTAGCATTGAGCTGTGCCATTTTCCTATCATTATCATTCCAGTCCCTTTCGGGCTTAGGAACAATAGTGCCATCAATAACATGTGTGGGTGTACTAGGTCCATTAATTATAACACCCCATAGTTCATAGTCAGAAGCTTGAATGAATATCCTCATTCTAGCTTTCCAATATGAATAATTTGAACCATTAAACAGTGGAGGTCTATTCGTAGAATGACCTTCAGCAAATGATCCAACTTGAGCTGCCATTTGGATCTTTAGCTCTTGATCGTGTGATCAAAATCTAATGAGCACTAGCTCTGATACCAATTGTTGGTCCAGATGACAACCCAAGAGGGGGGGGGTGAATTGGGTTCTTAAAAAATTTAAACCTTTTGAAATATTTGTTTGCTTAGTGTGAGTGAAAGTGAATGCATATGCAAAAACAAAATACAATCAATAAGATAGAGATAGAGATAGAGATAAAGGAGACACGGCAAATACAAAGATTTTATAGTGGTTCAGTGTATCCAACACCTACGTCCACTCCCAAGATTCACTTGGGTCCATACTATAATCTTCCTTGATTACAGCTGAGTTGTTTTACAAGCTCACAACTCAAACTTGTTGTTTTCCCGGGATCACAACGAACCCAGCCGATTTTTCGGGCTCACCAGCACAAAAATCCTAACACAAGCTATACCAAGCTTGTACCGAGGTAAGACTACCTCCACTAGTTCAATCCCCCAGATTGAACTAGACACAAACAAAAAAAATATTGTTTTTCAAATACACAGCTCCTCAATGAGCAAATAAACAAGTAAATGAACAAAGTTTAGAAAAGCCTGATTTGTAGTTGGTTGGCTTTTGAGCTTTTCTTCTTTTCTTCTTTTCTTCTTCTCCTTGCTGGATTGAATCAAGCCTCAGCTCTGATTCTTCACAGTTGAAGCAGTTAAGAAGGATTGAAAAGCAAGAAACTGATCCTCTTTCTCCAATTTGGGAAATCCACCAAAACTTTGATTTGAATGCCTTGGATTCCTCTTGAGCTTTTTGGAGTGGAATGGATTTGAGCTAGAAGGTTTTTCTCTTGAGATTCAGGCTCTCTCTTTTTCGGATTTTGAATTGGGATTTCTTCTTTGTTTCTCTGTTTTTTCGTTTTTTGTTCTTCTTGTTTTTGAATGATAGTCTTCCCTTTTTATAGATTTCTTTCAAGCCATTTTTGGAAGAAAACTATCCGTTGGAGTGTACCTTGTAACAAAATATATCCATTAGAAATAAAGTAAAATAGAAATATTACCGTTAGAGCTGATCTGGTAATTTGATTTTTCGTTCCAAGTGGGTTGGAGTCGACTCTAACTTTTCTGGAGTCGGCTCTAACTCGAAACACTTTAATCCGTTATTTCTGGAGTCGTCTCTGACTTTTCTGGGGTCGACAAGAAACTTTTCTGGAGTCGACTCTAACAGACCCGGAGTCGACTCTAAGTCGGGGCCAGAAAAATCATCGTTCTGTTTCTTCTATGAGAGTCGACTCTAACAGTCTCAGAGTCGACTCTAACTTTCGTGCCAGATACTGGAGTCGGCTCTGTGATTCTCGGAGTCGACTCTAATGTCTGCAATCTTACCTAGACATTAGATTCGATCCAGAACAAGATTTAACTCCTGATTTTGATCATTTAATTGACTTATAATCTGAAAAACTTAATCAAAATCATTAGAGCCTTCAATTGTTATACTCAAATAGTTTTGTTAATCATCAAAATCATCAATTGGGTCAACAAATAGCCTAGATAATTGTAAATAGCATTGCCTCTAACCAGTAAGTGCCAAACCTAAGAAATAATAGAGCAATCCGCAGAATAAGAAGACCAGAATTGCTCAAAACGGAATTGCCTGTGCAACTGAGAGTTAACCTCAGTGGAGACCAGAATGGGGCAATGATCTGAGGCAATCCTGGGAAGATGAGTGACAGTTGTTGAAGGGAACATTCGAAGCCATTGAGCAGATGCCATAGCTCTATCCAATCTCTCCGATACATGAGCAGAGCCTTGGCGATTGTTGCACCAAGTGAATTGGGGATCCGAAAATCCCAAGTCAAGCAATCCAACAGATGAGATGAAGGATCTGAACTCAGAGATCTCAGCTGAGCTACCGACCTGTCTTCCTCTTTTCTTTTCATTCGCCCCAATGATACAGTTAAAATCACCAGCAACTAAGGAAGGAAGACCTTGCGCAAGAAGAGAAAGGAGTTCAGCCCATAATATCCTCCTCTCCCGGAAATCGGTACTAGCATAGACTCCTGATAAAAGCATGGGGTCAGAATTGCCCTCAGAGACAACCAGAGACACCTATTGATTACACTGATGAAAAGCATCTATCCTGATAGAGGAATTGCGCCAAATAGCTAATATACCTTCCGAGAGGCCCACTGACTCGACTGCATAAGAAGACCAGGCTCGGTGAATCTGTCTCCTGAAGCAAACCAAGTTGTCACCCAATAATCAGGTTTCTAGAAGAACATAAATATCAAAATGATGAAGCTGAATCAATCTCGCAAAAGAGGCTCGAAACGAGGGTTTCGAGCTCCTCTGATATTCCATAACCGAATCTTCATTTAGCAATAGTTGGGGTCTGGGATCCAGTCAAATCCTCCGCCATACCATTATTAGAATGACCCCAAAAGATAGGGAGGTGCCATTCGACTCTAGAGATACAGTCTCCCTATTATTCTCAACCGGAAGCATCTGGGGACCCGCATCAGAGAGCGGTGAATCTGTTCCCTGGCCCAGAATGGCCACTTTAAGACTGGAGACTATAGCCTCATGGCTGCAACCTTCCATTGAAATTGACTGGGAAAGCACAGCTTGAGCGTCACCCTGACCCTCGGAAGGCAGACCAGTCGAGGCAGCCAGAGACACAAGGTCCAGGGAAGCTAGCTTCCTGATTGGAAGATTGCTTTTCCCATAGTAATTTTACCTTTTTTTTATCATATTTCGGGAAGACTCGATGAATTAGAGACTCTTCAGGTCTAGCCCTCTTAGAAGGACCCGGGTTAGCATCTCGACGGTCGACAGAGTGTCCAACAGAAATGTCAGCCCCGAGGATTGCAAATGGGTTCACAGTCTGAACATTCAGACTTGGCTGAGGAGAAATGGGCACAGTCTGAACACCAGACACTGAACCACCTTCAACATGACTAAAACTGGCACGCACCAGCTTCTTATCCTTCCTTCCTGAAACTATTCTAGAAGGACCGGCATGCCTCCCTTCCAGCGGCACAGCACAATCCATTGGAGTCAAATCATTCTTCCCCACTCCCTACTGAGCTGAATTACATTGGAGTCCATAGAGTTACCAATTTTTGAAAGGCACCGATGGGTAGTTTTCAGAGGAACACTCCATTCCTCCTGGGACTGGCCCGAACCAGAGGCAGAGAAAACAACAGCCGAAACCACACCCGGAGTAGAGGAACCCGGGATTGAGTTCTTAGAAGCCGGAGCAATAGAAGGAGGAGGAGCAGCAGTTGGTGCTGAAGCATTCGTCTTCCCAACCGGCAGAGCCACCTTGTATTGAGGAACGACCACCATCCAAGGCCCGTAACAGGGGAGAATAGAGGTCGACGAAGAATCTAGCTGTGGTCCATGGTTGCAGGGACCTCGGAGATGCAAGGACCTGCAGTTGCAGCAAATTCCCTCTAAGTGTTCATAAACAAACGACTGCCAGAAGGAGCAAGGGACCCCCTCACACGAACCCCCGGCCGCAGTGGATGCAACAGGTCGACGCTGACATAGACACGAGCAAATCCTGCTCTGCTTCTCGCCATAGTCGGAGGATCAGCAAAGACATAACAACCTGCCGGGGCAAGAATGGAGCGAAGGATACCATCAGACCAGTATTCCATAGGCAAATTTGGCAGCCATATCCAAATGAGAGCCGAAGAAATAGAGTCCTGAGCCGGGAATAAGTCTGCTCTCCAGCCCTCAGATGCCACCGGTTGTCCATTGATGACCCAAGGCTTCTCAAGAACCATTCCCTTAGCATTAGGATCAAAGAATTTGACAATATGACAACGAAAAGCCAAGCTTACAATTTGGATCTCACCAGGAACTCCCTGTTATGGATGGAGCTTAATTTCATCAAGAGGGAGTTTGAATTCGAATTTTGAATTCGATTTGGCCAACTAAGGAAGCTGATTTTGGGGAGGATTGGTTGCAACTTCCAAATCTGATCTTAGAGAGGATTTGTTGGAGATTTTCAAGGCAGCAAATCAGTCCATGGTTGCTAAAAGTGTGGAGCCAGTTTTGGGATGGGATTAGATTGGAGGAGAGTCTTCGATCGTTGGGGTGTCTTCTTCAACCGATGAAGTTGAGCAAAAAAAAAGTGAATAGGAGGCTCTGTGAGGACATCCTTCGTGTGCTGTAGATCCTGATTCAACTCTCTAGATCATAAGAGTTTCTGAGAGAGTGTGTTTTGAGGACTTGTATCTGATTCAACTCTTAGTGAAGCCTTGCAGATCCTGTGCCGTCATGGACGTAGCCCAGTTTGGGTGAACCATGTAAAATCCTCGTCTCTCGCTGTTTTCCTTTGGATTTTGGTTCCTATTATTATTCTGGATTTTTTGTTGATTTTATCGCAACCGCGTGCTTGGCCGTACTAATAACGATCTTATTAGAGGAATATTGTTGTATTTTCTATCAAATTGGTATCAGAGCTTGGTTTTCTTCATATTATTATGGTTGGACAAATCAACAAAGAGATGGCAAAAGATAAGATCAAAATCGAGAAATTCAATGGTCACAATTTCAGATGGTGGAGGATGCAAATTGAGGACTACCTATATCAGAAGGATCTTTACCTTCCATTAGAGGGAAAGAAGCCGGATTCAATGAGCGACTCAGATTGGATGATTCTGTATAGGAAAGCCCTGGCCACGATCAGATTGTCATGACACCTCAAGTGGCGTATAATATTGCAAAGAAAAAGGCCACCGTGGATATGATGACTGCTTTAACAAAGCTGTATGAAAAACCTTCCACCTCAAACAAGATATTTCTCATGAAAAAGCTCTTCAATTTGAAGATGGCTGAGAATAGTTTAGTGACGGAGCATCTGAACGAGTTCAACATGATGATTAATCAATTGGAGTCGGTCTCTGTTGCTTTTGATGATTTATTTAGGGCTCTTCTTTTCTTATGTTCCTTGCCAGAGAGTTGGGACAATCTTGTGATGACAGTCAGCAACTCGGTATCAGGTAACCTTACATTCAATGATGCAGTTAGTTGTATATTGAATGATGAGATGAGAAGAAAGGCTGTGGGTAGGACTTCTACAAGTGCTACACTCATGGTGGATAACAGAGAAAGATCAAAGGAGAGGAAGAAGTCAGAGAAAGGCCGGTCCAAGAGCAGAGGAAAGTCCAAAGGGAGATTTCCCATGAAGTGTTGGAACTGCGGGAAAAATTTCACATGAGCAAGGATTATTGGGGTAAGAAGAAGGAAAAAGGTGCAAAGAGCAAGATAGAAGGTCAGGAAGCAAATGTTGTGAGTACTATTGAGCGTAATTTTGAAGATGTGTGCCTATCAGCCGGTGATGGGGCAAACTCAGATCTGTGGTTTGTAGACTCAGGGGTTTCTTACCATTGCAGCTCAAAGAGACATTTATTTTCGGATTTTGTCCAAGGAGATTTTGGTCATGTCACAGTTGGCAATGGACAGCAGTGCAGAATTATGGGTAAAGGAACAATTGTACTGAAGCCAGTGACAAGCGGAGAATTGAGACTTGCACAAGCCAGATATATCCCAGAGTTAAAGAAAAACCTAATTTCTACCAGCCAGCTTGATGTTGAGGGTTATGTATCCATTTTTGGTAATTCTCAGTGGAAGATTACTAAAGGGTCTATAGTTGTTGTCAAAGGGAAGCGGATAGGCACTCTCTACTTCTTGGCAGATAGTGAGAGTTAGTTTCAGTGGTAGCAAGAGATACGGGTACAGTGACTACATTATGGCACAGAGGCTCGGTCATCTTATGAGAAGAACTTGAATATTCTACACAGGAGAGAGCTTCTACCTAGGCTAAAGAAGGTGAATTAGAGTTTTGTGAAGAGTGTATCTATGGTAAGCAAAAGCAGTGAGTTTTAGTTAGCAAGAACTCAAAAGAAGACTGAAAGGCTGGAGTTGGTTCATTCAGATGTCTGGGGTCCAGCACCAGTGGCATCATATGCGGGCAATAAGTACTTTGTCACGTTTATAGATGATTTCAGCAGGAAATTCTGGGTGTTTGCTATGAAGGAAAAGTCTGAGGTCTTTGGCCTCTTTAAGAGATGGAGAGTCATGTGTGAAAGCCAGACTGGAGCAAGTCTCAAGTGTCTAAAGACAGATAACGGTGGTGAATACTGCAGCAAAGAGTTTGATGTCTACTGCGAGAGCATGGAATCAAAAGGATCAAGACCGTCCCAGGGACACCAAAGTAGAATGGTGTGGCGGAAAGAATGAATAGGACCATTCTTGAGAGAGAGGAGTATGAGGTTTGACTCAAGTCTACCTACTGGCAGCACTGGAACTCAAGTCTACCTACATATTTTGGGTGGCAGCACTGGACACCGCAGTGTATTTGATCAACAGGAGTCCATCCAGTGCATTGGATGGTGGGATTCCAGAGGAGGTTTGGATAGGAAAACAGATAAAACTTTCTTTTCTTAAAGTATTTGGCTGCATTACTTATTCTCTGATTGAGAAAGAGAAGAGGAGTAAGTTAGACTCCAAGTCTATAAGTGTGTTTTCATTGGATACGGTGGTGATGAGTATGGCTACAAGCTCTGGGATTTCTAGAACAATAAGATCATTCGGAGCAGGAATGTGGTATTTGATGAAGAGCATACTTACAAAGACAGAAGGATGCAATGGAAGAAAAGAAATAGGAGTTTATAGAACTCGATCCTGTCAGATGGAGAAATTCCCCGAGTGCAAACTAAAGATGGAAACTCTGAGGATGTGGAGGAGGAAGATGTGGTTGGAACAGACAACCACATGCATACATCGGTACCTCAGCGGTGTCCCCACAGTTGAGGAGGACCACGAGGGTTACCAGGCATCACAGAGGTATTCTGCTAATGATTATGTTTTGTATACATATTCTGGAGAGCCAGAATGTTTTGTTGAAGCCATGTAGGATGAAGCTAAGGTCAAGTGGGAGTTGGCTATGAAAGAGGAGATGGACTCTTTAAAGCAAAACAAGACTTGGGATCTTGTGAAGTTACCCGCTGGCAGAAAGCTCTGTTCAACAAATGGGTGTACAAGATGAAGAATGAGGTTGATGGTACCAAGAGATACAAGGCAAGGTTAGTTGTCAAGGGTTATGCACAGAAAGAGGGAATTGACTTTAGAGATCTTTTCCCCAGTAGTCAAGATGACATCCATCAGGGTGATTCTGAGCATGGTAGCAGTGGAGGATCTTCATCTAGAGCAGCTGATATGAAGACAACATTTCTTCATGGAGATTTGGAGGAGGAGCTATACATGCACCAGCCAGAAGGTTTCCAGGTCAGGGAAAAGGATGACATGGTCTGTAGATTGAAGAAAAGTTTGTATGGTCTGAAGCAGGCTCCGCGGCAGTACCTCAAGTTTGACAGTTTCATGCTAGAGAAAGGCTTCACCATATGCCAGTCAAATCATTGTGTGTACTTTCAGAGGTACGTTACAAATGAGTTCATTATTTTATCCTTGTATGTGGACGATATGCTTGTAGCAGGTTTCAGTATGAGAAAGATAGAAGAGCTCAAGAAACTGATGGCAAAGAAGTTCTCAATGAAGGATTTGGGAGAGGCGAAGCAGATTCTTGGCATGAGGATCAACAGAGATAGAAAGCAACGGAAGCTGTGGCTATCTCAGGAGGACTATGTAGAAAAGGTAGTGAAGAGGTTCAATATGGAGAATGCAAAGGCAGTGTCAATACCTTTGGTAGCACACTTCAAGCTCAGCAAGCAGTTGTGTCCAACAACTCAGAAGGCAAGGGATGAGATGATTAGAATTCATATGCCTCAGCCGTGGAAGTCTAATGTATGCAATGGTTTGCACAAGACCGGATATCGACAAGCAGTGGGTAGTCAGCAGGTACATGCAAAATCCAGGCAAGGAGCACTGGAATGCAGTGAAGTGGATCTTGAGATATCTCAGGGGTACGTCAACTTACAGTTTGTGCTATGGAGGTGATAGTCTTCAAGTACAAGGATTTGTAGATGCAGATCACTCTAGTGACAAGGACAGTGGGAGGAGAACCACTGGTTATATTTTTACTGTCGGTGATACAGCAGTGAGCTGGGTATCTCAGTTGCAGAAGATAGTGGCATTGTCAACTACAGAAGCTGAGTATGTGGCGATCACTGAAGCTAGTAAAGAGATGATCTGGTTACAGAGGTTGATGGAGGAGCTCGGCAAGGAGCACGAGTGTAATACATTATGGAGCGACAGCCAGAGCGCAGTTCACTTGGCAAGGAATCCAGCATTTCATGCAAGAACCAAGCACATTCAGCTTAGGTATCATTTCATACGCAGTGCGTTGGATGAGGAGCAGTTGAAGCTAGAGAAAATTGATGGAGCTAAGAATCCTGCAGATATGTTCACCAAGGTTATGAGCAAAGACAAGTTGAGTCTCTGTTGCAACTTGGTGAAGCTTTCCAAGAGATAGATCAGGAAAGCGCGGCACAGAGAAAGAAGGTAGATCTAAGATTGATGTCATTAATCTTCAAGTGGGAGATTGTTATGGATGAGCTTAATTTCATCAAGAGGGGTTTGAATTCGATTTGGCCAACTAAGGAAGTGATTTTGGGGAGGATTTGTTGCAACTTCCAAATCTGATCTTGGGAAGGATTTGTTGGAGATTTTAAGGCAGCAAATCAGTCCATGGTTGCCAAAAGTGTGGAGCCAGTTTTGGAAGGGATTAGATTGAGGAGAGTCTTCGATCCTTGGGGTGTCTTCTTCAACCGGTGAAGTTGAGCGAAAAAAAAAGAGAATAGAGGCTCTGTGAGGACATCCTCGTGTGCTGTAGATCCTGATTCAACTCTTGGATCATAAGAGTTTCTGAGAGAGTGTTTTGAGGGCTTGTACCTGATTCAACTCTTAGTGAAGCCTTGCAGATCCTGTGCCGCCGTGGACGTAGCCCAGTTTGGGTGAACCACGTAAAATCCTCTTCTCTCGCTGTTTTCTTTTGGATTTTGGTTCTATTATTATTCTGTATTTTTTGTTGATTTTATCACAACTGTGTGCTTGACCGTACTAATAGCGATCTTATTAGAGGAATATTTGTTGTATTACTTCACTCCCGCTCGACGGAATTCATGGAGAAAAGCTTCAGGAGGAACCCAGCGATGAAACGTGTGAACCAGAATGGCCATCTTCTCCCAGCTTCCGATTTCTTCTTTCAGAGTTGAACTCGGAACTTGGACACGTCAGGAAAACAAATCTCCAAGTTTGCCACCTCTGCCGACGATAGAGACGATGAAACCCATTTGAAGTTAGGAATCATCTCCTTCCTCGAAGTCATCGGACGCTCCTTAGTAGCATAGGAGCCATCAGACGATGGGGGACAGAGCCAAGCACAGACGAAGTGGAAACGATT
>UESW01004190.1:152714-223835 GCA_900491605.1 Calamus simplicifolius | reverse complement strand
CCTGTCCTGAAGGAAGGGGAGACCGACAAGCAAGTCATTGCTATGGTGGAGGCATGGAAGCACTCAGACTTCCTTGGCAAGAACTACATCCTGAATGGTCTGGACAATACCTGTACAATGTGTACAGTAGTATTGCTACTGCCAAGGAGTTATGGGCATCCCTGGACAAAAAGTAACAAGATAAAGGATGCTAAACACAAAAAGTTTTGTGGTTGGAAGGTTCTTAGACTACAAGATGATCGACCAAAAACAGTTATGGAGCAAGTCCAAGAGCTCCAGATCATCCTGCATAGATACATGCAGAGAATGTTTCTCAGCGAGTCCATTCCAGGTAGCTGCCATCATAGAGAAGCTACCACCACTATGAAAGGACTTTCAAGAACTACCTGAAGCACAAGCGGAAGGAGATGGGACTTGAAGACCTAATTGTCCGCCTGAGGATCGAGGAGGAATAATAAGAGCCAAACAAGAAGACAGGAGGACAACCTACTGAGCCAAAGGCCAACCTCATAGAAGGAAGAAAAACAAGTTTTCAGGCGAAGGCTTTAAACAGAAGAAGGGCAATCTAAGAAATATAAATTCAAGGGAAAGTGCTTTGTTTGTGGAAAGCAAGGGACACAAATCCAAGGACTGCTTCAAGGATAAAGAAAAGAAAGAAGTCAATGTTACTGAAACCCTATCAAGAGGTATCCGAGATGATGCTGTCAGCTGTGTATTGAAGCAAACATGGTTGACAAAGCAATAAGTGGACATCGACACTGGAGCTACCAGACATGTCTGCTCTAATAAGAGTATGTTCTCATCATATCTCCTATCAATGGTAGAAATTTGGTCATGGTAAATCCACTACATCCAAGATAGAAGGACTTGGCCGCATCGTTATGAAGATGACATCTGGCAAGGAGCTTCTACTGAATGATGTGCTATATCCCAGACATCCGAAGAATCTTATATCAGGCTCCTCCTAAGCAAAATGGCTTTAGGATGGGCTTTGAGTCTGATAAATTTGTACTCACTAAGGGGGGGATATTATTTATGGAAGGGTTACTTGAATAATGGATATTCAAGGTGAATGTAATGACTGTACACATAAACCTTAAAATAAATAAAGCTTCTTCTTATGCTTATGGCTGACTCCTCTTCTATGGCATGATAGATTAGGACATGTAAATTTTAATTCATTACGAAAATTATGAAATTAGAATTATTATAATCATGAAATTGATCCACATACAAGTGTGAAGTGTGTGTTGAAGCTAAATTAGCAAAACACCATTTCCATCAGTTGAAAGAAATACTGAACCTCTTGACTTAATTCACAGTGATCTATGTGACTTAAAGTCAATTCAAACTAGAGGAGGTAAAAAGTATTTTATAATATTTATTGATGATTCAACAAGATACTGATGCTATGTGTATCTACTAAAGTCTAAGATGAGGCTTTAGAAATGTTTAAATGTTAGAAGAAGTTAAATCAACTTGGCAAAAGATTAAGGCCATAAGGAGTGATAGAGTGATGAATATGATGCACGTACCTTTTGAACGAATTCTGTCAGAGCATGCATTATTCATCAAACTACTGCTCCTTACTCGCCTCAATCTAATGGAATTGCGCGAACGTAAAAACACATTAAAAGAAATGATGAATGCTATGTTAAGAAATTATGGTACACCAAATTTATGGGGAGAAGCAATTCTCTCAGCAAATCATATTCTTAATAAATACCTCTTAAGAAGAAGGATGTTACTCCATATGAGTTATGGAAAGAAAGAAGCCTTCTTACAATTACTTAAGAGTGTGGGGGTGTCTAGTTAAAGTAGCTATTCCGACCCCAAAAAGGTCAAAATAGGACCTAAACTTTGATTGTATATTTATCGGTTATGCATATATAGTAGTGCATATCGCTTTCTTGTGTAAATCAGATATATCTGATATACAGATAAATACAATCATGGAATCAAGGAATGCACATTCTTTGAAGATATATTTCCAAGTAAAAGGAAATTAGAAATAAGTTCAAATAAAAAAACTATGATAATACTGCTAGTAGTAGTCATCAGGAAGAATATCCTAAAGATGAACCCAGACGCAGTAAGAGACCAAGAGTTGCAAAGTCTTTTGGTCCTGATTATGTAACTTATATGTTACAAGATGAACCTCGAATATTCAAGGAGGCAATGTCTAATCCAGAAGCACCCTTTTGGAAAGAAGCTGTCAATAGTGAAATTGAGTCCATCATGCATAATCATACCTGGGAGTTGGTAGACTTACCATCTGGTATGAAACCTTTAGGGTGCAAATGGATTTTTAAGAAAAAGCTAAAGGCTGATGATCAATTGACAAGTATAAGCCAGATTAGTGGCTAAGGGCTTCAAACAAAAAGAAGGTATAGACTTCTTTGATACCTATTCACCAGTAAGTAGAATAACATCTATAAGAATGTTAATCGCTTTTGCAACCATTAAATCTTGAAATTCATCAAATGGATGTTAAAACTGCTTTTCTGAATGGTGAATTAGATGAAAATATACATGGAACAACCTGAGGGATTTATTGTTCAGAACAGAAAAGAAGGTGTGTAGACTTGTTAAATCTTATATGGATTAATGCAAGCACCTAAGCAATGGCATATAAAATTTGATAATGTTATGTTATCAAATGGATTCAAAATAAATGAATATGGCAAATGCATATATGCCAAAACCCTACCTGAAGGGTATGTGATTATTTGCTTATATGTAGATGACCTGTTAATCATTGGTAGTAATACTGAATGATTAAACAGACAGAAAATGTTGATCAAACATTTTGATATGAAAATTATGGGTGTTGCAGATGTTACTAGGGATTCGAATTACTAGAACATCTGAAGAAATAATATTATCCCAATCTCATTATATTGAGAAAATATTAAATAAGTATAAAAAGTACGATACTAGCCTGTGAAAACACCAGTAGATGTTAATCTATATTTGGCTAAGTATACTGGAAAACCCATATCTCAATTGGAATACTCACGTATAATGGCAGCTTAATGTATGTCATAAATTGCACTCGTCCTGATATAGCATATGCTGTCAATAAGTTGAGTAGATTTACAAGTAATCTAGGTCCAAATTATTGGACAGCTCTAATAAGGGTATTAAGATATATGCGATATACCCTAAGTTATGGATTACATTATTCAAGATATCTAGCTGTACTAGAAGGATACAATGATGCAAATTGGATATCTAACACAGAAGATACAAAATCCACAAGTGGATATGTATTCACCTTAGAGGAGGTGCTGTGTCATGAAAATCTTCTAAGCAAACATGTATAGCTCGATCCACTATGGAATCTGAGTTTATTGCCTTAGAAAAGGTGGCTGAAGAAGCAGAATGGCTTCGAAACCTTTTAGAAGATATTCCATGTTGGCCAAAGCCTGTGTCTGCAATATGCATACATTGTGATAGTCAATCGGCAATATGCAGAGCACAGAATAAGATGTATAATGTAAGTCTAGACATATACGTCGCAGACATAATACCATTAAGCAGTTACTTAAAATTGGTGTAATTTTATTGACTATGTTCAGTCAAAGAAAAACCTAGCAGATCCATTAACAAAGGGGTTACCAAGAGATCAAGTAAACTGTTTATCGAGGGGAATGGGTTTAAAACCTATAACTAAAAAATCTTCATAGTGGATACCCAACCTAGCTGACTGAAGATCCCAAGATCTAGGTTCAAAGGGACAACTAAATTATGAAGAGGCTTGATAGCACTAAGGATGTCCAATCCTACTCATTCCTATGATAATTGGTGCTACCTGCTAAAGGTACTAGGATAAGCATTGCTTTTAATGATTCTTATAACATGAACATTATGTGGGGTATAGCAGGATACTCTTAATAAGAATCACCTATGTGAGTGTGAACTGGGCCAATTCTATGAGAATTTTAAAGGTTTAATTCTCTGAAGCACTCATGAGACCAGAAGTTGTTCGGGGCCAAAATGAACACAACCATGAGAACCAAAAGAATGCTCGGGAAGAAGTTCCGTGATTGTTAGTCTTAGTTTACATAAAACGCTGAAAGGTTCAAGACTTCATGTTCATCTTTTAGCAAGTAAACTCGATAATAACTCACTAAGGAAGGTTCAAAGCCACAAGCTACCTATCCCGATACAACTTCATCCCATTATACTCTCTTTAGTGTGTCTGCATATTCATTTGCATTAAAATCCTTTTATGTGGGGGTTTGCCTTTGCTGACTTTGATGATCATTGATCTAAGTCCAATTTCCATTCATGTGGGGGGATTGTTGGGTAATGGGCCAAAATACGCCTAAATATCCTAATGGGCCTTGAAAGCCCATCACCGCCCTTTAGTGTGTGAATAAATTACGAAGATATTTAGTCCTATATCGGAAAGACAAAAAGGAAGGTTCACTTATATGGAAACCACTTTCTTGAAGCTTAAGTTCCTTAGGCTCACCATAAGTGAAGAGCTTGAGGGTGATGCTACGCATTGCGCGCACGTGCAATGGGCGCTTTGTAGGTGCACTTTGCACTTCGTCGCGAGGAGCTTGAGGGGCTTTAAATTTTTTCTAGATCATGATGATCCGACGGTGGAGACTGATCAGATCAAGATAAGGGGCTAAGATCAATGATCGTTGATCGATCGGATGAAGGGTCGAGATGTGGTGATCAAATCATGATCGCGATCACGATCCAACGGCTGACACCTATCGGTTGACTAGTCAAAAGGACTGTTGGTTGACCAGTCAACAGGATGGTTGGTTGACCAATCAACAGGACGGTTGGTTGACCAATCAATAGGACGGTTGGTGATAAGGCATCCGTCCAATCATCGGTTGGTGATAAGGCACCCGTTCGATTATCGGTTGGAGATAAGTCAAACGGTCCGATCATGAAAAGGCATATCAAAGACATGCAACCGCCTATCAGATAACAGGATCATCAGATCGTGATGATGAAAAGGCTTATCAGGATATGGATAGGCTTATCTGATCGGCTAATCTTCAGATCACAGCCATGAAAAGGCTTATCCGATCGCCTGATATGAAGATCATGATGTCTAAAGGGCATAACAAGGGTGATAAGCCCTTAACCCTCACATCCTTTGATTTTAGAATTTAAATTAAATTAAATTCGTAGGGTTGCTTCCAAAGGGTACCTAAAAACCTATAAATAGGATCCTAAACCTAAGCATTTCATTCATCCCAAGCCATTCCGAATTGAGTTCAATTTGAATCAATTCTAGTCTTCTTCTCTCTTAGGCATTTGCATACTTTCCTAAGGATAGTATAGCAATAGTGCATTGAAAAAAGAGTAGCATTCTTGGTTCGAAAGTTTTGGTAAATTATAGTGCTGCTTTCATTAAAAGGAGACTATTGTATCCTGGGAGACAATCGTCATATTGACCGTAAGCACCATTGTGGGACAAAATTGTCTTAAGGACATAAAGTGAAACTCTAGCCTTAGTCTAATTCATTAGGTAGCCACCATCTGCCAAACACCCACCAACAGTAACTTCTGTCTTCCAGTAAATGACATTACTCTGGCAGCGAAGACTCAGCTGGCCCGAGGGATCCATCAAGAGGCTATAGTAACTGGAGGGGGAGTTTAAGCTAGCCGGTTAGAGCTTTTGCAAGGAGGTAAACCTCTGGCCTGGAAGAAGCGTATCCGAGGGCATTGCGAAGCTTGCCAAACTAAATCGTGGTGGGAATCCAAGAGAATTAGATTTTTGTCATCACGGAGGCTGGCAGAAGCAACGGTGGAATTGTGAGTATTGCTGCTCCAAACAACATCTCCCCTAGAAGGATCAAAGAGAATGTGATTTCCAGCCACGATGAACTCAAGAAGAGAATCAGGCCCAACAAGAAGATGAGTCCCGGTGAACCATACAATGGCTTGCTTGGGGGGCGGGATTGATATGGAGTTGAAACGAATGCCGAGTACGAATTGGTCGAGCTGATCAAACTAGCTAAAAAACCCGAAAGCGAAGTTTCCATTAGGAGAGGTTACAGTGATCATGCTCTGCAACCAAGAGCACGGAACCAGGATTTTGCGAAGCTTCAGCGTCGAAGAAGATAAGGAAACTGAAAAAAAAATGAGGAACCAAAGTACTTCACGCTTGTTGTTCATCTCTAAACCAATGTGGGTTGGAGGTTGGAGTCGAGAACGAAAGCACCCCTTTAACTGGAACAAGATGTGGGTTGGAGGTTGGAGTCGAGAACGGAAGCAGCACTTAGCTATGGGAGGGAGAAAGCGCGCGGGAAGGGAGGAAACTGTTGCTGCTGAAATCTTGTCCTCCGACTCGGGCGATATTGCTGCTGAAATCTTGTCCTTCGACTCAGGCACGCTCGGGCTTCGAGATGAGCTTCCTCCTGGGTGGACCTGCAAAACAGTCCTCATGCGAGAGGCATTGGAGGTGGCCATCCATGGAAGACCCTCCGACGCTCAAGTCAGTAGAGATCAATAGTCAACAAAATGAAGAGAAGGCTCTCGCTGAAGAGTCTCTCCCAGGGCTCTAAGCAGAGCGGAAAACAAAGGCAGTGAGCGAGTGTGCGCACCAGAGATAGCGTACCTAAGGGGATCTGAGGCGGTGGAATTATAGAGGATCACCTGATTGTTTGGGAGCGTCGTGGGTCCGAAGGCCGTTGAGATCTGAATCCAGTTTGTTATGAGATCGATAGGATTCGTATCTAGTTAGTTAGAAGATCGACGGCTGGGAGAGCTCGTTGACATCTCAAGATTCGATGGGGACATAGGCTCCAGGGCTCTAGGCCACTTTCAGATATAATTCCCGTTTGGAATTTTACTATTTTAAGCTTTCTCGCGCCAAATTTCGCAGAGGTATAAGTATCGCTCGGCTAGGCTGAGTGATAGAAGAGATCGGCGAGAAGGGTCGGGTGATGGAATGGCTTAGTTAGGGCCAGGAGATGATGGACGATAACTCGGCTCGAGGGGCCGAGAGATGATAGCTCGGCTCGAGGGGGCCGAGAGACAATAGACGGTAGCTCGGCTCAAGGGGGCCGAGAGACGATAGACGATAGCTCGATTCAAGGGGGTCGAGAGACGACAGCCAATAGCTCGGCTCGAGGGGCCGAGAGACGATAGACGGTAGCTCGGCTCGAGGGGGCCGAGAGACGATAGACGATAGCTCGACTCCAGGGGGTCGAGAGACGACAGACGATGGCTCGGCTCAGGGGCTGAGAGACGATAGCTCGGCTCGAGGGGCCAAGAAATGATAGATGATAGCCCGCGCCTTAGGAACTCTTGGCTCGGTGGGGGCTAGGGCGCTCCGACCTACCGAGGTTTATCTATCTCTAGCGGGTGTTGCACAGCGGATAGGAATCAAGGCTAGCCTTAGCCATGAACACGATTATTGATGCATAGCGATTTTATCCCTTAACACATGCCCCCCACTCCCTAGTTCGAAGCGTAGGTTCGGGCATAGGGAGTATAATTCCAGGTGGCACGACTTGAACGGAGGGATCCGGAGTTGACAGCCTGTACAATGATGCCCTATTCAATGCCGCGCATCCGCTGTGCCTTCATGGGTAAGGCTCCTTTGGGGCAACAGTTGGAGAATTGCCACGTAGCAAATCCCGGTTTTCACGGCATTCAAAATGGTGGTTTGGGGCGTCTCGATCGAGATGCCTTATCTTCTCTCTTAAGGCGGTTTTCTTAGGGAGGAAGCAAAGTCGAAACAGCGCCGCTCCCGAAGGACATACTTCTCATACCACCGGAGGAACAACAGTGTTCGAAAAGGTGAGACGAGTCAAGCTCTCCCGAAGGTCACCGAGGAAGCTACAGAGGCCGCTAGGGCCGTTCCCAACCCTGATTCTTAAGGGTTATCTGTGTGTTTTTGTCTTTCAAACTTGTAACCCGATTGACGTTTTCAAGAAATGGACCTTTTTCTTATGCGTGATTGTCCTTCTTGAATGGTTTTTGTCTTAAGTTTTCTTTCAACCGCGGGCAGCTCATGGCCTATTCGCGTTGCTTGGTCGACTTAGCTCGGACCTGAATAAACATCCCGGTCGAGGCTGAGGTATAAGGGTAGATCGAGCAGGACCGAGATATGAGAATAGCTCGGTTGGAGCCGAAGTTAGCTAGTTTGGTCTGATCAAGGTGAGAAGGTGGACGCACCTTCGGAGGGAGTCCGATCCCAAAAAGGGGGGTTAATTGAATTCCTCGTCGTCATTTACTCATCTTTCTCGGTAAAGAGGGAGCGATTCTTCGTTTCCCACGAGCGGCCACCAAAGCGACGACGCGTGGTGAGGCTTTATGGCAGCGGCGCTAGAGGCGATGGCTCGAACGATTAGGGTACTCGTTCGGAGTAGTTTAAATACCAGTGGGTGGTAGGCTATCGCTAACCCTTCCCTCTGCCGATCTTTCATTGGTTTGTCTAAACCTGTGATAGCAAGATAGCTTCCGAGGATGAAGGGAGATCAGCTGGAGCACCAGTTAATAGTGTCAATGCCCGTTGGGGAACCCGCAGGGGCCGTACTAGAATAACCATTAACGGGGAAGTCCTGGCATCGTCGTTTGCAAATCACGAGCAACTCTGGAAGGCGGTCAAGCAATACGTGGCGGTCTCTATCAGGGAGATTATGCTCCTCCGCAAGGCTAATAGCCAATTGGAGAAGCAGGTGGCATCCCTCTAGCAACTGATAGGCGAGCCGGCTCTGCAACGAGGGGAGAGCTCAGCGGCCTTTGAAGAAAATAACAAGCCCCTGTGAGGGTCGATGTATTTTTCTTTTCTGTCACCTTTTGTATAATAAATGAAGTGAAAATTTTATGTAGCTTTTGTGTTTGCTGTTGTTTTTGAAACGCTCGCTTTCACCATGCATGTCTTATAAGTGAGCCACTCTCCTGGGGGATTTTCGGCCACCTCGGTAAGGTTCGAGGCATTTATCTCAGTCATGTATAAAGAGTGTTTCTTCATCGTTGAGATAAAGGCAGCCATCTGAGTCCGGATAGGAGCGTAGGATAACACTCAGTCATGCTAGACCGGAAAGGGATACCTCGGTTTGTTCCGAAGTATGAAAGTGGCTTGGCCTTCGATGGAAGCACCAGGCAATGTCTGGGTTCATACCTGGATACAACAGGTAGTTAGGTCGGAGCGAGGAACATTTGAAACACCTTTATCGAGGAGTACTTGACCTCTGCGCCTCTTTATTACTCTGTCAGTGCCTTGCCTTTCTCAAGGCAAGTCGGCCTTCATTTTGCCGAAGTAGATAATACGGCTTTGCAGCAAGCAAAAGGTTGCCTCGATAGTTTCCAGGGGCATTTATCTCGTCGATCCTTCCCAACGCGGGTCGTTTCAACGTACGACGTATGCGCTCGTTTGCCTTTGGAGGGTGTCGTTTTCATCGGCGATTTCCTAGGTCTGCCCGTATCTTTAAGATCAGTAGGCAATTTTTTGCAATTATGACCCATGATCCGGGATCAGAGGAGATCCTCCGGCGTACGTCATGGACTGAGAGATGCGTTTGGCGTGCATAGAAGGGCGCTCTTTTCATCCTGTGAGGCCACGTGGCAACGTGGATAGGGCATTTTGAATCTTAGGGCTTTCTGCTTTAATTCCTGCTCCCGGTTCATTTCACCTATAAGAAGGGGAGGAAGGGGCCGGGTTAGGCCATCCCCAAAGTTTTCTTCTCTGCAAACTGTGAAAATTTTCGTGATGTCTGTATCCTCGGGGCTTAGAGCGGAGGGACTGAGTTTTCCTTTTGCAAGTCGTCTTCTCCCATATAGTTGGGGTGATGGAGTCGCTGAAGAGCGGCTCATCCTCAAGGGAGGAGCTTCGAAGATCACATGGAGAGCGCACAGGAGGTCCGCAGAGATCACACAGAGAGCGCACATATGCACTTCCTATGTGTCCTTTGTGGTTTGGCTATGGGGGTTGCAGGGTAGGAAGTGCATAGGCACCCCGTAGCACGCACAAACTTCTTTCTCCCTCGGGCTGGATTCTCGGCTCTTCTCTGAGGGGAATCCTTGCCGCGTGGAGAGGGAGTTGAGAGCAGTGTGGGGCTGATGGTCCCCTAGCTCTCTCAATCAGGCAGCAGCCTACAGCCCAGCATCCCACCCAGGGGAAAGCTTCCTCAGCATCTGCATCCACGGGTCTGTGCCTCTTTTTGGATCCCTTAGTTCATCCAGAGGACCCGTGGGAAGCTGGCCTTGCTATCTATCAGGGCGAGCTGGCTGGTTGCCTGATCTTTTCGGTCGAATGCCGAAGCATCATTGTTAACTGAAGCTGATTGAAGCAGTTCGGCCGAGCTATGTACTCGTTTTTATTTCTTGTGCTTTGATGCACTTGTAACTCCTCGTAGGAGATTGTAACTTTTCTTTTGATAAAAAAATAAAGAAAGTTTTCATTCTTCCTTTCTTTAGTCTCTGCCTCCTCTGTGCTAAGAATTATTACTCCCATATTATGCTTTTTATGCCGTAGCATATTTGGTAGTGCTATCGCGGCTTAGTTCTTGCTAAGGCCAGTGTCCGATCCTCAGCGAAGACAGCATATATCCATGATTGAGTCAAAGAGGGACCTGGGCGATCCTGTGGACTCATGAGGTAGGTATGATCTCGTTTATTGAGGTGGGTATTTCAACAGAGAAAGACAGTTCGTGACATGCCTTTGCTGTTGAGTAATGGGAGGTTGTTTGCCCCCGCCGATATATAATAGGATGCCTTAGTCGCGTCAGAATGATGGAAAGATTATTTGACTAAGCCGAAGCTTCAGGATATCACTCGGTTGTTGCCGAGGTACGGAGGATATCACTTGGGTTGTCGAGGTACGATATTTTGTTTGTCTCTTGCAGCAAATGTAGATTCTGGTGCAGGCTGCTAAAGAGGATGAGGATTATCTGAGCGACGCATGGGGGCATCCGAAGTTTATGACTTGGCTATCCTTAAGGGAGGCGAGCTAGCGCTGATTGCTGACGCGTCTTTTCTAGGATGCCCAATTCGAGGGAGTCTGGTAGGTTCTCGAGGACATTCATTTCAGAAGGGTTTGGCAAACCAGAGGGAGCCTGGTCCCTAGAAAAAAGGGGAGTTCCCGCGCTCCTCGTCAATGCTTCCCGATCTTCCTCGATGAGGGGGTGTGACCCTTATCTCCCGCAAGCGCCTACTGAGGCGATGACGCATGGTGAGTTTCCACGGGCCGAGATTAATGACTCGAGTGATTGAGATACTCGCCAGGAGTGGTTTAAATATAGACCAGAGAGATGTCTGTGCCGATCATCCTTTCAGCTAGTCTCCCAACGATTCTCGAGTGTGGATATGGCCTCCGGCGGCGAAAGGCGATCGACCCAAGGGTCGAACGGCGGCGCTAATGGCTGCAGGGACTCCTGGGGGAGCTGCGTTGCAGTGACTATAAATGGGATGGTTCTGGCATCGGCGTTCGCGAGCCATGAGCAGCTTCAAAGAATGGCCGAGCAATATTTGGCCATTTCAACGAGGGAGGTCGAGCTCCTTCGCCGTGTTATCAGCCAACAGGAAAGGGAAATAGCGTCCCTTGTCAACAGGTCGCCGAGTTGGCTCGGCGCGAGGAGGGCTCGGTGGCTCCTGGGAAAGACAATAAGCCCCATGTGAGGGTTCTTTTTATCTTTTCATTTCCTCTTTGTTATTTCTTTTACGATAAACAAGGGAGGTTTTTTGGCAACTTCTATTTTCGCTGCCATCCTAAAGATGTTTGTCTCCATCGAACCATGTTCTGCATTTTTGTTGACCCAATTATTGATTTTGATGATTAATAAAAGATATGAGTATATTCATTTTGTTACTAATAGATTTAACAAGTGTTTCAGGGCTTAAAAATGTTTGATCAATCAAAAGGATAAAGAAATATGTTTTGAATCAAATTGAAAAAGAAATTTCAAAGTTCAGAGCCTGGAGTCGACACCCAAATGGTCAGGAGCCGACCCCAAGGCGTATCAGAAAGTTTCTGGGATTTTGGCACGGTCCGGAGTCGACACCCAAGGTTTTGGAGCCGACTCCAACCTGAGATACAGAGAAGTGCATTCTGTTTCAGTTTCCGGAGCCGACACCTAGAATTCGGGAGCCGACACCTGAGATTTCGGGAGCCGACACCTGAGTTTCTGGAGCCGACTCTAACCTGAGAACAGAGCATGTTTTATGGACTATTCTGGAGCCGACACTTACAGTTTTCCGGAGCCGACTTCCGAAAGCGACGAGCCGACACTTACCTTTTTCGGAGCCGACTCCCCAACAACTTTTTCTTTACTATTTTTGACACCCGACTTGGAGCCGACACCTGAAAAGTTGGAGCCGACTCCAACCTGTCAGGAACGGATTTTAAATTGTCAGAACACTCCAACGGTAATATTTCTTTTCACCTAACTTCTAACGGCTATTTTTTGTGTGTAGAAGAATCCAAACATCTCCAACGGCTAGTTTTCCCACCTAAAAATGGATTAAGGATCTATAAAAAGGGGAATCCGTTTGAAAAGAGGAAAAAAAGAGAAAATTTGAAAAATCCGAGAAGTCTTGAGAAGAAATCAAAGAGGAAAGAGTCAAAGTTCAAATCCATCAACTCCAAAAAGCTCAAAGAGAAATCCAAGGCATTCAAGTTCAAAATCGAAGGATTTCCAAGTGAAGAAAAGAAGCAAAAGCCCTGATTTTTCATCTTCACTGAGGAAAAGAAGAAAAGCAAAATTCAAAATCTTCAAACAGGCTTTTCTAACCTTGTTTATTTATTGAATATTTGCTCATTTAAGGAGCTTTTTTATTTAAACTCTATTCTCATTTTGTTTGCTAGTTCAATCAAGGGATTGAATTAGTGGAGGTAGTATACCTCGGGACAAGCTAGATAGCTTGTGTTTGGGTTTTGTGCTGGTGAGCCCGAAAACCAGCTGGGTTCGTTGTGATCCCGGGGAAACAACAAGTTTTGAGTTGTGAGCTTGTAAAACAACTCGGCTGTAATCAAGTAGATTATAGTGTGGACCCAAGTGGTACTTGGGAGTGGACGTAGGTGTTGGATACACCGAACCACTATAAAATCTTGTGTTTGCCGTGTTTGACTCTCTTCTCTATCTCTTATTTGTGCTTAATATTATCCTGCACTTAATCTCATTTATTCCAAAGCACATTTTTTTAAAGGGTTAAAATTTTTTAAGAACCCAATTCACCCCCCCTCTTGGGTTGCCATCTGGGCCAACAATTGGTATCAGAGCAAGTGCTCATTTGATTTGATCAACGATCAAGAGCTAAAGATCCAAATGGCAGCTCAAGCTGGATCTTCATTTGCTGAAGGTCATTCTAATAGACCTCCTTTATTTAATGGAACTAATTATTTATTGGAAAGCTAGAATGAAGATTTTTATTCAAGCTTTGATTATGATTATGGGGAATCATATTAATGGACCACACACACCCACAATTAGATAGATTGTTCCTAAACCCGAAAGGGATTGGAATGAAATGATAGGAAAATGGCTCAGCTCAATGCTAAAGCCATGAATGTTTTATATTGTTCATTAGATGCAAATGAATTTAATCGAATTTCTACATGTATTTCCGCAAAAGAAATTTGGGATAGATTAGAAGTTACCCATGAGGGTACTAATCAAGTTAAAGAATCTAAAATTAATATTCTTGTGCATAAATATGAATTATTTAGCATGGAACAAACTGAAACTATTACATGCATGTACACTAGATTCACTGATATTGTAAATGGTTTGAAAAGTCTTGGTAAGACCTATACTAATTCTGAACTTGTTGCGTAAAATTCTTAGGTCACTTCCAAGATCATGGGAAGCAAAGTGACTGCAATCCAAGAAGCCAAGGACCTTAAACTTTACCTTTGGAGGAGCTACTTGGATCCTTAATGACCCATGAGCTGACCATGAAGCAACATCAAGAGGAAGAAGTCAAAAAGAAAAACTATTGCTCTTAAGGCTGCAGAAAGTGAGGAAAGCTGCAGTGATAATGATGATGATGATGAGACTGCACTCCTTGCTAGAAATTAAAAATTCATGCAAAGAAGGAGACCCTTCCACAAGAAGAAATCTGGAACAAAAATGGAAGGAGAAAGAAAAAGAGAAGGACAAGGACAAAGAAAAGAGCCCTTATATGTTATGAGTGTAAGAAACCGGGGCACTTTAGATATGATTGTCCTCAATTAAAGAAAGCCTACAAGAAGAAGAAGAAAGCTTATGTTGCAACATGGAGTGACAGCGATGAATCCTCTTCGAGGAGGAACAAAAAGAAGTTGCAAACATTTGCTTTATGGCAAACGACGACGATGAGGTAAGTTCCGAAACCCTGTGATGATTTTACATTTGATGAATTATTGAAGCTTTAATGAATTAGTAATGATTTTAAAATTTGAAAAAGAAAAAAAATTTTGAAAATGAAAAAAATTTTTAAAGAAAAAATAAATTAACATGAAGTTAAGATTTAAAATGAAAAGAAATTTCTAAAAGAAAAAGAATCAATCTAATGAAAATTAATTAAAGAAAGAAGTTGATAAATATAAGAATATAGTTGATAAATTTACATATAGTTCTGAAAAACTTAATTTATTATTGAGTAATCAAAGAGCTATATTTGATAAGGCTGGATTAGGATATAGACCTAACATAAAACAAAAATTTGTAAAAATTTCTTTAGAAAAGAAAAAAATGATGTTACATGTTCAATTGTAACAAGAAAGGCATAAATCCTATGAATGTAATGCAAGAAAAAGTAACAAAAATTTAAATTAAAGGAAAGAAAATATGGGTTCCAAAAGGAACAATCTTTTTGCTACTAACCATGAAGGACCCAAGAAGGCTTGGGTACCTAAATATAAGACTTGATCATTTTGCAGGAGTGTCTTGCGGCCAAAAGATCAAAGCGAAAGTGGTATCTCGATAGTGGCTGCTCAAGACACATGACGGGTGACAAGGATCAATTCATCACCCTTGAAAGCAAAAGAGGAGGAGTTGTTACGTTTGGTGACAATGGCAAAGGCCAAATCATGGGGTTTGGTAAAATTCAAATAACTCCCTCCACATTTATTGAAAATGTCTTATATGTTAATGGTTTAAAGCATAATCTAATTAGTATTAGCCAATTGTGTGATAAAGGTTTCAAAGTATCATTTGAAGCTTCTATCTGCACTGTTTCTAATCCCATTGATAATAGCATTGTATTTATTGGAAATAGAAATGGCAATGTATACTTGATTGATTTAGACAATTTGTCTACTAGTAATCATTGCTTAGTTGCTAATAATGCTAATATGAATGAGATTGGATGGTTATGGCATCGTAGATTAGGTCATGCAAGCACACACCTAATTTCAAAATTAATTAGAATGGATTTAGTAAAAGGCTTCCACAACTAGATTTTGAAAATAACAAATTTGTGATGCATGTCAATTTGGAAAACAAACTAGAAACTCTTTCAAAACTAAAAAATTGTTTCCACTTCTAGGCCACTTGAACTACTTCACATGGATCTTTTTGGACCTACTAGAACCACTAGTCTAGGAGGAAAGAAATATGGTCTTGTGATTGTAGATGATTATTCTAGATACACTTGGGTATTATTTTTAGCTCATAAAGATGAGACCTTTCCAATATTTTGAAATTCTTCAAGAAGGTCACAAATGAGAAAAACAACACCATAGTGTCTCTTAGAAGTGATCATGGCACTGAATTTGAAAATCATTTATTTGAAAACTTTTGCATTGAAAATGGCATTCATCATAATTTTCTGCACCTAGAACACCACAACAAAATGGAGTTGTAGAAAGAAAAAATAGAACTTTAGAAGACATGGCCCGTACCATGCTATGTGAAAGCAACTACCCAAAGTACTTTTGGGCGGAAGCTATAACACGGCATGTTACATTCTTAATAGAGCTTTAATTAGGCCAATCCTTAAGAAAACTCCTTATGAACTATGGAACAATAGAAAACCAAACATTAGTTACTTTCATGCATTTGGTTGTAAATGTTTCATTCATAATAATGGTAAAGATAATCTTGAAAATTTGATGCAAAATCTGATGAAGGCATATTCTTAGGATATTCAACATCTAGTAAAGCCTATAGAGTGTTTAACAAGAGAAACTTAATTGTAGAAGAATCTATTCATGTAGTTTTTGATGAATCCTTAGCGTCGAGTTTAAAAAAAATTGATGATGAAGAAGATACAAATTTACTTGAGAGAGATATTGACAAAATCTATGATATCCCCATCTGGGCTCTTTTTTTTATTTGATTTTATCCAATAAAAAAAAGAAAGAAAAAAAGAGGGATCATAAGTTAAGAAGCATTGCAATGAATTAGATGCCCAAAATAAGCATAACAAAAAAGAATTTTTCTATAGAGACTTACTTGAATTGTACTAATGAAATAATATAGAAACTTTTGCATTAAAAATGATAAAAAAATAAAATATAAAGAAAAAAAGATATTTCCTTTTTTATGAGCATCCCTATCCTGCTAATTTAGGGGATGAAAACCAATATGCCCAAAAAAACATAAATAAGAATTAATCTTAGATTAAAAAATTTAATGAAGAAAAGTAAAATCTATGAAAAATAAGGCAAGACCGCAATAATAAAAGGTAATCAATCACTAAAAAAAAAAAAAAAAGCATAATTGAAGAATTTATCATGCCTAAAAGAATAATTTTTACTCTATAAAATAGATAGCATTAATGTGAGTAAATAAAAAATAAAAAATATATTAACAAGGAAAAAAGAAAAAAATTTCTATTTTTGATTAAAAATCAAAATCTTGTATAGCTTTGATATAAGAAATGGTCATTATTTGCGAGTTAATAACTTGAAAACCTTAAAAGATGAGACAAGACCTTAATGAGATATGAAATGCCTTTCAAAAGATTAATGATAAAAAAAATAATCTCAAGAAATCCTAACCACCTTAAGATTTTTGTATTGGAAGAAACAAACATTTATAAAGAATCTATCCAAAACTCTCTTTGAATGAATTTAAAAAAATTATTTTTAACCCAAATAGCTAAAAAATATGAAAGGAAAAAAAATAAATGAAAGAATAATGGTTTGACAAACTTGGATGCTCTTAACGGTAGGCTTATTCAACTTCTGTAAGTATCGGTCCATCTCCTTCAGCTGTTGCCTTGTGACTTGCACCTCAGCATTTGTGCATGACAAGTGGCTTGCTAATAGCAACTTCTGTAATGGAGACTTGCTGAAGCGAGTTTCTCTCCAAAAGTCAGGTGTCAGGAATCCATAGGTCTTCATGAGACAATCAAACGTAGCCTGCAACAACATTCAACACATTTTATAACCAACACTAAATCAAGTTTTACTTAAACTATATGCATGTCATCCAGATATTTAAGAAGAGGATAATAAATGGCTCTGGTGAAATTACCAGTCATAAAAACATGGTAACCAGCACCTAAATGAGTTCATGTCAAATTGTAGAGATGGTTACATGGTAACAAGCGTGTAGAAAAAGGAAAGCAACATCATTTTCCATTGTTATATAAACAGAATATATACGTCAGGAATCAACCTGAATGCAATCAACCTATCCTGCTCAACAGGATTGGGTGGTGTTTGGGTTGAGCTGTTTAGCAACCCATAACAACGCAAAACTCAACCTAAAGCAGAACCTATCTCAGCCCAAAATTTTAAAATTTCAATTTACATATAAGGCTCTATCCTTTAGTGAAAAAATTTTATGAAAAAGTTGGTCAACTTAGGGGTAAGTTGCATTTTCAATTTATTATTTACCTGTCAAATTTGGGGTAACACTTAACCAACTAGAAGATGTTTGAATTGATTTTTCACAGATTAAGTAAATATTATTTGTATCTTTCTCAAATGTTTATGAGCGGTCATGATTCTTCCTTCCATTAATACTCCTTAATTTTTTTCTCCATCCACCTTAGTCTCGTTGAATTTCAACAAAAAAAGTAAGAACACACATTTGTAAAAGATTTTATGATTCAAATAAAAATATCTTTTTATGATATAATCTATATTTTATAAGAGGATATAATACCATTATAAAAATTTATTTGTATTTAAAAAATAAAACTTATAAATGATTAATATATCTCGAAAGTATGATTGCAAATATAGTTTGATAAGAAATATTGAGCTTCAATCAGATAGAGATAATATATAATTAGTATGCAAAGTAGACCTGATGATATAAAATATATTATAGAAAAATAAATAGATGTTAACAACTTATCCATAAAAGTTATAATGTCAAAAAATATGGATAACAGATAAGAAAGCCACTTTACCATCTAAATTATTTTTCTATCTCAGAGTTGTTTAGATAACACTTACTTGAAAAAATATAGATATTTTTGAGTAACTTTAATAGCTCTCAAAGAACAAGGCCTAAGATATTTTTGTCCTTATATTTTAATGTGTGTGTGTATGTGTAATGACCATTTTATATTTCTACATAATAGATACCATTCAATCTGACCTAAAAACCAACTAGGCCTGCCTACTTGTTAAACTATCCCAACCCTTACTTAGCTTAGATAGGGTTAGGTAAAAGAAACAGTGACATAAGGATGGGATGATTTGATTAGGTTAAAAGATATAAGGTCAAGTTTGTAGAATATAGCTTAGATAGGGTTAGGTAAAAGAAACTATGACATAAGGATGGGATGATTTGATTAGGTTAAGAGATATAAGGTCAAGTTCCTAAAATCTCTCACCCTTCCCAGTACCCAGTTCTACGCCACTTAAAATATAAAGCTTGAGCTCCTTCACATAGAAAATTTAAACTCCTAAACTTTATTAAAGATTCAGTTTAGTAAACTGGTTCCGTTTAGTAAACTTCATAGACCATATTTTCATCTAATGTAAATTTTAAAGCCAAACTAGACTTTTTCTTCCTTGTAATCCTTCATAACCTTAAGGCTACAAACTTACCCCTTCATAACTATCATTAGCTTCGATTATAATCCTTAATTTCATAAATGCTAGAATAAAAAAATACAGAATTTATCATGCAGAAATTAACAAATAATATTCTCTTGCATTGGTCTGTTCCAATTGATGGAATTTCTTGCACAAGGAGATTAAGAAACACCTATAAGCTTTTGTTTTCTAAATCATTCAAAGCCTGTATTTAAATTGCATCCTCCTTCCAAAATTATTTGTCAGATGAAAATTTAGTACAAACACGAGAAGTCAATCAAATATCAGAAGTTCCCAATTCTAAATCAAACACATATAATACCTGCAATAAAATCTTCAAAGACTTTGCTCCGAAACAAAAGCAACTGATATTGCACCACATAATGCAAACCAAATAATTACTTCATTGACAATCCAGTGAAGAATAAATAAAATATAAAATCGCAGGTTAACACACACACACACGAAAAAAAAAAACAGAAGACTCAGCATCTACTTACTTCGACCAGTGAATCCATTAAAAGAAATACGAAAAGATATAATGACTTAATTTATAAAGATTTAATTTTTTATCATTCAAACCTTGACAAAGTTTCCAAGGGTCTTGGTGGAACCACGAGATGAGGTGAAAACATCCTCGATCCCTGCGAACTGGAGCACCTTCTTGGGTACACGAGCAGCGACGATCCCAGCACCACGGGGAGCCGGGACCACCCGGACGGTAACCGACCCGCACTTTCCGGTGACCTTGCACGGCACAGTGTGGGGCTTACCGATCTTGTTCCCCCAGTAACCCCTCCTCACCGGGATCACTGAGAGCTTGGCCAGGATGATGGCCCCGCGGATGGCGGTGGCCACCTCCTTCGAGCACTTGACGCCAAGTCCGACGTGGCCGTTGCCGTCGCCGACAACGACGAAGGCCTTGAACCGGGTCCTCTGTCCAGCACGGGTTTGTTTCTGGACCGGCATGATCTTCATGACCTCGTCCTTCAGCTGAGGGCCGAGGAGAGTCTCCACGATTTGGTGTTCTTTGACTGCAAGAGAGTGGAGGTAGATCTGCTCGAGGCTCTTGATCTTTCCCTCCTCCACCAAACGGCCGAGCTTGGTGACGGGAACCCACTTCTCCTCCTCGTCCCGCCTGCTGCGCCCAACGCGTCTCTCCGCCATATGGGGTGTGGGGATGTTGGGGTTAGGGTTTTTGCCGGTAGAAGATGTGGCGGAGAGGAAGCACGAGAGGATTTAGCGAAATGCTGCGGAAGAGAGATATTTATAGCCGGGAAAAGTCTTTCTACTCCGCATAAATCCTGGCAAACGAATACCATCTTAAATTTTTATTATTTTATAACTACGATATTATAAATATTAAAAAAACAACTCATTAGCTATGGATATCATAAAATTAATTTTAATTAAATTTATTAATAATATTTTAAAAATAATTGCAACGAAAAATTTTATCGTAATAGCATCACTAATTAATTTTTTTATAAATTAAAAATATTATAAATTAAACCTATAATTTCATTAAATTTAAATATTGACCGAAATATTTATCACTTAATTCAACAAATATATATATATATAATAATATTTAAATATTTTAAAGTTTTTATATATAAAATATAAAAGTAAAGAAAAAAATACATCAAGAATCCGCAGTATCACGATGATGTGAAGGTTGCGGAGGCTTAAATAAATCCTGCGATATGAGGCGAACCAAATCCCGCATCTGACGCATCTGCTCTCTCATATTGCAAGCTCCTGCTGAAGGCCTTTGTGCACTGGTCGAGCTCCTACTGATACTCCTGCTGAAGCTCTCCTATGCACTGTTCGAACTCCTGCCGAACCTCCTCCATAATAGATCTCCGAATATCGTCTAAATGCTCGGTAGGAATATCGCCAGGATAGTGCGAACTGGATCCCTGATGAAAAAAATATCTAGAAGCTTTAGTGCCCAGACCATAGACCCTATAGTCTCGCGGCTGGGCACCAATAGCTTCCAAAAACACACGTCGACTCTCTTATGGTGAGAGTTCAACGAGCGAGCCCCCATAAGGGGAGTCGACCTGCGATGCCTGGGACGGAAGCTCTTGACTCGTGCCTTTCAATTATAAATCAATGATAAATGAATCAATATATGAACCTGAATAAAATTTTAGAAATTAAACCGATACAATATAAAGCTAATTTCTTATCCCAACCTTCCGTGATCGTGCATCGATCCAGTAACCATCCTTTCTGGTATGTTTCGCCCTGAATAGATGAAACTCACCAGGATCTTTGCCCTCTTTCTCAGACTACAAAAGCAGAAGAAATAATATAAATGTAAGTATTTGTAAATGACTAAATTAGTAATTAAATTATTATATTTTTTTTACCATACGGTGTATGTGCTCCTGAATCGAATGGATCTTGCAGTGTGGAAGGAGAGACCTGTGCCATGATCACCCTTCTCAGATCGGCGGTTCGTGCTGGCTGATGCGGACCTCTTGCACCAGAACTCAGACTACCACACCTGCTGCCAGTCATACCAAATATCTTTGGCTATGCACAGGATGCTCACCCAATCTTCTCCAATGATGTAGCATATCGGAGTATCGGTGTGCCGCAAGAGCATCCCATGCTGCCCTAATGGCATCATGGATGGCAGGATCCCACGTAAACTTTTTTTGCATTAAATAAGATATATTAAGATTAAAAATTATATATCAGTGATAAATTGTATTTAATAAGTTTACCTAAAACTCTAAAAATAAAACTCCCTCGTGGCTGCAGATACATGGTGCCAATCGTGGCCACTAAGATCAGCATGACCTGAAATATGGAGCTGATCCGGCTTGATAAAGTATGTTGGTCAATAAAGCTATTAAAAAAATGCATGTTTATAAGTAATTGACTTAAAAATATAAGCATATATTTACAATTAGTATATACTTATAGCCCATCAGCATTCAGTCTAAGTACGGTGCAGTCGACATAGGAAGAACTCTTAGAGGTCTGTGCCGATCGGCTATGACTTTGATGGCTGGAGAGATCAAAGGCTATGCGATGTGTGGAGATATGAACTCTCCATCTCCAATGCTTATGGGATCTGATGCGGCAGGGCTACATTCCTGCTCACTCTATCTGTCGGCGGTAGATCTACCTTGGCCCGTCATACTGAAAATACTAAAGATTCATGCAATATAATTATGATAATGATTGAATATGTAAAAGTTTAACACTTATAAAAATATATTAAATTGAATAAACCTCTATGTTTAATCAGTGCCATTTGTTTGCAAAATGTTGGTTTAACATCCGATGTCGTATCGAACTGTGATTCTGTTTCATTATCATCGGGAGGAAACCAAACATTTGCATTCTCAATTTCTTGGACATCACCATTTGAATCTCTAAGTAATATTTCAGGAGCCTTGTGTCATCCTTAATTGCATGCATTTCCATCTCATCCTCTTGAAATGCAGGGCACTCAGTTGATTAAATTGATGAAATCTCGTCTAATATGATTGTTGAACGTGAGACGATTTTAGAAACAACCCACCAATCTCGCTTATCGTTGCGCAAACTTGGATCCACGGTAAAACACTTGCTGAGCTTGGGATACAAGGATGAATGGTTCATATTTCTGCAATCTTCGTCGATGATTCACTTCAATTAGATTGTAGTCGTTATGAACCCTTTTACCTGCAGGAACTATCGGATCAAACCAATCGCAACAAAATAATACGGTATGTTTCATAGGCCAACTGAGATATTCAACTTCAACCATCTCTATTAACTTTCTGTAATAATCCTGCACTTGCTCCAACACTTTCTCCTTTAACACACACGCCCGTGCCTCTTGAAGATGCTAGTCGTTCAATCTAAAATTTGTATCCATTAACAAAATAGCCAGTAGAGGTTGTTACGGTCTTCAATGGCCATTGCGCTAGACATTTAATGAAAATATTATCGATTATGAACCATGAACCATTTACCTATAAATTAATAAGCTATTCACAACCAATTCGAAAAATAAAAGCCATTATTGAAATTGATTGAGTGATACTACTCACAAATTCAAAAAAACCAGTAAGCGAACTCCGTTTCTAACTTTCGCCCAATGGTAATTTGACTGATGTTGGGATTCATCTGTCGTTATCTATCACAATACATCCTTAAGGGATGATAACAAGTAAAACTTCTGTTAGCAATTAAATAGTGTTGTATATTACAATTTAAAGTAGAAGTTCTAATTAAGCATTGAAATATATACTTGCTCAATGTATGGATCGACAATAATGTGATGCATTATACTCCATATTGCTCAAATCTCTTGACTTCTGCCTCCCAAATGAATGGTCGATACCTTTAAAAACTGATATTCTACTATCATTAGGTTCTCCTTTGTCCACACACACGTCATCGTTACGACCAAGATTTTGTGTTGACCCAATTATTGATTTTGATGATTAACAAAAGACATGAGTATATTCACTATGTTTCTAACAAATTTAATAAGTGTTTCAGGGATTAAAAATGTTTAATCAATCAAAAGGTATAAGGAAATAAGTTTTGAATCAAAATTAAAAGAAATTGTGAAAGTTCAGAACTTAGAGTCGACACCCAAACAGTCAGGAGCCGACCCCAGGGCGTATCAGAACATTTTGAAATTTTGGCACGGTCCAGAGTCGACACCTACAGTTTCGGAGCCGACTCCAACCTGAGATATAGAGAAGTATTTTCTGCATCAGTTTTCAGAGTTAGAGATCGGGAGCCGACACCTGATAATTCGGGAGCCGACACCTACAGTTCTGGAGCCAACTCCAACCTGAGATACAGAGAATGTGTTTTTGTGGACAATGTTGGAGCCGACACCCTTGGATCCTGGAGCCGACTCCGAAAGCGCCGAGCCGACACTTAACCTTTTCGGAGCCGACTCCTCAACAACTTCTTTACTATTTTTGGACACCCCGATCTGGAGCCGACACCTGAAAAGTTGGAGCCGACTCCAACCTGTCAGGAACGGATTTTTCAAATGTCAGAACGGACTTCAACGGTAAGATTTTTTCTACCTAATCTCTAACGGCTATTTTTCTTTGTGTAGAAACATCCAAGCATCTCACAATGGCTAGTTTTTCACCAAAACCTTGGATTAAGAGATCTATAAAAAGGGGGAACCAACCGTTTAAAAAGAAGAAAGAAGGAAAAAGAAAATATGAAAAATCCAAAAATCTTGAGAGAGAAATCAAAAGGAAAGACTTAGAGCTCAAATCCATCAATCCAGAAGCTCAAAGAGAAATCCAAAAGCATTCAAGTTCAAATCTGAGGATTTCAAAGTTCAAAAAGACCCAAATTTTTCAACTTCTCAACTGCGATTCTGTGAAGAATCTGAGCTGAGGCCTGATTCAATCTTTCAAAGAGAAGAAGAAAAGAAGAAAAGTTGCTTTCAAACAGGCTTTCTTACCTTTGTTTATTTAATTACATATTTGCTCATTTGAGGAGCTGTTGTGTATTCAAAACTCTATTTTTCATTGTTGTTGCTAATTCAATCAGGGGATTGAATTAGTGGAGGTAGTATACCTTAGGACAAGCTAATGATAGCTTGTGGTTGGGTTTTGTGCTGGTGAGCCCGAAAAAAATAGCTGGGTTCGTTGTGACCCCGGAAAACAATAAGTTTGAGTTGTGAGCTTGTAAAACAACTCGGCTGTAATCAAGTGGATTATAGTGTGGACCCAAGTGCTGCTTGGGAGTGGACGTAGGTGTTGGATACACCAAACCACTCTAAAATTTTGTGTTTGACGTGCTTTTCTCTCTCTCTCTATCTCAGTTATTTGTGCTTAGCATTTATCTACACATTGTACTCAAGCACTTTCATATCAAAGAACTTAGTTTTAATACATTATCTTTAGAAGAGCTACTTGGATCCTTGATGACCATGAATGACCATGAAGCAACATCAAGAGGAAGAGGTCAAAAAGAAGAGAACGATTGCCCTTAAAGCTGCAGAAAAGGAAAAAGCAGCAGTGAGGAAGAAGAGGAAGATGATGAGATAGCCCTTCTTGCAAAGAAGTTCAGAAATTTATGCAAAGAAGGAGACCCTTTCCACAAGAAAAATTTGGAACAAAAATGGAAAGTGAAAAAGAAAAAGAGAAGGACAAGGACAAAGAGAAAGACCCCCTCATATGTTATGAATGTAAGAAACCGGGGCACTTTAGATATGATTGTCCTCAATTGAAGAAAGCCTAAAAAGAAGAAGAAGGCTATGTTGCAACATGGAGCGATAGCGAAGAATCCTCTTCGAGGAGAACAAAAGAAGTTGCAAACATTTGCTTTATGGCAAATGACGATGAGGTAAGTACTGAAACTCATGACTTTACTTTGATGAATTGTTTGATGCATTTAATGAATTAGTTAGTGATTTTAAAGTTTGAAAAAGAAAAACAAATCTTTGAAAAATGATAATTTAAATCTTGTCAAAGAAAAGATAAATTAACTCATGAAGTTGAAGAACTGAAATCTGAAAATGAAAATTTGATAAAAGAAAAAGAATCAATTTCAATGAAAATTAGTTTAAAGAAAGAAGTTGATAAATATAAAATATAGTTGATAAATTTACATATAGTTCTGAAAAACTTAATTTGCTATTGAGTAATCAAAGAGCTGTATTTGATAAGGCTGGATTAGGTTATAGGCCTAACAAGAAACAAAAGTTTGTTAAAAATTTCTTTAAAAGAACAAGATAAAAATGATGTTTCATGTTATTGTTGTAACAAGAAAGGACATAAAGCCTATGAATGCAATTTAGAAAAATTAATAAGAATTTAAGTATTAAAGGAAAGAAAATATGGGTTCCAAAGGAACAATCTTTATTGCTACTAACCATGAAGGACCCAAGAAAGCTTGGGTACCTAAACATAAGATTTGATCATTTGCAGGAGTGTCTTGCGGCCAAAAGATCAAAAAAAGTGGTATCTTGATAGCGGCTGCTCAAGGCACATGACGGGTGACAAGGATCAATTCATCACCCTTGAAGAAAAGAGGAGGAGTTGTTACATTTGGAGACAATGGCAAAGGCCAAATTATGGGATTTGGTAAAATTCAAATAACTCCCTCCACTTTTATTGAAAATGTTTTATATGTAGATGGTTTAAAACTAATTAGTATTAGCCAATTGTGTGATAAAGGTTTAAAGTTTCATTTGAAGCTTCTATCTGCACTGTTTCTAATCCCATTGATAATAGCATTATATTTACTGGAATAGAAATGGCAATGTATACTTAATTGATTTAGACAATTTGTCTACTAGTAATCATTGCTTAGTTGCTAATAATGCTAATATAATGAGATTGGATGGTTATGGCATCGTAGATTAGGTCATGCAAGCACACACCTAATTTCAAAATTAATTAGAATGGATTTAGTTAAAGGACTTCCAAAGTTAGATTTTGAAAATAACAGAATTTGTGATGCATGTCAATTTGGAAAACAAACTAGAAACTCTTTCAAATCTAAAAATATTGTTTCCACTTCTAGGCCACTTAGAGCTACTTCACATGGACCTTTTTGGACCTACTAGAACCACTAGTCTAGGAGGAAAGAAATATGGTCTTGTGATAGTAGATGATTATTCTAGATTCACTTGGGTATTATTTTTAGCTCATAAAGATGAGACTTTCCCAATATTTCTGAAATTCTTCAAGAAAGTCACTAATGAGAAAAACAACACCATAGTGTCTCTTAGAAGTGATCATGGCACTGAATTTGAAAATCACTTATTTGAAAATTTTGCATTGAAATGGCATTCATCATAATTTTTCTGCACCTAGAACACCACAACAAAATGGAGTTGTAGAAAGAAAAATAGAACTTTAGAAGACATGGCCCGTACCATGCTATGTGAAAGCAACCTACCAAAATACTTTTGGGGAAGCTATAACACGGCATGTTACATTCTTAATAGAGCTTTAATTAGGCCAATTCTTAAGAAAACTCCTTATGAATTATGGAATAATAGAAAACCAAACATTAGTTATTTTCATGCATTTGGTTGTAAATGTTTCATTCATAATAATGGTAAAGATAATCTTGAAAATTTGATGCAAAATCTGATGAAGGCATATTCTTAGGATATTCAACAACTAGTAAAGCCTATAGAGTATTTAACAAGAAAAACTTAATTGTAGAAGAATCTATTCATGTAGTTTTTGATGAATCTTTAGCATCAAGTTCAGAAAAGATTGATGATGAGGAAGATACAAATTTGCTAGAAAGAGATATTAAAAAATTAGATGTATCTTCAGATCATGAACAAGAAGCTAAAGATGATGATTCTCCTAGGTTGATGTTATTGATACTAATCATAATGATGTAGATCTTCCTAGAGATTGGAGATATGCCTATGGTCATCCAAAGGAATTGATTATAGGTGATCCATCTCAAGGAGTAAGAACTAGATCATCTATGAGAAATATCAATAATCATCTTGCATTTGTATCTCAAATTGAACCTAAAACTATTGAAGAAGCTGAAAAAGATAGTAATTGGATGCTAGCTATGCAAGAAGAATTAAATCAATTTACTAAATAATGTATGGTCCTTAGTTGATAGACCTAAAGGTCATTCTATAGGATCTAAATGGGTATTTAGAAATAAATTAGATGAAAATGGCATAGTAATTAGAAATAAAGCTAGATTAGTTGCAAAAGGATATAATCAAGAAGAAGGAATTGATTTTGATGAAACTTTTGCACCTGTAGCTAGATTAGAAGCAATTAGATTATTACTTGCATTTGCATGTCATATGAATATCAATTTATTTCAAATGGATGTTAAAAGTGCATTTTTAAATGGTTTTATAAATGAGAAGTTTTTGTGAACAACCACCTGGTTTTGAAGATCATGAATTTTCAAATCATGTTTTTAAATTACACAAAGCACTATATGGTTTAAAACAAGCACCTAGAGCTTGGTATGATAGATTAAGTAAATTTCTAATTGAAAATGATTTTCTAGAGGAAATGTTGATAAAACCTATTTTTGAAAAGAAAAGATAAAGATTTATTAGTAGTACAAATATATGTAGATGATATTGTATTCGGTGCTACTAACAATCTTTTGTGTCAAGAATTTGCTAAGTTAATGCAGGGTGAATTCGAAATGAGCATGATGGGAGAACTCAATTTCTTCCTAGGACTTCAAATCAAACAAAGCAAAGAGGGATTTTCATCAACCAAACAAAGTACACAAAGGAAATTCTCAAGAAGTTTGGAATGGAATCAATCAAACCCCTTGGAACACCTATGAGTCCTTCATGCAAATTAGACAAAGATGAAGATGGTAAGAAAGTTGATCAAAATATTATAGAGGTATGATCGGATCTCTACTTTACTTAACTGCAAGTAGACCTGATATCATGTTTGCTGTTTGTCTATGTGCTAGATTTCAATCTGAACCTAAAGAATCTCACTTAATTGCTGTAAAAAGAATACTAAGATATCTAAGTGGAACTAAAAATGTAGGATTATGGTATTCTAGAGACTCAACATTAAATTTGATTGCATATTCTGATTCTGATTATGCTGGATGTAAATTAGATAGAAAAAGTACAAGTGGTGCATGTCAATTTTTAGGAAGTAACTTAATCTCTTGGTTTAGCAAAAAGCAAAATTCGGTTGCATTATCTACTGCTGAAGCAGAATATGTTGCAGCTGGAAGTTGCTGTGCTCAAATCCTTTGGATTAAGCGACAACTTGAAGATTATGGCATAACACTTGATAAAACTCCTATTAGATGTGATAACACAAGTGCAATCAATTTAACTAAAAATCCAATCAACATTCAAGAACTAACACATTGAAATTAGATATCACTTTATTAGAGAACATGTAGCTAATAATGAAATTTGTCTTGATTATGTTTGTACTGAAGAACAATTAGCTGATATATTTACAAAACCTTTGAGTGAAGAGAGATTTTGTTATCTTAGAGGAGAATTAGGGATTTGTGATCCTTTGGAATGATTTTGAAACCCTTAAGGAATGATTATCTAGATTTCAATTAATTTCTTGAAATTCCTTTCATGATTTTAAGGACAATTATCTAGTCATTTGAATCATTTGATTCTCACATTCCAAAGATTTTATCAAAAATTTATTGATTTTATTTTGACAAGTTTCGGATGTTTGAAACTCTCTTATTTTTTCTGAAACTGTCAGTGGAGTCGACACCCCAATTTGTGGAGTCGACACCTTGTCTGTGTCGCTCTCGGTCTGACCTTAGAGCCGACACCCGCCTTAGCGGAGCCGACTCCAGTTCGAGCGCTGACTGTGTTAGCGACCTGGAGTCGACACCCGCTTTGCGGGAGTCGACTCCAAGTGGTCCCAAGGTTGACTTATTAGGGCAGAGCCGACTCCTCGTTCATTTCAATCGACTCCTAACCCTTCCAAACTCTCTCCAAACTCTTCCCAAAACCCAAATCTCTCAAATTAACCTCTCCTTAGACTCAATGGCACCCAAACGTAGGGGATCCGTGGTTGGTGGAGCGGTGATGACTGGAAAGGACAGTGAGGCATCCAGCGACAGCCTTCACCGAGCTCTTCATCCTCCTCGTCATCCACACCGAGCACTGCTCCAAGCCCCTCCTCACCTCAAATCGACACTTTAGCAGGCGAGTAATCACAATGGGTAGGAAGGTAGACTTTCATTTCTTTGAGGAAGAAGGTTTTACCATTGGGCGGCAGTTGAAAGAACTAGGTTGGGATAAGGTATGTTCCCTTGGATTTACCTACTTATCCAGCCTTAGTCAAAGAGTTTTATTTCAATTTATCTAGAGGAGATGGAGGAATAGTTAGTTCAGTAAGAGGGAAAAGGATTCATATAACCTCAGAAATCTTAGGAAATCTTTTAGGGATTCCTGTCACTGGGCTTACTGCAAGCATTCATAGTGAGAGGTCAGATGCTTTATCAAGGATGTTAGGAAGGGAAGTAACTGAATTTGAAGAAATTAGGGCAAACCAATTGCCTCTTGAGTTAAGATTACTTCATAATATCTGTGGTAGGATCTTGTTTCCAAGACTGGGAGGTTTGAGTATGTCTCGAGCGAGACATTGTAATTATGGATAGTGTTTGACCAACAAATTAATTTGGCTGGTATGATGGTTTGGTATATGGCGAGGCTGGGAATAAGAAAAGATCCACTTTACCCTATGGCATGATACTAACTTTAGTATTCCAAAGCCAAGGTGTTGTTATTTCTGAAAATGAACCCAAAAAGAATTTAGGCACACTGATTACTATAGTTTAGCAACTGTTCATCGGATGGGCTTTGTGAAGAAGGATGGTCAGTGGGAGAGGAAAGGTCATACTGAAGAAAGGGTTGCTGAGACTATGAGCCTGGTCCTTCAGAGGCAGGACCATCTGTGAGATACAGCTCACCAGGACCTAGTCAGAGTGTACCTCTAGCTCCACCTGCTCCTTCCACTTCAGTTCAGTCATCTATTGGTTTTTCTGATATTCAGTTAGAACAACTTAAAAGTCTATTTGCTACTCACAAGGAAGAGATGAAAACTGAAATTGATAATAGTTTGATGAATTTAAGAGAAATGTTTTATTCTTGGATGAGAGAGTAAACAAAATTGAGTCAACCCTTGAATCCTCCTCAGAAGCTTAAAGAATGATCTCAAGAACATTTTTGAAGAACTTAAAGAGATTGGAGGAGACTTCAGAGACTTATTCCAAATGCAATGAGAGCTTCAAGACAAAATTGTTACTGCATGTGAATTGTTGATAGAAGACTGAAGGAATTTGTCAGAACTCAAAGTGAAGGAATGGGAAAAATTTAGAAGAATTGCAAAGGCTTCTTAGAATCATTAAATACTGCATTTTGATACTTTTGATGTAATTTCTTTTGATGTTATGAAGTTTCTTTTGATGAAATGAAGTTACTTTTAATGTAATGAAGTTTGATGAAATGAAGTTCTTTTTGATGTAAAATGTTTACTTTTTATGAAATGTAATGTTGTATTTTGGATGATGAAATGAAATGAATGAATTACTTGTATTTTGCAATGCAATTTGATTGTTCTTTTGAGAAAGATTAATTGAACTTAATCTTTTCTAAAACCTTTTTGTTGATTACAAAAAAGGGGAGAGAAGATTGTATATGCATTGGAACAAATAAGCTTAATTAATTGGTATAAATTAATAAGTGTATCAAGCTTTAAATGAAATTTGATATGATTAAGTTTTAATGATAAAGGAGAGAAGATGTTAAATTGAGTATCATAGGGGGAGCTACCTCATTCAGGGGAGCTTACTATTTTTTGATTTGAAACTATTGTTTAATCATGCATATACTCTATATTTTTGTCATCATAAAAAAGGGGAGATTGTTGACCCAATTATTGATTTTGATGATTAACAAAAGACATGAGTATATTCACTATGTTTCTAACAAATTTAATAAGTGTTTCAGGGATTAAAAATGTTTAATCAATCAAAAGGTATAAGGAAATAAGTTTTGAATCAAAATTTAAAAGAAATTTGAAAGTTCAGAACTTAGAGTCGACACCCAAACAGTCAGGAGCCGACCCCAGGGCGTATAGAACATTTCTGGAATTTCGGCATGGTCCGGAGTCGACACCTACAGTTTCGGAGCCGACTCCAACCTGAGATACAGAGAAGTATTTTCTGCATCAGTTTTCTGGAGCCGACACCTAAGAATTCTGGAGTCGACACCTACAGTTCTGGAGCCGACTCCAACCTGAGATAGAGAACGTATTTTTGTGGACAATGTTGGAGCCGACACCCTTGGATTCTGGAGCCGACTCACAAAAGTGCTGAGCCGACACTTAACTTTTTCGGAGCCGACTCCTCAACAACTTTTTATTACTATTTTTGGACACCCGATTTGGAGCCGACACCTGAAAAGTTGGAGCCGACTCCAACCTGTCAGGAACGGATTTTTCAAATGTCAGAACAGACTCCAACGGTAAGATTTTTTCTACCTAATCTCTAACGGCTATTTTTCTTTGTGTGTAGAAACATCCAAGCATCTCACAACGGCTAGTTTTCCATCAAAACCTTGGATTAAGAGATCTATAAAAAGGGGGAACCAACCGTTTGAAAAAGAGAGAGAATAGAACGGAAAAAGAGAAATATTTTGTGAAAAATCCAAAAATCTTGAGAGAGAAATCAAAAGGAAAGACTCAGAGCTCAAATCCATCAATCCAAGAGAGTCCAAAGAGAAATCAAAAGCATCCAAAAGTTCAAAATCGAAGGATTTGCAAAGTTAAAAAGCCCCAAATTTCTTCAACTTCTCAACTGTGATTGTTGTGAAGAATCTGAGCTGAGGCCTGATTCAATCTTTCAAAGGAAGAAGAAGAAGAAGAAGAAAAGCTCAAATCAAAATCGTTTCAAACAGGCTTTTCTTACCTTTGTTTATTCAATTACATATTTGCTCATTTGAGGAGCTGTTATGTATTCAAAACTTATTTTTATTATTGTTTGCTAATTCAATCAGGGGATTGAATTAGTGGAGGTAGTATACCTCGAGACAAGCTAGGATAGCTTGTGGTTAGGTTTTGTGCTGGTGAGCCCGTGAAAACCAGCTGGGTTCGTTGTGACCCCAGGAAAACAACAAGTTTGGGTTGTGAGCTTGTAAAACAACTCAGCTGTAATCAAGTGGATTATAGTGTGGACCCAAGTGCTGCTTGGGAGTGGACGTAGGTGTTGGATACACCGAACCACTATAAAATCTTTGTGTTTGCCGTGCTTTGTCTCTCTCTCTATCTCATTTATTTGTGCTTAGCATTTATCTATACATTGCACTCAAGCACTTTCATATCAAAGCACTTAGTTTTAAAGGTTAAATTTTTAAGAGCCCAATTCACCCCCCCCCCTCTTGGGTTGCCATCTGGGCCAACATTTTGGGTCCTCATATGGACATGACCCTCAAAGTAATGCGAGGCAAAAGCTGAAACTTCTTTAACCAAGTGTGCATTGCATATAGAACCTTCAACCCTTGCCTTATTATACACATTATTTTTTAACTTCTTAAGGTACCTATATGTAAAGGTGAGAAAAAAAAATAAACCAACTTTCTCACAATGAAATAATATTTGAAATGTCAACATGTATTACTGATTTACATATTTACCTCTTGAAAGGATACATCCAGCGATACTGCACGGGACCAGCTATACTCGCTTCGTATGGCAAGTGAACCAGTAAATGCTCTATTGAGTCAAAAAAACTAGGAGAAAATATTTGCTCCAGCTTACATAAAATAATTAAAATTTCCTTCTCAAGCCTGCCATTAATGCAGAAGTAATGACTGCGGCAGATAACTCCTTGAAGAACAAGCTGAGCTCCATCAATGCCTTCCACATATGGTGTGGAAGCAACTCACGAAAGCTGTAGACAATAACCGTTGCATGAAAATATGGCAGTCATGACTCTTCATGCCAAAGAACTTGAGCTTATGCATGTCCACACACCTACCGATATTTGAAGCATAACCATCTGAAAATTTAATCCTCTAACCCAATTACATAAAAATTCTCATGAATTTCTGTCAAGAGTGTAACAAGCTTTAGGATATGTGTTGGGAAATTATTGATGAATTATTTACCCAATTATTGATTTGATGATTAACAAAAGCCATGAGTATATTCATTATATTTCTGATAAATTTGATAAGTTTTGAATCAATTTTAATGAAATTATTTAAGTTTAGAACTTAGAGTCGACACCTCAAAGTCTGGAGCGACCCCAGGGCGTATCAGAACTTTTCTAGAATTTTGGCACGGTCCAGAGTCGACACCTATAGTTTCAGAGCCGACTCCAACTTGAGATACAGTGAAATTTTTGCGTCAGTTTCTGGAGCCAACACCTGGAGTTCAGGAGCCGACACCTGAAAGTTCAGAGCCGACACCAGAGTTTCTGGAGCCGACTCTAACCTGAGTACAGAGCATATTTTTGGACATTGTTAGAGTCGACACCTTTGGATTTGGAGCCGACTCCCGAATGCGTCGAGCCGACACTTAACTTTTTCGGAGCCGACTCCTCAACGAACTTTTATTACTATTTTTGGACACCCGACTTGGAGCCGACACCTGAAAAGTTGGAGCCGACTCCAACCTGTCAGGACATTTTTCAAATGCCAGATCAGCTCCAACGGTAATATTTTCTTTACCTAACTTCTAACGGCTATTTTTTTTTGTTTCCAGGTACATTCCAACGGCTATTTTCAATGGATCTATAAAAGAGGGATTAAAAAAAAGAAGAAAAAAGAAGAAAAAAAAAGAAAAATAGAGAAAATCAAAAATCCGAGAGAATGAGTGAAAAAGAAAGAGAGAAATCTCAAAGATCCATCCAAAAAGTCAAAGAGAAATCCAAAAATTCAAAAATCGGAGGATTTCCAAAAAAAGGAGAAAAGCCCAAATTTTTCAACTTCTCAACTGCAATTTGTGAAGAATCTGAGCTGAGGCCTGATTCAACTTCAAAGGAGAAGAGGAAAAGAAGAAAAGAAGAAAAGCTCAAATCAAAATCTTCAAACAGGCTTTTCTAACCTTGTTTATTTTTGAAATATTGCTCATTTGAGGAGCTTTGTATTTTAAACTTATTTTTTTGTTTTGCTAATTCAATCAGGGATTGAATTAGTGGAGGTAGTATACCTCGGGTCAAGCTAAGATTAGCTTGAGGTTGGGTTTTGTGCTGGTGAGCCCGGAAAACGGCTGGGTTCGTTGTGATCCCGGGAAAACAACAAGTTTGAGTTGTGAGCTTGTAAAACAACTCGACTGTAATCAAGGGATTATAGTGTGGACCCAAGTGGAGCTTGGGAGTGGACGTAGGTGTTGGATACACCGAACCACTATAAAATCTTTGTGTTTGCCGTGCTTTTTTCTCTCTCTCTATCTCTTATTTGTGCTTACTTTCAATTTAATTTCATCTTCATAAAGCAAATAGTTTAAAAGGTTAAATTTTTAAAGAACCCAATTCACCCCCCCCTCTTGGGTTGCCATCTGGGCCAACAATTGGTATCAGAGCTTGTGCTCATTTGTTTTTGATCACACGATCAAGAGCGAAAGATCCAAATGGCAGCTCAAGCTGGATCTTCATTTGCTGAAGGTCATTCTACAAATAGACCTCCTTATTTAATGGTTCCAACTATTCATATTGGAAAGCAAGAATGAGGATATTCATTCAAGCTTCAGATTATGAATTATGGAGTGTCATAATTAATGGACCTAGCACACCCACACACTTAGTTGATGGTTCTATAGTTCCTAAGCCCGAAAGGGATTGGAATGAAATGATAGGAAAATGGCTCAGCTTAATGCAAAAGCCATGAATGTTTTATATTGTTCTTTAGATGCTAATGAATTTAATCGTATCTCTACATGTAATTCCGCAAAAGAGATATGGGATAGATTAGAGGTTACCCATGAGGGTACAACCAAGTTAAAGAATCTAAGATTAATATTCTTGTGCATAAATATGAATTGTTTAGCATGGAACAAACTGAAACATACATGCATGTATACTAGATTTACTGATATTGTAAATGGTTTGAAAGTCTTGGTAAGACCTATACTAATCTGAATTGGTTCGCAAAATTCTTAGGTCACTTCCAAGATCATGGGAAGCAAATGACAGCAATCCAAGAAGCCAAAGACCTCAACACTTTACCTTTGGAGGAGCTACTTGGATCCTTATGACCCATGAATTGACAATGAAGCAACATGAGGAAGACAAAAAGAAGAAGAAATTGCCTTAAGGCTGCAGAAAGTGAAGAGCAGTGAGGATGATGAGGATGATGATGAGACAGCTCTTCTAGCTAAGAAATTTATGAAAGAAGAGACCCTTCCAAAGAAAATTGGAAATAAGATGGAAGGAGAAAAGGAAAAAGAAAGGACAAGGACAAAGAGAAAGACCCCTTGATTGTTATGAATGTAAGAAACCGGGGCATTTTAGATATGATTGTCCTCAATTGAAAAATACAAGAAAAAGAAGAAAGCTATGTTGCAACTTGGAGCGACAGTGATGAATCCTCTTCCGAGGAAGAACAAAAAGAAGTTGCAAACATTTGCTTTATGGCAAACGACGACGACGAGGTAAGTTCTGAAAACCTGATGATTTTTTTGATGAATTATTTGAAGCTTTAATGAATTAGTAGATGATTTTAAAGTTTTGAAAAAGAAATATAAATCTTTGAAAATGAAAATTAAATCTTAATTAAAGAGAAAAATAAAATGAAATTAAAGATCTGAAATCTGAAAAAAAAAGAAAAAGAATCAATTTCAATGAAAAATAAATTAAAGAAAGAAGTTGAAAAATATAAGATATTGTTGATAAATTTACCTTAAGTTCTGAAAAACTTAAACATGATTTTAGATAGTCAAAAAGCTATTTTGATAAGGCTGGATTAGGATATAAAAAACAAAAATCTTTGAAAAACTTTTTGTAGTGCTAGCCAAAGTAATATTACTTGTTTAAATTGTTTAAAAGGCATAAATCATTATGAATGTAATTTAAAAAACAAAAAAATTTAAATTTAAAAAAAAAAATATGGGTTCCAAAAGGAACAATCTTTGTTGCTACTAACCATGAAGGACCCAAGAAAGCTTGGGTACCTAAACATAAGTTTGATTTTTGCAGGAGTGTCTTGCGGCCAAAAGATCAAAAGAAAGTGGTATCTTGATAGTGGCTGCTCAAGACACATGACGGGTGACAAGGATCAATTCATCACCCTTGAAGAAAAAGAGGAGGAGTTGTTACGTTTGGTGATAATGGCAAAGGCCAAATTATGGGTTTGGTAAAATTCAAATAACTCCATCCACTTTTATAGAAATGTTTTATATGTGATGGTTTAAAGCATAATTAATTAGTATTAGCCAATTGTGTGATAAAGGTTTTAAAGTATCATTTGAAGCTTCTATCTGCACTGTTTCTAATCCCATTGATAATAGCATTTATTTACTGGAAATAGAAATGGCAATGTATACTTGATTGATTTAGACAATTTGTCTACTAGTAATCATTGCTTAATTGCTGATAATGCTAATATGAATGAGATTGGATGGTTATGGCATCGTAGATTAGGTCATGCAAGCACACACCTAATTTCAAAATTAATTAAGAATGGATTTAGTTAAAGGACTTCCAAACTAGATTTTGAAAATAACAAAATTTGTGATGCATGTCAATTTGGAAAACAAACTAGAAATTCTTTCAAATCTAAAAATATTGTTTCCACTTCTAGGCCATTAGAGCTACTTCACATGGACCTTTTTGGACCTACTAGAACCACAAGTCTAGGAGGAAAGAAATATGGTCTTGTGATTGTAGATGATTACTCTAGATACACTTGGGTATTGTTTTTAGCTCACAAAGATGAGACTTTCTCGATATTTTGAAATTCTTCAAGAAAGTCACAAATGAGAAAAAACTACCATAGTGTCTCTTAGAAGTGATCATGGAACTGAATTTGAAAATCACTATTTGAAAATTTTTGTTGAAAATGGCATTCATCATAATTTTTCTGCACCTAGGAACCCACAACAAAATGGAGTTGTAGAAAGAAAAATAGGACTTTAGAAGACATGGCCCGTACCATGCTATGTGAAAGCAACCTACCAAAGTACTTTTGGGCGGAAGCTATAACACGGCATGTTACATTCTTAAATAGAGCCTAATTAGACCAATACTTAAGAAAACTCCTTATGAACTATGGCAAATAGAAAACCAAACATTAGTTATTTTCATGCATTTGGTTGTAAATGTTTCATTCATAATAATGGTAAAGATAATTAGGAAAATTTGATGCAAAATCTGATGAAGGCATATTCTTAGGATATTCAACATCTAGTAAAGCCTATAGAGTATTTAACAAGAAACTTAATTGTAGAAGAATCTATTCATGTAGTTTTTGATGAATCTTTAGCATCAAGTTCGAAAAGTTTGATGATGAGGAAGATACAAACATCTTGAAAGAGATATTGAAAAATTAAATATGATGTATCTTCAGATCATGAACAAGAAGCTAAAGATAATGATTCACCTAGGATGATGTTATTGATACTAATCATAATGATATAGATCTTCCTAGAGATTGGAGATATGCTTATGGTCATCCAAAGGAATTGATTATAGGTGATCCATCTCAAGGAGTAAGAACTAGATCATCAATGAGAAATATCAATAATCATCTTGCATTTGTATCTCAAATTGAACCTAAAACTATTGAAGAAGCTGAAAAAGATAATAATTGGATGTTAGCTATGCAAGAAGAATTAAATCAATTTACTAGAAATAATGTATGGACCCTTAGTAGATAGACCTAAAGATCATTCTGTTATAGGATCAAAATGGGTATTTAGAAATAAATTAGATGAAAATGGCATAGTAATTAGAAACAAAGCTAGATTAGTTGCAAAAGGATAATAATCAAGAAGATTGATTTTTGATGAAACTTTGCTGAGATTAGAAGCATTAGACTATTACTTGCATTTGCATGTCATATGAACATTAATTTATTTCAAATGGATGTTAAAAGTGCATTTTTAAATGGATTTATAAATGAGAAGTTTATGTAGAACAACCACCTGGTTTTGAAGATCATGAATTTTCAAATCATGTTTTTAAATTGCACAAAGCACTATATGGTTTAAAACAAGCACCTAGAGCTTGGTATGATAGATTAAGTAAATTTCTAATTGAAAATGATTTTATAAGAGGAAATGTTGATAAAACACTATTTTTGAAAAGAAAAGATAAAGATTTATTAGTAGTACAAATATATGTTGATGATATTGTATTCGGTGCTACTAACAATCTTTTATGTCAAGAATTTGCTAAGTTAATGCAGGGTGAGTTTGAATGAGCATGATGGGAGAACTCAACTTCTTCCTTGGACTTCAAATCAAACAAGAAAAAGAGGAATTTTCATCAACCAAACAAAGTACACAAAGAAATTCTCAAGAAGTTTGGTATGGAATCAATCAAACCCTTGGAACACCAATGAGTCCTTCATGCAAATTAGACAAAGATGAAGATGGTAAGAAAGTTGATCAAAAATATTATAGAGGTATGATCGGATCTCTACTTTACTTAACAGCTAGTAGACCAGATATCATGTTTGCTGTTTGTTATGTGCTAGATTTCAATCTGAACCTAAAGAATCTCACTTAATTGCTGTAAAAAGAATACTTAAGATATTAAGTGGAACTAAAAATGTAGGTTTATGGTATTCTAGAGACTCAACATTAAACTTGATTGCATATTCTGATTATGCTGGATGTAAATTAGATAGAAAAAGCACAAGTGGTGCATGCCAATTTTAGGAAGTAACTTAATCTCTTGGTTTAGCAAAAAGCAAAATTCGGTTGCATTATCAACTGCTGAAGCTGAATATGTTGCAGCTGGAAGTTGCTGTGCTCAAATCCTTTGGATTAAGCGACAACTTGAAGATTATGGTATCACACTTGATAAAACTCCTATTAGATGTGATAACACAAGTGCAATAAATTAACTAAAAATCCAATTCAACATTCAAGAACAAAACACATTGAAATTAGATATCATTTTATTAGAGAACATGTAGCTAATAATGAAATTTGTCTTGATTATGTTAATACTGAAGAACAATTAGCTGATATATTTACAAAACCCTTGAGTGAAGAAAGATTTTGTTATCTTAGAGGAGAATTAGGATTTGTGATCCATTGGAATGATTTTGAAACCCTAAGGAATGATTATCTAGAATTCAATATTTTTCCTAATTTTTCATAATTTTAAGGATTATTTATCTAGATTTTGAATTTGATTCATCACATTCCAAAGATTTTAGCCAAAATTTATGTCAATCCGGACAAGTTTCAGATCCTTTGAAACTCTTATTTTTTTCTGAAACTGTCTTGGAGCCGACTCCTCAGTATCGGAGTCGACTCCAGTTTTGCTGAGACTTTGGAGCCGACAGCGAGTCGACTCCACTTCGGGGCTGACTGTGTTAGCGACCTGGAGTGACACCCGTTTTGCGGGAGTCGACTCCAAGTGGTCCCAGGTCGACTATTTAGGGCAGAGTCGACACCTCTCCTTTTCTAAATCAACTCCTAACTTCTAAACTCTTCCAAACCCTCCCAAAATCCTAAATCTCTCAAATTACCTTCCATAGATCTAATGGCACCTAAGCAAGAGGATCTTGTTTGGAGGGAGTAACGAGGGAAAGCGTGACAAGGCATCCGGCGCGTGAACCTCTCGAGCATCTTCAGCTCAACCGCTCCAACCCAGTGCTTCCTCCCCTCCTCACCCTATTGATACCCTAGCCGGGAGTGATACATGGGAAGGAAAGTGATTTTGATTTTTTGATCGAGGGTTTTCTATTGGGGACAAATCAAGGATGGGATGGGAAAAGGTATGTTCCTTAGATGTTCCCACATATCCGGCCTAGTCAAGAATTTTACTTCAATTTGTCAAGAGGAGATGGAGGATTAGTCAGTATGTTAGAGGAAAAGAATCCATCTCACATCCGAAATTTTAGGTAATCTTTTGGAAATCCCTGTTGTGGATTATTTTCACAGTGAGGGCCAGCTTTATCAAGGATGTTGGGAGAGATTTTGATTTGAGGAAGTTAGGGCAAATCAACTGCCCTTGAGCTTAAGACTTTTACATAATATTGTGGTAGGATCTTATTTCCTAAAACTGGCAGATTTGAGTATGTCTCAGAGCGAGACATAGTGTTATGGACAGTATTTTGAGGTCAGCCAATCAATCTAGCAGGAATGATGATTTGGTATATGGCTGAGGGGAACAAGAGGATCGACCTTACCCTATGGCATGGTCCTGACCATGGCATTCAAAAGCCAAGGAGTTGTTATTTCTGATAGTGAGCCAATGAAAAACCTTTGGCATACTGATTACTATAGCCTGGCTACAGTGCATAGAATGGGATTTGTGAAGGTGGATGGCAGATGGGAAAATAAAAGGTCATCTGGATGAGAGAGCAGCGAATTGGAGCCATTGCACATCAGGGGCAGGTCCATCAGTGAGGCATCCATCACCAGAGCCTAGCAGATCATCACCACCACCGGCACCTACTCCAGTTCCTGCACCTTACCATTGCTTGTTCCTACTGCTGGTTTTTCTAGTGTTCAGTTAGAGCAGCTTAAGGAGTTATTTGGTATTCATAAAGAAGAGATGAAGACTGAGATAGACAAATCTTATGAGCTTGAGAGAAATGTTCTATTCCTTGGATGATAGAGTGAGCAAAATTGAATCATCCCTTGGATCTTCTTCAAAGCTTTGAAGACTGATCTCATGCATATATTTGAGGAGCTCAAAGAAATTGGAGGAGATTCTGAGATATATTCTAAATGCAATGCAGAATTACAAGAAAAAATCATAGTGGCATATGCATTCTTTGACAGAAGATTGAATGAATTTATCAGAACTCAAAGTCAAGGAATGAGAAAAATTCTAGAAGAACTTAAAAGAATCCTTAGATTTTGATGTTTTTTAACTTTTGATGTTTGATTTACATTTTGATGTACTTAATCTTTGAAGTTCAGTTTGTATTTTTGATGTAATTGAAGTAACATTTTGTTATAGTTGAATGATGTATGAAAGCACTTGTGATGTCATGTTTTGATACTTTAATGAATATCATATTTGCTATCTTTGAACTTTGATATTGAGTAACTTGGTTTGAATTTTGATTCACTTAATGTTTAATGCATTAATACTATCTTCAACTTCTTACCTTTTTGTTGATTACAAAAAAGGGGAGAAGTAAATGATATTTGTATATGCATAATAGTTATAATTAAATGTACAATGAGGAAAAGATAATGAAGAGAATGACACTTAAGAATAATACTTCAATGAAACATTTATATCAAATGAATTCAAGATATGTATAAATTCAATGAACTTAACATATGCACAAATTTAGGGGAGCTACCTAATTAAGGGAGAGCTTAACCTTTATTTTAAATCAAGTAGTAATTATGCATTAATTGCTTATGCATATACTCAATGTTTTTGTCATCATCAAAAAGGGGAGATTGTTGAGAAATTATTGATGAATTATTTACCCAATTATTGATTTTGATGATTAACAAAGCCATGAGTATATTCATTATATTTCTGATAAATTTGATAAGTGTTTCAGGGATTAAGAATGTTTAATCAGTCAAAAGGTATAAGGAAATAAGTTTTGAATCAATTTTAATGAAAATTATTTAAGTTCAGAACTTAGAGTTGACACCTCAACAGTCTGGAGCCGACCCCAGGGCATATCAGAACTTTTCTAAATTTGGCACGGTTCGGAGTGACACCTATAGTTTTAGAGCCGACTCCAACCTGAGATACAGTGAAGTGCCTTTTGTCAGTTTTTGGAGCCGACACCTAGAGTTCGGGAGCCAACACCTGAGTTTCTGGAGCCGACTCTAACCTGAGTACAGAGAGCATGTTATTTGGACATTGTTAGAGTCGACACCTTTGGATTCTGGAGCCGACTCCCGAATGCGTCGAGCTGACACTTAACTTTTTCGGAGCCGACTCCTTAACGAACTTTTATTACTATTTTTGGACACCCCGACTTGGAGTCGACACATGAAAATTGGAGCCGACTCCAACCTGTCAAGGACATTTTTCAAAAGTGACAGATCAGCTCCAACGGTAATATTTTCTTTACCTAACTTCTAACAGCTATTTTTTTTGTGTGGACGAACTATCCAGGTACATTCCAACAGCTATATTTCACTTATGGATCTATAAAAAGAGGGATTCGTCGTTTGAAAAAAAAGAATGAAAAAAGAACGGAAAAATAGAAGAAATAGAGAGGAAAAGATCAAAAAATTGAGAGATATATCCAGTGAAAAAGAAAGAGAAAATCTCTGAGTCCACCCATCCACTGAAAGAGATTCAAGAGAAATTCAAAAAATCCAAGTTTGAAATTGGAGGATTTCCAAAGTGAAAAGGAGTTCAAAAAGCCCCAAATTTCTTCAACTTCTCAACTGTGATTTTCAGTGAAGAATCTGAGCTGAGGCCTGATTCAATCTTTCAAAGGAGAAGAAGAAAAGTAGAAAAGAAGAAAAGCTCAAATCAAAATCGCTTCAAACAGGCTTTTCTAACCTTTGTTTATTTAATTGAATATTTGCTCATTTGAGGAGCAGTTTTGTATTTTAAACTCTATTTTCTATTGTTGCTTGCTAATTCAATCAGGGATTGAATTAGTGGAGGTAGTATACCTCGGGACAAGCTAAGAATAGCTTGTAGGTTAGGTTTTGTGCTGGTGAGCCTGTGACAACCAGCTGGGTTCGTTGTGATCCCGAGGAACAACAAGTTTGAGTTGTGAGCTTGTAAAAGAACTCGACTGTAATAGTGGATTATAGTGTGGACCCAAGTGCTGCTTGGGAGTGGACGTAGGTGTTGGATACACCGAACCACTATAAAATCTGTGTGTTTGCCATGCTTTTGCTCTCTCTCTCTACTCTCTTATTTGTGCTTAGCTTTCATCATTTACATTTGCACATCTTCATATTAAGCAAATAGTTGTCAAAAGAGTTAAAGTTTTTTAAAGAACCCAATTTACCCCCCCTTCTTGGGTTGCCATCTAGGCCAACAATAAATCCTGTCAGCATTCCTTCTCAAATCACCTCTTCTGCAATATTGATTAAGTTCTTCTCTTGACTTTGCAGTGTCTTTGGTTTTTCCCGGGATGTTTGGCACCGTGTTAAATATTTATCAAAGAAAATTTTCTCAATATGCATAACATCCAAGTTGTGCCGGATGAGATTTATGCTCCAATAAGCAAATCCCAAAAAATACTCCGCTTCTTCTAGTTATGTTCTTTACATATATGGCTATTTATTCTATCTACATTTGGTTCTCAAGCATACCTCAACCCCAAATACTCTATAGTATCAAATATATCTGTGCTAGACCTAACCGATTCGGTGAATTTTGTGACTGTTTTGTTCTTTGGAAGGCGATCAAGTTTCGCCTATAAGGATGATTTGGAGGCAAGAACTTTCTATGATTATCAAACCATGACTGCTTACCACTCTTTTGCAATGTAAATGCATCTGAATTATACATGCAATGAGGGCATGCCAGATGCCCAACAGTGCTCCAACCAAACAACATTGCATATGCCGAGAATATGCTTGGTAAGCTCATCCATAACTATAAGAGGATTAATATTGAGTTGTTAATAGCTAAGAATTCATTTATACATAATTTAAGCTCAAGCTATAGCAGAACAAAATAAAAAAAAGAAGTTTAGTTTGCAATGCTGCTTCAAACAATCAAATACTACACCAGATAGAATGAGAAGGTATGATGTAGAAATCATAAAATCAAGCAACTTTAGTCATGGCAAACATTTTTAAATTAACTAAAAAACAGTTCCAGTGGGACTAATCAGTCCACATCATATGGTTTATGCACAAGAATGTCCATAGTGCAATGGTGGCATACCCTAAAGATTTAAGATATATGTAGATTATATTGCTCTTCAGTGTCTGAAAGTATGTTAAGTTGATAGTGTTTGAATCCAATTGAGAAGCATTCAGCAACAAATGACAAATCCTAGTTCATCTAAAATTCAAGCTACATGATAACAAATAGATAGAACAAAATGTATGAAACATATCCAAGGTAGGCCATTGGGAATGTCATTACAACTTATCATATTAAGCAACTTCAGAAGCAAAATACAATTCCAAATTCAGTAGAGAACCATTTCCAATAATGATTAGTAGACCACCACTCAATGTGATGTCACAAACCATAGCAACTATGATTTTTTTTGGCCATGGATTTTTTCTTTTTTTTTGGCCGCCCCTGGCCACGGCCATGCCTAGGTGGCCTAGTCAGGCCACCGGCGGTGGCCACGGATTTTATTATTATTTTTTTTTGGCCGCCGCCTGGCCAGGAAGCCGCTTGGCCATCGGCGGCAGCTACGGCCATGGTTGGCCATGGCATGGTGGCTGCCTAGCTGAGGCCAAAGAGAGGGGGGTGTGGGTGCACCTGAAGGGGGAGGGGCTGCACCGCCGGGGGAGGGGCTGCACCGCTGGGGGGGGGGGGGGGGGGAAGAGAGAGGGTTAGGGTTGGAGCAAGAAGGGGGGACGGGTGGTTTTATAAATCGGGATTAGCGATGCCATAGCATCGCTAATGCCATAGCATCGCTAATTAGCGGTGCAGCTAGCAATTTGGCGGGATAACACAGCAGGATTTTAGCAATGCATTAAATTGCATTACTAAATAGCAACGCATATTTCATGTGTCGCTATATAGCGACATATATTTAATGCATCACTAAATTAACAAAATTATGCGTCGCTATTTAGCGACGCAAGGTGGTTTTATAAATTGGGATTAGTGATGGCGTCGCTAATCAATCGCTAATTAGTGACGCCTAAGTGGCATCGCTAATTTGGTGCGGGATTTTAGCGATGCATTAAATATGCATCGCTAAATAGCGATGCATATTTAATGCATTGCTAAAATTAAAAAAAAGTTATTTATTATGTACATATTTATGCATCGCTATTTAGCGATGCAAATTTTGTATCGCTAAAATTAACAAATATTATTTATTATATACATATTTATGCATCGCTAATGAGTCGCTAAATAGTGACGCAAAAAATTGCATCGCTACTTAGCTACGCCAATTTTGCATCGCTACTTAGCGATGCCAATTTGCATCGTTAAAATTAACAAAAATATTTATTATGTACATATTTTTGCGTCACTAAATAGTGACACAAAAAATTGCATCTATTTAGCGATGACAATTTTGCATCGCTAAAAATAATAAAAATTATTTATTATGTACATATTTTGTGTCTCTAATGCGTCGCTAAATAGTGATGCAAAAAATTGCATCGTTATTTAGAGACGCCAATTTTGCATAGCTAAAAATAAAAAAATATTTATTATGTACATATTTTGGCGTCGCTAATGCATCACTATTTAGCGACGCCAATTTTACGTTGCTAAAATTAACAAAAAATATTTATTATGTATATTTTTTGCGTCGCTAATGCGTCGCCAAATAGTGATGCAAAAAATTACATTGTTAAAATCGTAACAAAAATTAGCGACGCTTTAAATGCATCGTAAATAGCGATGCATATAGCTGCATTGCTAAAATTAACAAAAATATTTATTATAAAAATATCATGCATCACTAAGGCATCGCTAAATAACGACGCAATATTTTTAGTCACTAATGCATCGCTATTTAGCGATGCATACTCGGCGTCGCTAATATTAATAAAATTTATTTATTATAAAATATATATGCATCGCTATTTTTTTGTTTATTGATTTGGTCACTAAAGTGTTGCAATTTGGTCACTATATAGCGACAAATTTTGCGTCGCAAAGTGTCATCACTATTTTAGCATTTTCTTGTAGTGAAATTTACAACTGGGATGTCGTAATTTTTTTTGGCTTTTTGAATGGTATCTTAATTTTATAACTACAGTATCATAAATTTACAACTTGATGTCTTAATTTTTTTTGACTTTCTTAATGGTGTCTTAATTTTATAACTACGGTGTATAAGTTTACAATTGAGGTGTCACCTTAAATTTTGACGTGATGTGCATTAATACTCATTCATTTTTTTTTTTTGAATTTGTATATAGACATGGTTTCTAAATAGGTTTCGTAATTTTATAACTACCGTAATTTTTTTTAGCTTTCTAAATGGGTGTCATAATTTTATAACTATGGTATCGTAATTTTAAAACTAGGTATCATAATTTTTTTCTCAAAATATTGTAAAGTTGTCTTAAAATTTTTTAATGGATGTCGTATGCATGTGGACCAATAAGAAGGGGTTGTGCAGCCCACATAGAACTTGTTGCACCGGAATGCGGTGTACAAAGTCTTTTCCTTATAGTCGTGGCTCCTAGGGTTTCTTATCTAGATCAAGCTTTTAATGGGCCAGCCCACCATGATGCAAGCTTGAATTCAGTGAAAATAGGAGAAGTCTTTGTACACTACCTCCGGTGTAGGATTGCATGCATCAGGCATGGTGATTCGCCCGCGTGAGCTCGAACTAAGGACCCATTCATGGGTCCCACATCGTGATGCATGGCTTCATGCGTGGGCGAATCATCGTGTCCGATGCAAGATGCACCGGAGTAGTGTACAAAGACTTTTCCATGAAAATAAGAAGGGGATGCTACTTTTTAGATTGGACTTAGATTAGTTACGAAAAGAAAAGTCTTTATACACCGCCTTGGTACAAAATGGCCTACAGCAGGCACAGTGATTGCTTGCACACAGGCCCACGCTAGGGGGCCCACTCATGGGTCCCACACCACAGACAAGCAGACCCACGTGCGGGTGAATCACGTGCTCAATGCAAACCATCCTGTACCGGAGTGGTGTACAAAGACTTTTTTGATTATAGAAAGTCATACTGCACTGGAGCTGCATCGCATTCGATAATTGGCATGAGGCAAGGATAGAAAAAACATTCTTGCCCTTCGCATGCACGCGCATACGCCACTGCCAATCACCAGAGCCAATGCGCGAGCTACACCAACCCCGGTGCACAAAGACTTTTTGATTGGTTACTCATCTAAATTTAACACAGGATTGTGTTTAATAGTATCATAGTAGTTTGATCACCACTTCATTACAAGTGTGTCACAAGTATTAATTTTTATAGATTGGCAAGGTTTCATAAACTCCGAAAACAAAAAAATTTTTATATGTTGGTCCGATCAGCTAGGAGCTTGGCACAGACTAGAGCTTCTTCTTCCCACCATAAAACAAAAAAAAAAATTATACTTACGTTCCTCATTTTCTTCTTCGCTAGAGAAGGTGCATTTCAGCTTCTCGACACAAAGTCAAGGTTAGTTTGGTCAAGGTTCGAAGATGATCATCACAATTGATCGGTAAGTTTTCGGTTTCTGAGGCTAGATATGGATAAAAATCTCATGGGGTGCTGCTTCCAACTCGTGGAAGAAGACATGCTAGCAAGCTATGGCTACTCTTTTGATGAGGGATGAAGTGGAATGATACAATCTAGAAGGATAGTAATAACTAAATAAAAAATAAAATAAAGCTAGCCTACATTTTCATGTAGAAGAGCAGAAATTTTTATGAAGAGATTTGCATGTTAAACTAGACTTGGATAAGAATCCTACAAAATAGTAAAGAGAAAGGATCTTTGTGGCTAAGAAACCACATAGGCTAGGGCTTAGTTACTCTAATATTTCTAATCAAAAAATGTTGAAAGAAGGGTATTGAGCCATTAATATATCAGAGATTGGAAGGATTACACTCAAGGATGAAGTTCTTGGATGATTGATAAGTCTATTTATTATCCCAATTTAATTATTAAAATAAATATTAATTACTTTGAATTTATTAAGAATTGATACTTTTTATGGATGTTTATAAAAAGGAGCCTATAGATGGAAAGAGCTTGAATTTTGGAGTCCAATGATGCAGACGACACTCAAATCAGGACTCGTTTTCCCAAAAAGGAAGAAAGAGATGATTTTGCATGCAAACTAAGGCAGGTGATGTTGAACAGATGGCTGAAAAATTTTCTCACAATATCTGAACGATCTTGAGCGCCTGATTGACTCCAACTTTGACTAGGGAAAACCCTAGACGAGCTCTATAAAAGGAGGACCTCAGGCAATATTTGGGGGAGGAGTTTCTACAAAGCTCTTTTTGTTCTTCTTTTATTTAGATTATTGTATTTAGATCTGAGAGAAAAAAATTATGGAGGGGATGCTGGTAGCAGTAATGCGTGGCTAGATTCCTTTAACTTGGGATGATGATGAAGCCTGTAATTAGGTATTATCTTTCTTTTGTAGCCTGTAATTAGGTTTTATCTTTTTTTTTATGCAATAAAAGTTATACTATTCTTTATTATATCTTTTGAGTTATTTTTCTGATCGAGGTTTTGATCTTGTATACATGGCTGTACCCTCTATCGACGTACCATGATCTCAGGATACGATACGTGCCTAAGAGAGACAGATCGTAGTATGATAGATTAGACCCTTAACCTTGCAATTATTAGATAGTTTATACTCTAAGAGGACATGCCATAATCTTCTGATACGTCCATGCCTGAAAAGAGATAAATTATTCTAATTTTAAATTTGTAAAAATTATTACTATTGCAACATTAAAAAAAGAAGATAAAACAAGTTTGTATGGTGGATTCAGATTCCTGGGTTGCTTCTCTTACTATTTGAATTTGTTAATTAATTAGTTGTTATCTTTTAATAACCGCTATTCTTAATATAATCCTCTATAGATAAATTTTCTTTTCTCTTTCGTGAAATAATTATCCTTGATCCCTGAGGATACGATCCCGATTCACCACTAGCCATAGTAGTGAGTAGGTTTTATTTTTGACTGCCAACAGCAACGATCAAATTTTGGCACCGTTGCCGAGGATCGAAGCATGATTAGTTCACAAAAAATAAATAAAAAAATTATTACTTTTTTCTTAATTTTATTCTTATTTTAATTTTTTATTGTTTCATTATTATTCATGCTTCTATATAAAAGAAAAGAGTAAAAAAAATTTCCTTTTTGTTGAATAGTTATTGCTCTCTTTAGCTTATTGCTTTTTTTAGTTACCTTAATTGTTATATTTTCTTATTTTCTTTTTAACATAAAAAAATTACTTTCCTTCTTATCACAAATCCACTTTTAACCTAATCAACTTTTCCTTTTAATTAACTTACCTTAAAAGAACATGAAATAAAACCCTAAGACACTTTCCATAAAATATAATTAATTTAAAAAAATAAAATAAAATAAAATAATAATAAATAAAATAAAATATTTTATTTCTATGCTTAGATTGACTTAGGTAAATTTATTTTTTGCGAAACTCAAAATTTTTCCATTGATATCTCATAATTTATTAGAAATTAGAAACTTAATCAAAAATATTTTAAAAAAAGTAATTAGATTAATTTTGTTAGGTAATTTCAAGAGCTGGACATCTGATTGTTGCACAGTATTTTCATAATTAACTTTAAGGGCACAAACCCTTAATCAAGATAAGGTGGGGAGTTGATCACCCTTCCTTGGCCCACAAATCACATCCTTCATTTTGCATTAACCCAAGCCTTTAACTCTAAAATTAATTAGATGTCAGCCCTAAGAAACTCAAGCTCAATAGGACAAGACACCCGAAAGAGTTGGACCGGATCGGGATTGACTGCTTAACTGGTGTCTAGAAAAGGAAAGGAAAGTGATTACTTAATTGGTTCCGTTCGCTTACCTAGTAAGCGACGGGGGGACTCCCACTAACCTTACTTTAACTGGCTAGTTGATCAGTTAATTTTTGATTTTGAGGGCTCCAAGGCAGTCTTGAAAGTTAGGAGCTGTTTAGATGTAGGTTAAACCTAGGGTAGAGAGTCTAATCTTTATTAACTTGATTTAATAATTATTAAAACATAACTAAGAATCTTTTAGGATATTTTTTTTAGAATCTTCTCCTCTCTCTTCTATTATATTAGTTAAAAGAAAACTGAATTACTGTTTGCTTTAGAGTGTATTGGTAGGGTATATGCTTTGTCATCGATCGTTACAGCCCAACCTCATACCCTTAAAGCCTAAAATAGAGAGAACTTGTAGAGCAAACAGAGCACACATTTTGGATCTTAATCAAGAAAATAATCCACCACGTCAATTGAAAGAGTACTTCTCCCCTTTACAATATACATATTCACCATGCATACAAGTACCCCCAGTAGAGGCTGTCCAATATGAAATTAAGTCCAGTATAATCCAAATGTTACCAGCTTTCCAAGGATTTACAAATGAAGATCTCTATAAACACTTAGATGAATTCTGGAAAATTTGCTCAACTGTCAAGATTCAAAATTCTCGATGAGGTACTTAGGCTTAAGTTATTCCCTTTTTCCCTAAAAGATAGAGCCAAGTATTGGTTAAATTCACTAGACATTATAATTTTAACTTGGGACCAACTTTAGAGGGAATTTCTTAAGAAATACTTTCCTATAGGAAAAACGAATCAAATTAGAAAAGCCATAACCAATTTTTTTTAGTTAGAGGGAGAAATGTTTCATGAAACATGGGAGAGATTAAAAGAATTAACTAGGAAATGTCCACCATGCAATACCTAAATGGCAGTTAGTTCAATGTTTTTATGATGGATTGTCAGAAAATATCGACAAATGTGGATGCCTCATGTGGAGGAACATTTATGCTAAAAAATGAACATGAGGCATGGCAGCTTTTTGAAATTCTAAGTGAAAATTTTTGGTACCACATGTCTACTGCCCATAGAGATCCTCCCACAGAACCTAAGAGAGGGGAATATACAACATAGGTCAGTCTATAGACATCTATATCAAAATTGATGAACTATCCCAAAAACTTAATCAAATTCTATAAGTTGGAAACACCTCTTTCCCATCTACTCAATTACATGAGGTTTGTATAATCTGTTCGAGTCCGACCCATTCTATAGGTGAATGTCCAGCTGCATACCAATTTCTGAGCTTATTTAAGAGCAAGCCTACCAAGCCAAACCCGAATGGCTCCTAGACCAAAAATGGTCCATATTCGAATACTTACAATCCTACCTGGCAAAATCACCCAAATTTTTATGGAAACCCAACCTATCATCATCCAACATCAATTAGGCCTAACCATCAGGAGACCCAATTCAGAAGCATATCATTCTCAATATCCAAGTGCTCTCACCTCCACCAAATAATCATGATCCTACTTTCGAAGAGAAGGTGTTACAAGCATTGAAAGGGCTAGAAATGAATACTCAACTTCTTCACTCACACACACAATCCATTACAAAACTAGAAACCCAGATAAGTCAACTAGCCACAGCATTCAGTGAAAGAGAATGGGGTAAGCTACCGAGTCAGCCCGAAGCTAACCCTAGGAACCTAAACATCCAAGGATCCAAACAAGGAGCCCAGATTAACCAACTAAGTGTCATTCATACATTAAGATTTGGGAAACAAATAGATAATCAGGTGGATACATATGAAGAAGAAAATTAGAAGTCCCACCACTTGAACAACTTATTGAGCTGGGTCAGCCTGAAACACCTGAGGCATCAGAGTCTAATATAATGCCCAACCCACCAGTTGAGCCCATGTCAAAAGAAGATAAACAAAAAATTAGGGTTGTAGCACCATTCCCAAATAGACTTAAGTCCAATCAAAATTTAGCCCAATTTGATAAGATTTTGGAGGTCTTTAAGCAAGTTAAAGTGAACATCCCCTTACTGGACATGATCCAACAAGTCCCAGCTATGCCAAATTCCTTAAGGATCTATGTACCAAAAAGAAGACCACCAATGTGCCCAAGAAAGCCTTTCTGGCAGCAGTGTGAGCTCTTATCTATCAAACCACATACCAATAAAATACAAAGATCCAGGGTCACCCACTATTTCATGCATTATGGGGAACACCCTCATAAATAGGGCTCTATTAGACTTAGGGACAAGTGTTAATATATTGCCATACTCTATATGAGCAACTAGGGTTAGGAGAACTAAAGCCTACGAAAATGATCCTACAACTAGCTGATCACTCTTTGAAAGTACCCAAGGGAATAGTAGAAGATGTATTGATCAAAGTTGGTAACTTTATCTACCCATTGGACTTTGTGATTTTAGAAACCGAATCGGTGACAAACCCAAAAAGCCACATCCCAATGATTTTAGTAGACCATTTTTTGGCCACAGCTAATGCCCTAATTAATTATCGAAATGGATTAATGAAACTCTCCTTTGGGAATATGTCAATTGATCTTAATATTTTTAATCTTACCAATACACATCAAATGAGTGACTCAAATTATGTTCAGGATATGTTATGATCCAATTGACCTTAGTGATGAAAAGCTTGACCTAGAAACCTGCATAAACCAAGATGGGGAGTAAATTAATGAGGTTGCTATAATTGATAAAAAATCAAGATGGAAACTTCCAACTAAACCACTAGAGAAAGTCTGAACCATTACCCAAACCATCAATAAAGAAAGCACCCAAATTAGAACCGAAACCACTTTCCAAACATCTCAACTATGCATATCTAGGTCCATCAGAAACCCTGCCTGTGATTATTTCAACCGACCTAGACTCCTCACAAAAGGGAAACTATTGAATGAGAATAAAGAAGTGTTAGGATGGACCATGGCTAACATAAAAGGGATTAGCCCCTCGATCATTCAACATATAATTCACTTAGGGAGAAAACAAGCCTATAAGAGACTCAAAGAAAACCTAAACCAACCATGAAGGAAGTAGTAAGGGAAAAAACATCAAACTCCTTGATAATGGTAATCAAAGTGAGCCATGACGTCTGGCTAAAGACGTTAAACTTAGCGCTTTTTGGGAGGCAACCCAAAATTTTTATGTTCTAACCTTTATTTCATGATTCTTATTTTTAGGAATAAGAGACTACTCTGCACGGTCACTCCTAACATTACACGAGGCATATCTCGTCCAGGTGGTGTTTCTCCTTGTTTTATTCTTTCTTACTTCATTAAAGACAATGAGAATTAAGTTGGAGGGTAAGAGAAACCTTTTTAAAAAAATATTTTGAAAACACCTTGGCATTTTTTGAAAATTTTAAAATTTTTGTGCCGTGAAAGAAATTTTTGAGCAAAATTGACTAGAAAAAGGTAATAGAGTTAGAAAGTATTGGCTAATTACTGTAGAGAGCCAAGGAGTATATTAGCTGGTCAGATTTTTAGTAACCTACTTAGGTCATCTAAAGGCTATTAGCACTTTCGTTGCACATGCACACTGATGAGGTAAATTAGGTATTAGTTGTAAGGTCAATTGAGATTCAATTATTACTGAAAATCGGTAATTGATATACACCCCAATGAGAAAAACTTGAATTTAAGGAAAGAGCTACCCGCCTAATAAAAAAATATATATATATATATATAATATATATGGTCTAAACATTGGTTTCCCATCGAGTAACCAGGCACCTTCGCCTAAGTAAGCGTTGTTGTTCGCATCAAAAAATGGGCAATGTGAAGATATCGCTAAAAAAATTAAAAATAAATAAATAAATATATATATCAGGCAGTGTGAAAGCTACCTTAGGTTATGTGCTTAATTTAAAATGTATAAAAAATTGATCAAAGTAAGTGATAAGTGAAAATACCATTGTTTCTTACAAGCTAGTACCGAAATACTAAGTTAGCCATCATAAATATAAGTGTTGTAGAGATCTATAGATGAACTCTAAGAAAGTTTCTGATAGTTCTGACTGTAAAATTTACTTCAGAAACTCAATACTTAGTTAGTGATACTGGCTAGCTTTTTTCAACCTTAAGCCTAAATTTAATTTTGCAAAAGAGAATTTTAGTGACGCATGGTTTTATTTTAATTACATTGCTAAGGGACTAGCAATGATTAAGTTGGGGGGTATGATAAGTCTATTTATTATCCCAATTTAACTATTAAAATAAATATTAATTACTTTAAATTTATTAAGAATTGATACTTTTTATATATTTGCAGAAAAGGAGCCTATAGATGGAAAGAGCTTGAATTTTGGAGTCCAACGATGTAGACGACACTCAAATCATGACTCGGTTTGCCCAAAAAGGAAGAAATAGATGATTTTGCATGTAAACTAAGGCAGGTGATGTTGAACAGATGGCTGAGAAATTTTTTCACAATATCTGAACGATTTGAGCGCCTAATTGACTCCAACTTTAACTAGAAGAAAACCCTATATTAGCTCTAGAAAAGAAGGACCTCAGGCAATATTTGGGAAGAGTTTCTACAAAGCTCTTTTTATTCTTCTTTTATTTAGATTATTGTATTTAGACCTGAGAGAGAAAAATTATGGAGGGGATGCTGGCAGCAGCAATGCGTGGCTAGATTCCTTCAACTTGGGATGATGTTGAAGCATGCGATTAGGTTTTATCTTTCTTTTTGTTCTTAATTTCTATACAATAAAAGTTATGCTCTTCTTTATTATATCTTTTGAATTATTTTTCTGATCAAGGTTTTGATCTGGCATATACGGCCTGTACCCTCTATCGACGTACTATGATCTCAGGATACGATACGTGCCTAAGAGAGACAGATCGTAGTATAATAGATTAGACCCTTAACCTTACAATTATTAGATAGTTTATACTCTAAGAGGATGTGTCGTAATCTTTTGATACGGTCCGTGCCTGACAAAGATAAATTATTCTAATTTTAAATTTGCAAAAATTATTACTATTGCAACATTAGAAAAAGAAGATAAAAACTGTTTGCATGGTGGATTCAAATTCCTGGGTTGCTTCTCCTACTATTTGAATTTCGTTAATTAATTAGTTGTTATCTTTTAATAACCGCTATTCTTAATATAATCCTCTATAGATAAATTTTATTTTCTCTTTCATAAAATAATTGCCCTTAATCCCTGAGGATACGATCCCGATTCACCACTAGCTATAGTAGTGAGTAGGTTTTATTTTGACTGCCAACGACAGCGATCAATGATATGGAGATTCCTCTAGTTGTAGGACTTTTGGTATCTGTTTCTTGTCATGGAAGATCTTCTTCTTTGGAACCTAAAATTTTCAAGGATCCTACACAAACCAAATTAGAGTTAAGAACATAAAAATTTGGTGGAGTATTAATGATATGAAGGAAGAGAAAGGAAAGGTTGAAATTAAGATGAAGCTTGGCGGATTTGAGGTAGCTTGGCCGGCCTTCTTTGTGGAGTCTTCTTGCACCTTGGAAGATGGGATGGGATGGTAGAATGGAATGAAGAATGGCTAATGGATCTTAGCATGAAGATGAATTTCTTAAAGTAGCTAAGGGCCTCTCACCCACTCCCTCTCAGAGGATATTTGCCAACACAAATAGAAGAAAATAAACTCAACTTTCATTCATCATAAATTGTCTTTACAAGAAAGCTTAGAGTAGTATTTATAAGCCTCCAAAGGATTTTTGAAAATTCGAATTACATGGAGCTTTTCATGGGAAGTTGCAACCTAAGCTAGCTATAAGGATGGAGGGTTGAAACAACTTATAACTAAGCTTAAAAAGATGAGAGAAAAATGGACGGCTCCTTTGAATTTGAATTTTCCTTGGTGATGTGGCATGTGATGATGTGGCTTGATGAGGTGTACACCAAGAGGTTGATATGGTACCCAACAATGCTTGCTGAAGTGGCATCCACCTTGGATTGATTTGTTGGAGTGGTTGAATGCATCCAATCTTTAAGCTCACTTGCTTACCTTGAACCCAATTCCATACCTCTCTTGGACCCAACTACTAAACTCACTAAATACAAATCAATTTGTCCCTACTTGGACTCAAGAACCCAAATTAAAATAAACCAACTTTAATTGCATGCCTCAAATTCAAAGAAGTAAAATTATTACTCTATTTACAGGACACAAAAGAATTAAAGCCATACTGAATTAGATCGAAGCCTCTTTCAAACTTTGGTATCCACACCATCTTCTATTTATGCTCTCTCTCCATCAAGGAATGTCACCTGCAAGTGGCCATTTGGATCAGGCTCCAATTCAAATACAAACTGCTGGACTCTATATAATCAAACATGCAACTCTAGGTCACACTTGAGCACACATTCTTATACGGAATGTATCCGCCTGTAGAAAGTGATGAAATTTTTGTTTATTGGATCCTCATTGAACAACAGTGACTTTGAGCAATAATGGTATAGCTCAATGTAGAATTAAAAAAATTTGGTTCATAATAGGTCGTCAGTGCTCCTCTTTCAGATCCATATCATTTGTAAAGGCTTGCTGCTCGAACTCTACCAACAATGGATTGCTTAGAAAAGGTCTTCATCTCCGGCTTCTTTATATAAGCGATCGTTTGAGATGCCCTCTGCTATTGCATTGGGTTCAAGCATAGTTGTTGGCTTTTTGACGCTTCGAGTTCCTATATTTCTTTATCTCTGAAGCAAAGGAAAGCCGTAAAGAGCTCAACAGTTGCAAGGTACCCATGTCAGAATTCATTTGGTTTGATCTCATTATCCTACTCAGCGATAAAAGATATAATCTTTAATTTCAAGCACCAGCTTGGATTAAATCTGTACAAGGGAGTGCTTCCAATTTATGAGACGATTGTGGTCAAGGAATTGAAGTATAATGCAAATGTAGGAGAAGTATAGAGGAGAGCTCATTTAAGTCTTAGATTTCAATTTTGAGGGGCATGTATTATAACAATTTAGTGAAGTTGATGGGATATTGCTGCAATTCTGACCAAAGATTTTTTGTATATGACTTTGTAAAGAATGCCTCTTGATAAATGGCTAGAAGATGCTATACTAAGCAGGAGGTTAATTAGGAGAAAGAAGATGGACATATGTATAGGACTGGCTAGAGCATTAGCTCACTTGCATTCTAGATGCAGGCTACTTGTCAGCCATGGAAATCTAAAATGGAAGAACGTGATTCTAGACGAAGAATTAGAAGCAAAGGTGATTGATTTTGGTCTAACGAGGATAAGTGCTAATGTCAGCCAAAACAGCCAGATGATTGAAGTGGATGTTGCAAGGTTAGGGGAAATGATTATGGCTATGGTGAGTGGCTACCAAGGAGGGACTGATGTATGTCGTTGGCTTTCAAGAAGTGGGTGGAGGGACATGCTATAATAAGGATGGTGGATTCAAGGGTTCGAGAGAAGTTTGAAGCAGAAGAGGTGGAGTGCATGTTAAGGGTTGCATTTTGGTGCATCCGAACTGATGCAAGGCTGAGACCCATGATGGATGAAGTATTGTAAGGTACACTACCAGTTGATCCTTCACCACATCTCTGTCCTTGGATCGTTTATATGATCAATTATTAACAGCTTTATATGGCTTTGATTTCCTAATCTATACTATGTATCGTACTTTCTAAGGCTTATGATGCTTATTTGGTTGTACATCATGGAAGAATTATTTATGCATGTTGTGCTCCTTTATATGTATATTAATATAGTTTGCAGACATCTGAGTTTTTCTGTATAATTTATAAAAACTGCTTTGAATTTTTGTTCATGTTTCCCTTTTTTGCTCATATAATTCAGTGACTAATCATGTTAAATCAGAAATTTTGAAGTTAATTAATGGTCTGCAAGCTAAATTATTATAAACTAAAATAGAAATGTTGTTTACTGAAAGACTAAAGTTACTTCCTTGAAATCGATACTAGCCGTTGTCTTCACCAAAGAAGGGGCATTTCAGCTTTTGTCATGAAGTCAAGGGCGACTTGGTCGAGGTTTGGAGATGATCATTAGGGTGCTTGTTAGCTATGGGAATCTGAAATGGGAGAACATGATTTTGGATGAAGAATTAGAAGCAAAGATGACTGAATTTGGTTTGATGAGGATTAATGCTAATCTCAGCCAACACAGCCAAAGATGACCGAAGTGGATGTGGCAAGGTTTGGGAAAATGATTGTGGCTACGGTGAGTAGTTACCAAGGAGGGGCTGATGTGTGTCATTGGGCGAAGTGCGTGGAGTGATGCGCTGTAATAAGGGTGGTAGATTTAAGGATTCAAGAGAAGTGATACAAAATGGTAGAGCGCATGTTGAGGGTTATATTTTGGTGCATCCAAACTGATGCAAGGCTAAGATCCATGATGGTGGTAATGATCCTCCACCACCTCTCAATCCTTGATCATTTATAAGATCAATTATTAACAGCACCTCTCTATCCTTGATCATTTATAAGATCAATTATTAATAGGCTTATATGACTTTGACTTTCTAATATACATCGTACCAAGGCTTTTGATGCTTATTTGGTTGTATATCAAGAAAGAATTATGTATGCGTGCTTTGCTCCTTAGTTTATATTAATGTAGCTTGTAATATTTATGCTTTAGTATATAATTTATGAAACTGTTTTGAATTTTTGTTTATGTCTCTTTACAGCTCATATAATTTAGTAACTGGTCATACTAAATCAGAAAACTTTGAAGTTAATTGATGGTCTGCAAGATAAATTATTATAAACTAAAAGAGTAATGTTGTTTATTGGAAAAGCAAAGTCGCTTCTTCGAAACCGATACTAGCCGTTGTCTTTAGCAGATAAGGGGCATTTCAACTTCTCAATGCAAAGTCAAGGCTGGTCTTGTCGAGGTTTGAAGATGATCTTCACAATTGCTCTATGAGTTTTCGATTTCTGGGGCTATATGCAGATCGAAATCTTCACATGTATTTATGGGATGCTACTTCCAACTCGTGGAGAAAGACATGGCAAGCTGTGGCGAATCAACGAATCAACGTGCTGTATTTGCCATCTATGGCTCCTCTATTTGTGCTCTCTCGCAATCGCTCTGTTTTGACTACGTTCATACTTGAGCATGCGTTCTTAGACGGACGGAATGTATTCACCTGTAGATTTCAGCACTCGGTCCAGCATCGAGTTGTGCTAGAAATTTTGTTTTCTAGATCCTCATTAAACAGCAGTAACTTTGAGCAATGATGGTATAGCTAAGCACATAATTAAAAGAACTCAATTCATAATAAGTTGTCAGTACCCCTTTTTAAGATCCATATCCTTTGTAAAGGCTTCCTGCTCGAACCTTATTAGTGATGGATTGCCTAGAAAAGATCTTGCTTCTCCAGCTTCTTTATATGAGCAATTGTTGATATATCCTCTACCATTGCACTGGTTTCAAGCATAGTTCGCTGGCTTTTGATGATCTAAATTCTTGTATTTCTTTATCTCTATAGAAGAGAAGGAAAGCCGTACAGAGCTCAGCAACTACAAGGTGTCCATGTTAGAATTCATTTGGTTTGATCTCATTATCCTACTCAGTGCTAAAATATATAACCCTTAACTTCATGCACCAGCTTGGATTGAATATGTACACGGTATCCTTCCAATTGATGGGACGGTTGTGTTGGGCCTGGTGTGGTGCTATCAAGGCCTAAGGGGGCTAACTTGTATTGGGCTGGGTTTGAGTCCAAGGGTTGAGATTAAATCAAGTCATGGGTGTACACGGGCTTGGGGATTAGTTTAATCTCATTGGGTTAGTCCATGGAAGTTTTTGTTGAGTCTGGGCCTGGCCCACTTCATGGATATATTTAAACTCTAGTCTTTAGGGTTTGGAAGGTATAGAGAACAGATTCTTTTTTCCCAATCCCATCTCTCATCATAGGGCGGCAGCCCTATCTTCCATCTTCTCCCCTCCTTCTTGCATCAAGATATGAAACAAGGAGTGGAAAGGAGGGCAGCAAAGATCTTCCACCCATGAGCCAGTAGAAGTGGTGTTCCGCGTGAGTCCTCGGTTCCAACCAGCAAAAGTGTTGAAGGACTCACGGTGTGAGTCACGGAACACCAGGAGATCGCTGGCTTCTTGGCTCTGTGATCCTTGACGTTACGCACTGCACCAATCTGATTATTGACAAAGAAAGGTAAAAGCCTAGGATACTTCTCCAGCAATGTTGATCCATTGCCGTTCATCGAGGACTAAACCCCAACAATTGGTATCAGAGCCTGGTTCAGGAACAAGAGTAAGTTGTTTGGAGATCTTAAAGGGTTGAAACAATTTTAACAAGGTCCATCGAGGTATTTCTTAATTTTTAAAATTTATTTTTGTGCTATTTTTTGTTTTGGTTGAAATATCGCCATGGGTAGTTGCATAAAATAGATTTTGAAAAGTTTGATGGGAAGGAAAGTTTCTCCATGTGGAAAGTCTGGGTAGAGGACCTTCTTGTGCAGCAGGGTTTAGACCTGGCTTTGGAGGAAAGACCAGATGGGATGACAGATAAGTAGTGGATGTCGCTGGAAAAGAAGGCATGTTCAATGATCAGGGGATGTCTAGCGGATTTAGTCTTTTATTCAGTGCTGGAGGAGACCCCTGAAGGGACTCTGGTCGAAGTTGCAAGCTCTCTATATGGGGAAGAATATGTGTAACAAGTTGATGCTGAAAAAGCGCCTCTACAGCCTTCGTATGTCAGAGGTGGAGATGTGTTGGGCCACATCCAGGTGTTCGACTAGGTGAGCAATGAATTGCTGAATGTCGGGGTCAAGATGGAGAAGGAAGATAATGCACTTTTGCTATTATATTCACTGCCCATATCACATGACTCATTGTCACAACGCTGCTCTACGGGAAGGGGACATTATTTATAAAGATATTGTCTCGATGCTTCGAACGAATGAGCAGAGGAAGAGGATGACCAAGGAAGCTGTTCCCCAAGAGGGTCTATCAGTTAGGGAAAGGCCAGGCAGAGGCAGGGACAGGAGCAGGCCTAGGGGATGGTTACAGTCCAAGAAGGCTAAGTGCTACAAGTGTGGTGAGGTAGGACATTTTAAAAAGGACTGTCCTAAGTTGAAAAAGGAAGAAAAGAGAGGATCTAAGTCTGTGAGTACAGTCGCAGGCTAGGAGGTGGAGGATGATCTCTTGGTGGTATCAGATGGTCACAGGCATAGTACAGAGATGTGAACCTTGGATTCAACTTGTTCTCATCATTACACTCCCAACCGGTCGTGGTTCAGTACTTACACAGAGGTTGATGAGGGGTGTGTGACTCTTGAGATGATCACCCTTGCAAGGTGGCAGAAATTGGCACAATGAGGGTGAGCATATTTGATGGCATGGTGCGTACTCTTACTAGCATGAAGCATGTCCCAGAACTCAAGAAGAATCTGGTGTCACTAGGGTACCTGGAGCAGACTGGATACAACTTTAGCAGTCATGCCAGGAGTAGAGTTCTGAACATCTCCAATGGAGCTATGGTGGTGATGAGAGAAAGAAGGCTGGAGAACAACCTATACAGGTTGGAGGGCTCTATTGTGACAGGGAAATCTAAGGCAGTAGCTATGGAATAGGATCCTCGGGATGTGTATAGGATGTGGCATTACCGCCTAGGCCACATGGAAGATAGAGGGATAAAAGAACTAAGCAAGAAAGGACTACTTTCGGACCTGAGTGGTGGAGTCATGGAGATCTGTGAGCCATGTCAGATGGGGAAGCAGAGGAGTGTGCAGTTCTTGGTTAGTACAGGTAGGAGTGCAGAACCCTTGGAGTTAGTACACATAGATGTTTGGGGACTAGCCCCAGTTTCTGTAAGGAATGGGACCAGATACTTCTTTACCTTGATACATGATTTCTCAGGAAAGTAGTGGATCTACTTCATGAAGGAGAAATCAGAGGTCTTCACCAAGTTCAAAATATTGAAGGCTGAGGTGGAGAAGGAGCAGGGTAGGAGTGTGAAGTGTCTGAGATTAGATAGTGGCGGGGAATATACCAGCAGGGAGTTCTAGAGATTTTGTGAGGAGTGGGACATCAAAAGTCACTTCTCGATGATGGAAACTTCTCAACGGGAAGGGGTGGCTGAGAGAATGAACAGAACATTATTGGAAAAAGCAAGGTGCTTAAGACTATAGGCAGGGCTTCCAAAGATATTCTGGATTGACACAGTAGATGTACCCAGCTACTTGGTCAATCAGTCACCACACATCAGGTTGGATGGAGGCATTCCAAAGGAGATATGGTCTGGAGGGAAGATAAGCCTGAACCATCTGAGGGTGTTTGGTTGCATGGCATATGTGCATGTTGGTGCTGAGGAGTGGAGTAAGTTGGATGCTAGGTCTAAGAAGATGGTGTTCCTGGGCTACTCGCATGGAATCAAGGGGTATCGGCTGTAGGACCCCTTGGAGAAGAAGGTTGTCATCAGCAGGGATGTGACCTTCGATGAGAGCTCAATCCTTTGGAGCAAAGATGATACGGATGCACAATAGGGACTACAGGAGGTGGAATATGGTAACACTAGTCAGATAACCTCCTACACAGTCGTGTCATTTGCTAGTGGACTAGGAGGGTTTGAGATTCAGGTGGAGAGGACTAGCAGAGGGGTCAGAAGCCAGGAAGTTCAGCAGGATGCAGCTGAGCAGAGGACTCAGAAGGATGTAGCTGGGCAGGGACTGATATTGGGATCACACTGCACAGGCCCAGGAGAAACGTACGACCACCAGTTCGATACGGCTTCGAGGATTCGGTGTCATATGCCCTGGTGACATGAATGAAGACCCTTACACCTACCAGGAGGCTGTGGAGAGCCAGAACAGCCAGGACAGAGATAGGTGGGTTCAGGCTATGGCAGGAGATGCACGCTATGGCAAAGGAGATGCAGTCTCTCTATAGGACTGGCATATGGCAGGTGGTCCAGCTGCCACAAGGAAAGAAACCCATTGATTGCAAATGGGTTTATAGCGCAAGAAAAAGCCTTCAGAGCAAGGAGTATCATGAACAAGGCAGGACTAGTGGCCAGAGGATACTTTCGGAAGGAAGGCTTTGACTACATAGAGCTGGTGAAAGAAGGTGGAGTGGAGCTGGTGAAGGTACACATCAATAAGAATCCAATAATGCATTGACCAAGGTTCTTTTACGGGACAGCTTTCGTAGGGATTGCAGCTGATGGACACGGCGGATGTGTGTGGCCTTGAAAGTACCAAGATGAGATTGTTGGCCTGGTGTGGTGCTATCAAGGCCCAGGAGGGCTAACTTTTATTGGGCTAGGTTTGAGTCCAAGGGTTGAGATTAAATCAAGTCATAGGTGTACACGGGCTTGGGGATTAGTTTAATCTCATTGGGTTAGTCCATGGAGTTTTTGTTGAGTCTAGGTCTGACCCACTTCGTGAATGTATTTAAACTCTAGTCTCTAGGGTTTTGAAGGTATAGAGAACATATTCTTTTCTTCCAATCCCTTTTCTCATCACAGGGTGGCAGCCCTATCTTCCATCTTCTCCCCTCTTTCTTGTGTCAAGATATGAAGCAAGGAGTGGGAAGGAAGGCAGCAAAGATCTTCCACCCATGAGCTAGTAGAAGTGGTGTTCCGTGTGAGTCCTCGGTTCCAATCTGATTATTGACAAAGAAAGGTGAAAGCCCATAATACTTCTCCAGCGAGGTTGATCCATTGCCGTTCATCGAGGACTAAACCCCAATAGGTTGTAGTCAAGGAATTGAAGTATAATGCAGAACGTAGGAATTGAAATCCAGTTGGTGCACCATTGATATTCTTTATTAGATCATGCATGATTATGTGCATAAGAATTCCTGTGATAGATTTTACTGAGAATGTGATATCGTAATCAAGTAAACTAAGATGAGAGCATATTACAACTGCATCCATATGGCCGTCAACCAATCTTCTCTGTGTTTGTGTCATCAGAGGGCCATATAACTGTCTCCATTAACCGTTCACGCATCAGCTGCAAGTTCTCATCAGAAATTTGTTGATACATCTTTGCGTGATCACATTTCTGATCATCAAAAGGACTAAGTTTATTTACATATCACATAAGCAGTGATGCTAAATTACATTTATGCACATTACCTTGATCCATTGACCATAGAGGTGGAGGCGTGTAATCATCACTCTTTGTGCTAGGTCTTGCTTCTCCTACAAATTTTATAACAGGGAAAAAAAAAAGGAGTAACTAAGACTCCTCAAGACAAATTACTGCATTTTGGTCACTCACAGGGTTTACAACACTACCTTCCCAAGAATACGTAGAAAACGTTTACCATCACTTGGTTTGTTGGTTGCAACGAAACTGTAAGACATCATATGATCATAAGCATGCAGGCCATGATATGTATAATACTATGGGATAAATATAACTTGAAAATGATGCATCTAAAAGCATTGAATATTAATTGACTTACTTATAGAACCACATGTAACTTGGTGGATTCATTTCATAAAGCTGGTGAAGAACAGTCCTCGCAGCTTTGTACGTGAAGTAATTGATAAGTTGCTTAGAGGCAAAGAGTCGCATAGTTACACATCAGAAAATTCCTACTCCTTGTTTGCATAATTTATGTGTGGACAGCCATCTCATACAAGATAAACATTTAGCCAATATTCAAAAAGAATAAAATTAGATAAGTAGCATGGTAATAACATCGCAACTTGAAAAGCTAGGTTAAGATATGAATTAGCCAAGGGATATCCCTAAGCAATAAGTTATCTACTTAGGAAATGGTGACAGCTTAGTTTTACAAGGTATATTTGCAGCTATTTCTCTTAACACGGAGCAAAAGGATGAGTAGTATCGGTATAATTTTGCACATTATTGTATTATAGTTATTAAGTATAATAGACCGCAGCCCAAGTAAATGCATAAAAAACTATGATCCATGCATCCGCTGGATTTTTTTTTTTCCTAACAAAATACACCAACACAACATGACATTTTCATGCACGTGCGTGCCTAATTATTTACTCTATGATGTACCTGTATTAGCTCGTAACCAGCATAAGCATGACACGAGATAATACTCTAATTCATGAATGAAAGGTATCTTCGATGAATGCAGAAGATATCAAGTGCATAACAATATCTACACTTAATGTGATGTAGAATGATGAGCATCAGTTACTACCTTGTGCAGCCTCTGTTTTGGAGGTCACATAAATAAATGGTGTTTTTTTTTTTTCCTTTTCTTAAGCAAGAATTTAACCATGTTAGCACCCATATCAAGCCCCACTTATGAGTAGGACGGATGCTATTTGTGAAACAACTGATAAATAATCTAAAAAAGCTCCAAATAAACCATAACTCTGTTAAAGATTGCAGGACATAATATAGAAAGCTAATCTTATATCACGGTGCAGCACTCGCTGATTATGGTGGCTCTTACATAACCAAGTTGTTCTCAATCCTTAGACTCCAAGGCCGCAAGAAAACTAACCAATAAGTAAATAGACTGTTTACAAGTTACATCATTCTCTTGTTCAGTTATCTTTTCTATGTTGTTACAACCTTACAGATGATCTGCCCAACTTCAATGGTCATGTTTGTCGAAGACAGTTAAAAAAATAGTATGTAGAATATTCTTTTTTGGTTCATCCAATCTTGAATCAATGGTCTGAAGGCTCCATAAGATCCCTATGTGAAGTGTCATAGGATTATAGCTCATCTCCATCTCCTACCCATTTACACAAAGTCAACTTAACGCAGTAGGAATTGTAAAAACTCAATGACAGCGGAAATCTGTCTTGAGAGAAGAAACAACCTGACAAAGAATTCCACTCTAGAATTATACACCTTAAGAACATACACTCCTGCATTCATTTCTGCCTTTTCCTCCTGTTCACTTATCACATCCCACTAGGCTCCTCTTGAGCCTCTGTTTCTAGCTTCATCAAATTCTAGAAAAGGAATATTTACATAATCTTTTTGTGGCGTAATTAAGGCCCCAACATAAATGATGAAACTGAATCTATGGAACGCTAAGAAACCCAACTTATTGAAAGAGAAATGTGGTTCCCAGCTGAAATTTTCATTTTTCTATCTCTAAGCAATGCAATGCGATGGGCATGAATTTCAAACAATTCTCTAAAACAAAATCCCAGCCATCATGCATATTTCTTGATGGAATTGGTACCTCATAAATTAGCATATATCAACACACCTCTATGGATGTCATGATTGATCTAGATGCTTATCAACCAAGTCCAACCAGATCATTGCAATCCACACCCTGTGCCACATAATATATTCTTTTTATTTTAAAGCCCCTTGCACCTAAGCACATTCTTCACCTTAGGCAAGTCCAACCATGACAAGAATCATCCTCTTTTTATTTAAAGCCCCTGTTCTTCTTGCGGCTGGGATGGAGCCGCCCTTGTGGAACACGGGCGTCGTGCTCCTTCCTCCGAGGCTTCGATCGGAGGAGACGTCCACCCATAACCCATAAATAGGTTGTCTCCTGGACGAGCAGAATAAAAAGGGGGAGACGAGCTCCCGGTTTGGAACACAGAGAGAAAACCAGCTTCTTCTCTTCCATCTTCCTCTCATTGCCTTCTCCCTCTCCGGCACCGCGGCTCAGAGGTGTAGATATCTCTGGGGACTCTTGTAGCCCTCCGACAATCGACAATCCTTGCCGGAAGCCTCTACTGTGCCACCATGAAACAGGTGAGTCGTTCCCTATTCCATGGCTTCATTCCCATGTTCCACAGCTTCACTGATACCAACAGTAGTATCAGAGCCTCGCTGGCCGTAACCATGCTTCGGGCGGTGGCCAGCAGGGGAAGAGGCGGAGGAACAGGCAGCGGTGGCCGCACGCCGCCGCCTGCCCCTTAGCTGCGGCCATGGGAGCCGCAGTTCAAAAAAAAAAACTGTGGCCGGACCCCGAATGGCCACCGGCGTTGTCTCTGCCGACGCCGAAGGGCCGGGGAAGCCCCATCCCCTGCCACGAAGGGTGGCGGCTGCCTATGCGTCCATGAGACGCAGGGCCACCGGAACCCCTCCGGAGGCCGGCGGTCCCCCTCTCCCGTCCGGAGCTACGTCCCGGCCGCCGGAGGGCCGGGATGACCCTGCATCACAGCTGTGCACACTGCGTTCACGAGTTTATGGGTGGCACCATCCATAAATTTAAAAAACTTATCAGGGGCAATTCCATCCTTTTGGACCACGGAGTTAAAAAAATCCGAGGAAATTGACTATGATGTGGCAGCTTACGTGGCTACGGGCCCCGCCGACGTGGCAATCCACGTGTCGAGTTCGGCTGACGTCAGTGCCTGCATGGCATTTAAATTATTTTTCAGATTTTTTGGATATTTTAAAATTACAGAAAATCTAGAAAAAAATAAGAAAAAATCAGAAAAATGCAAAAAAAAATCACAAAAAATTGTAGAAAAATCAAAAATTCATAGAATATCATAGAAAATTTATTAAAAATTTTCTTGATGTGGCATGGGGGTTTATATGCTATGCATGAATATTTTTGTTGCCATTCTGTCTGATTTTTTCTATAAATTTTTTTTTGGTTGCATAATTATTTATTCTTAGTGTATAAATATGGTTTATGCATATTTCTGCATCTTATTGTTGATATAATAATTTATGCTTAGTACATGAGGGGCATTAATATAAATTGTTATGTATTTTCTACAAGCATGTTTATTTATGCTTGGTGCATAAATAATATATATATTGATTTATGTCTTTAGTTGGCATGAAATATATGCTTGATATACATATGTGGATTTGTTCCAATGCCGATTTATGGATAACATAATATGTTCTATGAAAAATAATTGGATTCAGTGTTCTATATTATTAAATGAGTGATGATTATGAGTTTAGCGAAATTTTTGATCTCATTTATAAGTAAGATTATTTAAAATCTGAATATTTTTTAAATAGAGATATACACTGATTATGTTCCTGATGTCCATATTTTGCTTGACCAAATGTAGTGATGGCCTTCCGATCTGGTGTAGCTGGCCTCGATAAAGGCAAAAAATTGGAAGGACAAAATTATAATGTATGGCATCGAAAGATTCAATATCTACTCAATGAGCAAGAAGTCTTGGAAATCCTGACACATAGTATGACACCACCAGAACCTGGTACCTCTGAACAGAACCGTCAGGATCACGAAGTCTATGAAAAATAGGTAAAGAAGGATCATTGTGCATGCTTCACTATGTTAAGCTATATGCACAATGACCTGATTGGAAATTTTGAGGGATTTTCAATAGCTCAGGATATGTAAAACCAGCTCAAGATTCGGTTTGGTCAGACCTCATCAACAAGGCTGCGGGCCTTGAACCTCAAATTTATGAAACATATTAAAGATCCCAATCATTCAATGTCTGAACATCTTTGTGTGATGAGTGGCATGATTAGGGATCTGAGGGAGGCTGGGGTTGATCTCACTGAGGAACAGAAGGTCCTTGCAGTGATTCGTTCGCTGCCTGACCCTCAGTGGAGTCAGATAAAGCTCTTGATGACTCATAGTGAGCACATTAAGACTTTTGATGACATATCTTGTCATCTCGAGCTGGAAGTTGAGCGCATAGAGACTTTCCACTCCTCTGACTATGTGGCTCACTCTGGAGCTTCGCGTTCCAGAGGTAGAAGGAGTAAATCGAGTGATAAGAAAGGTTCACAGAGTTTCAAGAGAAAGAAGGTAGCCAAGCCTAAGAAAGGCCAACCAAAGGGTAAGAAAAAAATGGCAAAGATCAAATGCTACAACTATGGTATGAAAGGCCACTTCGCTCATGAATGCACAGAACCAAAGAAGGTATATTCCACATTAACCTCTCTCTGTTTGTTTATATGCATTAGTTGCTGACACTCTCCCTGATTGGATCGTAGACACGGGAGCAAACAAACACATAGTTCGAGATCGAGCTGGTTTTATGGATTGTCATCGGATTTCTGCAGGCACCCAACATGTTGTTCTTGGGAATGGTCTGTATGAGCAGGTGTTGGGTGTAGGAGCATATCGCATTAGGTTGCGAGGAGGACATATATGTATTGCTCCTACATGATGTTTTGTACGTCCCAACTATCTGGTGTAATATGTGCTCTATACTTGCCCTGTTAGCTCTTGGCTATACCTTTGTTTTTCTGATGATTGTATATATGTATATCTGAATGGTGTGTTATCCTTTTGTGGCTATTTATCATATGGGTTTTTCAGACTTGATGTGGAAATATCTGACTCTTACTCTTCATATGCTTGTGCTTCTTTTCCTGCATGTGATAATTCTTCACTATGGCATGCCAGACTTGGTCATGTGGGCCAAGATAGGATGGCACGGATGGCTAGAGAAGGGCTATTGGGCCCCCTCAGCAAAATAAGCCTCCCTGTGTGTGAGTCTTGTTTGGCAGGAAAGGCATCAAGAAAGCTTTTTGGTAAGGCTTCTAGGGCCTCTCAGCCATTAGAGCTAGTACACTCAGATATCTGTGGACCCATGAGTGTCAGAGCATACCATGGCGCATCGTATTTCCTCACATTTATCGATGATTATTTACGATTTGGGTATGTGTACCTAATCCCACCGCTATGAAGTGCTAGATTGTTTCCGCCGCTTCTTAGCTGAGGTGGAAAATCAAAAGGAGAAGACTTTGAAGTCCCTCCGAACTGATAGAGATCGCGAATATTTATCTAATCCATTTCAGAAGCTTTGTGAGGAGAAAGGGATATGCATGCATCTCACCATTCCTGGGATGCCGCAACAAAATGATGTTGCAGAGCATCAAAACAAGACTTTACTGGATATGGTTAGGTCAATGATGGCGTAGGAAAATCTCCCGATTAGTTTCTGGGGTGATGCACTTTTGACTGCTGCCTACATCCTTAACTGCATACCCAGTAAATCGGTGTCCTCCACACCATATGAGTTATGGTATGGCCGAGACTTTGTAGATCATTTGTGCTCGTGGGGTTCAGCAGGATACGTTCACAACACCTTCCATAAGTTGGAAAGCTAGGTCCTAAGGCAGCAAAAAAGGTATTCATTAGGTACCCTCAAAATTCTAAGGGTTACGTGATGTATGGTGAACATCCTATGGAGACTGACTAAAATAGAGTCCAGATATGCGGAATTCATAGAGAATGAATTTCTAAGCATTGGTGAGATCAAGAAGGACCTAACCCTGTATGAGTTATAGGAGGACCTTCCTACTATCTCTAGCGAGGGAGGGGCTATGGCCTGTTCCAGATATCGCCACAAATAGTGGGGGTGCTGGGCCCAGTGGGAGTAACACACCAGACAGTGGAGCGCACAGGCTGAGACTAGTGGGAGCTCACCCATGAGGGTTAATGTACCTTCAGAGAGTAGCTCTCAAAGTTTAGATCCATTGTTACGGAGAAGTATACATGGAATAGTTCCACGGCAATACTTTGAGGTCGAAGGGAATGTGTTTCTCTGTGCCCTATTGGATTCAGATGAGCCAGTCTCTGTTTATGAGGTACTTGATTCATCAGTTCGTAAAGAGTGGCTAGCTACTATGGAAGATGAGATGGAGTCTATGGACAGGAACCATGTGTGGGTCCTAAAGATAAAGCGCAAGGATGATGGGTCAATCGATAAGTACAAGGCTCGACTTGTTGCGAAGGACTATACTAGATGGAGGGTGTAGACTATGAGAGACATTTTCTCCTGTGGTGAGATTTGCCTCATTCGCCTGATCTTAGCTATGGTAGCTCAGTTAGATTTGGAGCTACATTAAATGGATGTCAGACAGTATTTCTAATAGAAGCTAGTGAAGAAATCTACATGGATCAACCTTTGGGCTTTATCACTAAAGAAAAGGAGGGCAAAGTGTGCCACCTTAAAAGATCCATATCTGGTCTCAAGCATCATCCAGACAGTGGTACTTCAAATTTTATGAAGTCATTACATCAATTGGCTTAACCATGATTGAGGAGGACCACTGTGTATACATTAAGAATCAGACATGGATTCTGTTTTTAGCGATGTATA
>UESW01004190.1:0-146419 GCA_900491605.1 Calamus simplicifolius | reverse complement strand
GACCATCTCTGACATTCTATCTGTAAGAGTGCTAAACACGTCATGACATTTGGACCTTAGCAGAGGGAGAGGACGATAAAAGGAAGGTAAGAGCAAACAGAAGGGGGGATTATTTTCTCAAGCCTAAAACAACCCACTCCGGACACACACATTTCTTCTTCTCCTCCTCCTTCTCAACTACAACTATGTTCCTGGTTGCTAACCTGAGCATCGGAGGGTCCTATAACTGAAATCCTTAGTTACAGGACTTCTTGTAGGATTCCGAAGGTGAAGGAGTGATATGGGGATCTCCTTGAAGTATTAATTGACGCTTAAGAACGCCAGCTCGAGGTGACCAGGCATCAACAGTGTTCACCTTACATCTTGAACTTTTATGCACATCAGGCATTTTCATTCTGACAGAATGATCTTGCTTTCCCCTTCATATTACACATCTCACCCAAAGTCCAAAAGAAACTTAACACTTGGTCCTTTGGTTAATCACTACTTTTCATCAAGCTCTCATACCATTAACATTTTATATATGTTTAGTCCTGCATAAGCTATGCCCGGTGTTTCACATACTTGTTTCACACACGCGCGCACTAGTTTGCGCATACAATTACATCTCTTTTGATGATATTTACACTAAACTATATATGCAGCAGCCGTCAAGATCAAGGATGATAATGAAATTTATCATCAACAAAAACCAAACATAAAATGACTGGCAAACAAAGGACTGGATGTCGATTACTCCAACCAAGTAACTTAGAACTACTTTGCTCTTTGCTGGTGGAAAGAATTATCCATTCCATGCTCTTTAAAGTGCACCTCTCAAGCTTCAAAGATGGAAACTTCTACTGATGACGCCCGATCACTGATAGTATATGTCAGAGGGCTTCGTAAAGTTATTGATGAATCTCCTTCCTGATGAGGGACCTGCAAGAAGTCCTGGGGCCGGAGGTTGCTCCGATGGAGACCCTCCGACTGGCAAGTTAGTGACCGGAGTCACAGCCGTAAGCTTGAGAAAGCTCGAAAAAAGAGGCTCAAAGAGTGAGAATATTCTCTGAGTGTTTTTTGTGTGTTGTTGCTCTTAGTTGTTCTTACCTTGCTAAGGATCCACCCTACCCTTTTATGGACCCTTGGTTTCGTCTGGGGATCAGCCACGTGAGTTTCGTGGAAGAGAATGTCTGCTAACTCATGATGATTACATGAGTTTAGAGATTGTTGGTGGGGCTGGTCCCATCGGGTGCATGGATCATATGGTAGGTAGGCCTGGTCCCATCGACCGTGCGGGTCAGATGGTTGGTGGGCCTGATCCCATCGGTCGCGTGGATCAGGTGGTTGGTGTGCTTGGCTCACGTAGGGGGACCACATGGACATTGTGGCTTGCTCGGGAGTCGATGGGGGGCTGATACCACAGTCAGCATCGAGGCCAATTTTGGAGAGGACAGGCCACCGAGGCTGCCTTGGAGAGTCGTGGGGGCTGCTGAGGAGTGGGGCTGCTTTGGAGAGGAGGAGCCTCCGAGGCCACCTTGGAGAAGCAGGGGTGGCTAAGGATCGGGGCCACTTTGAAGAGAAAGGGCTGCCGAGGCCGCCTTGGAGAAGCGGGGCCGCTGAAGAGCAAGCCGCTTTGGAGAGGAGGGGCCACCGAGTCGCCTTAGAGAAGCAGGGACCGCTCAAGAGCAGGGCCGCTTTGAAGAGGAGGAGCCGCCAAGGGCCACCTTGGAGAAGCGGGAGCCGCTGAGGAGCGGGGCCGCTTTGGAGAGGAGGGCCGCCAAGGCCGCCTTGGAGAGATAGGATTGTCTTAATTTCTGTCGTCAGTTAACCCTGCCGTTAGCGCTTACATGGCACTACTGGTCACATCAGATGCCTCCTAACTCCTGAGCTTAAGTGGCCACATACCCACTGACCCTTGAGCGAAAGAGCATAAAAATTTATTATAATTGCTGGTTTTGTGCACCATTAATCGTTGAAGGCGGGATCGCGCCTCTCCGAGGCAATGTCGCTTCGAAGTCCTTCCGTATTTAAGGAGAAGCACGAAAAGTGAAGCCAATTTCGGGCGCATCGGGGAATGTCTCTCGAGAGATGGAAAAGTCAGATGCCATCATTAAGCCACCACTCTCCATGTCCTATCATTGGCCATGGATCCTGCTCCCTGTGCGGAACTGATGTGCCATATCTCGGACGAAGGGGAGTTATTGATAGCCGGATGTTGTCTTCAATCACGGGCAACCGTATGGCAGTGCCTCGGGCAGGATGATTCAAAAATTCTTTATAAAATCGCCTCACCCATCCAAGCGCTCTTTAGGCTTTCATCATCTTCTTCCTCAGAGTCCTAAACCTTCAAAGCCCCAACCTTCCGTTCTTACTTTTCGACACCAGGTCAGTCTCTTTTTGTCATCTTCCTCCTTGTTTTCTTCTTCTTCATGGATCACCATGCTATTAGGAAGGGTAAGAGGCCCGTTGTAAGTCCCACTCTGTCCTCAAAAGAGGGAGGAGAAGGAGGTCCCCCTGGCTCATCGTAGGTATCGGCCAATCGGTGGTGTCACAATCCGTGACCGCTCAATGGTAGCAGTCCAACCACCACCACCCTGAGTGTCTCTGCCTAGGGCGCCTCCACCTAGGGTAGTACCAGCTAGGGTAGCTCCACCACCCCTAACCCGTCTGACCCCCACTCTGGCAGCCACTTCTGATCTGACAAGGCCGGAGGGGGTGGCCTCCACCATGACCCCTAAGGAGGTAGAAGATCTCAGGGTTAGGTATAGGGTTGCCAACTATATCCACTTGTCTGCTCCTGGACCCGAGGATAGGATGAACTTTGACCAGTCTAGCCGGGTAGCCCTGTACGAGGAGTTCTTTAGATGTGGGCTTTACCTCCCCTTTCATCCATTCATTCTCAACCTCTTAGATAAATATGAACTTGTTCCAGCATAGTTGACTCCGAACTCGGTTTGGATCATCTGTGCCTTCATTGTTCTTTGTTTCTTCCATGACTCAAAGCCTAATTTCTCTGTTCTGAGCCTTTTACAAACTCCGCTACCATAGTGAAGACGGGTGGTGGATCTTTACTTCTAGGTTGGATAGGACCCTACCACTTAATCTTTCCTCCAAAGTCCAGGGATGGAAATCCCGCTTCCTATTTGCCCACATGGAGGGAGTGAGGATGAGTTGGAGGAATCTCGACATCGGCCCAATAAAAACTTCACTGTGGATAAGAGGGACCAAGAGCTATTCGACAGCTTGACGTCTTCCGAGGCCCTTCCTATAAGGAGTTGTTGGCCAAGGCCAACCTTTATGAGGCCAAATTGGCCGCAGCGGTTGGTGAGCACAAGATCTCGCTCTCCTCATTCCCTTTGTCTATCTATTTTCTAATCTGACCGTCGGTTTCTTATGCAGCAATGAAGTTGCCCACCGAGCGACTAAAGGCAGCAGCGCGGAAGAGGAGAGAGGAGGCCGGCGAAGTAGTGAGGCCGGCTAAGAAGCTTGGCGAAAAGCCCAGGGTGAGTCGGCCCGACCTCCGTAGCTCCTATTGAGGTGGCTCCCGCAGAGGAGCCGATGGAGAGCATCTTGATCGAGGCACCAATGGGGAGGGATGTCCCCATCATTGCCGAGAGGGACCGGAGAGGAGGGGCTAGCCGGCCCAAATAGGAGAGGCCATGAACAGGCCTTCGGCTTCTGCTGAGCCAGTAGAAGTCGTCGACCTGGGGGCCGAGGATTAGCCTTCGGTCCTAATCGAGCCGGCGGGAGTGGATGACTTGGGGCCGAAGGTGGACACCCGGCCCCCCTCGAGCTGGAGGCAGAGGCGGCAGCTACGGAAGCCGAGGATGGAGAGGGACTGATCAATGATGGTGAGGCAGAGCCGACAACCCTGCGCTTGCCATCCGGTCGGGATCCCTGGAGGGAGCCACAACGGCCGCCGAGGTTCTTAGCCATGGATAGTGGCGTTTAGCGGAGCGCCTGCTGAAGAGGATCCATCTACCGAAGTTCCAGGAGCAGCTCAACCGTGAGCCCATCGCCAGGATCCTCGATGCTGCGTACGTGTCGGTGGTCCAAGTAATCTCCCCTCGCACCGTATTTCTTCTTATCAATTATAATTGAGCTTTGGCTAACTCCTTGGCTTTTGCAGATGGCCAATAAAGTTCTCACCCTTCGAAATGCTCTGATTCGGACCGGTGATGCCGTCGAGCACTCCCAGACGCGGTTGACCAAGTATCGAGGTCAGTGCGATGAGTTGGCCAAAAAGCTGGCCGAAGCCCAAGCCCAGGAAACAGAGATGGCTAGCAAGTTTCTCGCGGCCGAGGCTGGCTGCAATGAGTGGAAGGCCCGATTCAGAGAGGCAAGGGGAAGGCGGTGGCCAAGCTTAACCACTCCTTGACGGTTGAGGCCAAGATGGTGGTATTTATGGCAAGGTTGGAGTCAGTCGAAGGCAAGGTCGATGAGCTGACACAGAGGCTTCGACATGCCGAGGACCGGGCCAAGACAGCGGAGGCCAATGCTCACGCCGTCGAAGAGAGGGCCATCGTGGCAAAGATTGATGCCCGGGAGGCATAGGAGAAACGAACCGATGCTGAGGCCCGAGTGGTGCGGACACCAAAGTTCGAAAGAGGCTTCCATCTAATTTAGTATGGCTTTAATTCTTTCATGTGTCCTATAAATATAGCAATAATTTTACTTCTTTGAATTTGAGTCATGTAATTAAAGTTAGTTTATTTCAATTTGGGTTCTTGAGTCCAAGTAGGGTCAAATTGGTGTGTATTTAGTGAGTTTAGTAGTTGGGTCTAAGAGAGGTATGGAATTAGGTTCAAGGTAAGTAAGTAAGCTTAAAGATTGGATGCATTCAACCACTCCAACAAATCAATCCATGGTGGACGCCACTTCAGCAAGCATTGTTGGATGCCATGTCAATCTCTTGGTGTACACCTCATCAAGCCACATTACCACATGCCACATCACCAAGGAGAATTCAAATTCAAAGGAGCCATCCACTTTTCTCTCCTCTTTTAAGCTTAGTTATAAGTTGTTTCAACCTTCCACCCTTATAGCTAGCTTAGGTTGCAACTTTCCATAAATAGCTCCATATAATTCAAATTTTAAAAATCCCTTGGAGGCTTATAAATACTACTCCAAGCTCTCTTGTAAAGATAATTTATGATGAATGAAAGTTGAGTTTATTTTCTTCCATTTGTGTTGGCAAATGTCTCCGAGAGGGAGTGGGTGAGAGGCCTTTAGCTACTTCAAGAAAGTCATCTCCATGCTAAGATCCATTAGCCATTCTCCATTCCATTCTACCATCCCATCCCATCTTCCAAGGTGCAAGAAGACTCCACAAAGAAGGCCGGCCAAGCTACCTCAAATCCGCCAAGCTTCATCTTAATTTCAACCTTCCTTCCTCTTCCTTCATTTCATTAATACTCCACCAAATTTTTATGTTCTTAACTCTAATTTGGTTTGTGTAGGATCTCCAGGAATTCCAGGTTCTAAAGAAGAAGGTCTTCCATGACAAGAAACAGATACAAGAAGTCCTGCAACTAGAGGAATCTCTTTGTCATCCAAGAACTTCATCCATGAATGTAAACCTTCCAATCTCTGTTATATTAATGGCCGGATACCCCTCTTTCAATATTTTTCGATATGAAATATTAGAGTAACTAAGCCCTAGTCTGTGTGGTTTCTTAGCCATAAAGATCATTTCTCTTAACTATTTTGAAGGATTCTCCTAAGTCTAGTTTAACATGCAAATTCCTTCATGAAAATTTTTACTCTTTTACATGAAGATATAGCCTAGCTTCACTTTATTTTTTATTTAGTTATTACTATCTCATCCTAGGTTGCATAATTTCACTTCATCCCTCATCAAATTGGTATCAAAGCATGGTAGGTTAGGTCATATTTTTCTATTTTTTGCATTTTCTGTTATTTTCTGTAATTTCTGCATATAGAACATAAGGCTGAAATTTCATTCATTTAACGATGGATTCATAGAGTTCTTTCCTACTTTTGTGAATCTTAGCTCATATTAGACTCCAAAATTAAGTCGTACCAATTCAAACCAAATTTGAAAACTTTTTCAATAGGTTTAAGATCTGAGGTTTCTTTAAACATTTGCATGAAATTTTTTTTAGCACATTAGACACCTAAATTTTGGCCACATTTTAAATTTAAAGTTTTCCTCTAAGAAAACTTAGAATTTAAAATTTAAAATTTAAAATTTAAATTTTGAATTTTGAAATTTGAAATGTGGAATTTAAATTAAAAATTTAAATTAAAATTTAAATTTTGAATTCTTGTTTAGTTAAATTAGTTATAACTTGTTTGAAGTTACATTCTTAATTAGTGTAGTGACATTGCTTTGTTGCATGCCATCATTTGCATAAGCTATCTTAAGGGCACTCCCATCACAAGATAAAGGAAGGATTTCATCACCTTTTCTTAGCACAAAAACATAATCCTTCATGTGCGAACCCAAACCTCTAACTAAAAGAACGTAGTAATCTAATTTGCTCTAGTGAGCTAGGGACACCCACAAGGTCAGGTTCGAACCAGTGCCAAGTCAGTGTAGACATCTTTTCTGTGTGTGCTTGTGCATTTGGTGTCTAGAACAAGTGGTTCAGGGACAAGAGCCCGAAGGAAAGTAGGCTGGTTCGCTTACCTAACCAATTTTAATTGGTGCCTTAGGCAAGCAACGAGGGACCTCCACCAACTTACACTTACCTGGCCAGGTGCAAGTTACTACAGTCTAGATTGTCACATTGACTAAACATCTGATTTGGGCTTCTAGGTCAAGCACACTCTAGAATGAGTCCATTTGCATTATATGACAACTAGATCAGGGACCCCATACCAACACAATCTAGGTCAACCCAATGTAGCCATGGACCCAAATCTAGAAGTTTTAATGAGGACTATGACTGAGTAGTATAATCAATTAAACACTAGGTTTCACCAGATGCAAGAAAGGATTGATTCCTTAGAAGAATCTCATATGACTCCTGCTGAGCCTCAATCACCCAGAATGATACCTCTGAATCCTAGAGTCCAATATCCTGAACCTATTGATGAACCCTACCAAAGAAGACCTCATCATGACTACATTGATCAAGATGAAAGAGCCCTTAAGAGTATTCGACTTGATGCACCCACTTTTGATGGGGACCTAGACCCTAAGGTGTACATAGATTGGGAGGGAGATATGGACCAATATTTCGAATGGTATGAAATGTCAGAGGACAGAAAGTTCAAATTTGCTAAGCTTAGGCTAATCCAACAAGCTAGGTTGTACTGGGGAAATGTTGAGCGACTATGTAGGCAAAGAGGAGATATGCCAATAGGTACTTGGAGAGCCATAAAAATCAAGCTTAGGGAGAAGTACCTACCTATTTCCTATAAGCAAAGGTTACTGGACCAATGGCAACGGCTAAGTCAAGGGAATAGGCCTGTGTCGGAATACATTGCTAAGTTTGATGAATATGTTATGCGATGTAGTATTGTTGAATCAGAAGATGTAACCCTATCCAAATTTAGAGCCAATTTAAGGGAAGAGATTCAGACGAAACTATTCCTTAGAGAAGTCCATGACTTAGAACAAGCATACTAGGTAGCTAGGGACTTCAAAAGATTCCAAAGAGTACCATTTGTCCACGGTCTGAATCCAATAAGATGAGTGCCCCAAGCCAAAGGCCTAATCTAAGCCAGACTCACTTTAGCGACCCATACCCAATACTCATTTAGTTCAAAAGATTGATAAAGGAAAGAGTCCAAAAATCTAAAGAAGTAATACTCAAAACATGCACTGTTTCAAATGTCATAAGGTAGGTCATTATGCGAGTCAATATCCTACTAGAGCCTTGCATATAGGAGAAGTAGAGGAGGAAGTTGATGAATCAATTGAGAATTTGAAGGAAAAGATTTATGAAGCAGAAGTGAATCTAGCTGATGAGTATGATGGAGATGAAAAAGTTTCAGATTCGTCTGAGTTTTTAGGAGTTGTTAGATGTATCTTGACCCAGACCAAAGAGTAGAAAGATTGGTGTAGGACTAACATCCTATAAACTTTTATCAAAATAGGGGAGAAAGCATACAAAATCATTATAGATAGTGGGAGTTGTATCAATACAATTTCAATTAATACTGTTAAGAGTTTAGGATTACCCATTGCTTCCCATCCCAACCCTTATAAGGTTTTTTGGATAGATTCCACTTCGATACTGGTCAAGTTTAGATGTAAGTTAGATGTCAAGTTCAGATGCAATTCCAGTCGTACCTAGAGAAAGTTTGGTATGACATACTTCCAATGGGGGTTAGTAGCATTATTCTTGGTAGACCTTGGTTATATGATCAATGTTACTTTATTCGATCGATCTAATTCTTGTTCCTTTAATTTTAATAGAAAGAAGATAGTTATAAACCCTTTTCCACCCAAAGACAACATTAAGAGGGTCTAGTAACTTGAAGGAAAAGAACAGGGGTTGCATTTGATGAATGATAAAGATTTAGAAAAGGAAATTAATGAAGGTTCACCAATTTGGATCCTATCAACCCAGAAAATCCAGAACTAACCCCAAGGAATAACCCCAGAAAGTAAAAGAAATTTTAAGGAAGTTTCAAGATATCTTCCCTAAAGATCTACCTGATCACCTTCCATCACTTAGGGATATCCAATATGCCATAGATTTAGTCCCTGGCGCTACATTATCAAATCTACCATATTATAGGATGAACCCTAGTGAGCATGCTGAGTTACAAAAATAAGTTGGAGAACTCCTCCAAAAGGGATTCATTAAGGAAAGTTTGAGTCCATGTGCCATACCAGCGTTATTGACCCCTAAGAAAGATGGCACTTGGAGGATATATGTAGACAGTCATGCCATTAATAAGATCACAACTAAGTATAGGTTTTTTATACCCTGTTTAGACGACATGTTAAATATGATGGCTAGTGCAACAATATTTTCAAAGATTGACCTTAAGAGTGGTTATCACCAGGTTAGGATTAGACCTGAGGATGAGTGGAAGACTGCGTTTAAGACCAAGGAGAGTCTTTATGAATGGATAGTGATGCCTTTCGAACTGTCCAATGCTCCTAGCACCTTTATGAGAATTATGAACCAAGTCTTACGGTTAATTATAGGAAAGTTTATCGTAGTTTACTTCGATGACATTCTTATATATAGCAGGACCCAGGAGGATCATTTAGACCATTTGAAGCAAGTATGTTTAGCTCTTAGGGAGAATAGTCTCTATGCAAACTTGAAAAAGTGTGATTTTTTCACTAATAGAGTCATCTTCCTAGGTTTTGTTGTCACACCTGATGGAGTTTCTGCTGACCCTGAGAAGATTAAGTCAATTGTAGATGGCCTGTACCAAATAATGTTCATGAAGAACGAAGTTTTCATGGCCTACCTACTTTCTATAAAAGATTCATTCGAGGGTTTAGCACCATATTTGCACCAATCACGGATTGCATTAGAAAGGGCCATTTTGAATAGACCAAAGTTACTGATAGGGCCTTCCAAGACATTAAGAAGAGGATGACATAAGCACCTATCTTAAGACTGCCTGATTTTTCTAAGGTTTTTGAGATGGCTTGTGATGCCTCTGGAGTAGGTATTGGTGGAGTTTTGAGCCAAGAGAATCACCCTGTAGCCCTTTTTAGTGAAAAGCTAAATGAGGCTAAATTAAAATACTTCACTTATGATAAGAAACTTTATGCGGTAGTCCAGGCTTTAAGGTATTGGAGGCATTACCTTTTACCCTAGGAGTTTGTCCTTTACTCTGATCATGAAGCACTCTGGTTCCTCAATTCTCAGAAGAAATTGAACCCTAGGCATGGTAAGTGGGTAGAGTACATTCAAGCGTATACCTTTGTGTTGAAACACCATGCCGGGACTAAAAACCATGTAGCCGATGCCCTAAGTCGTCGATCCTTGTGTTTGACATCAGTCAGCACTGAAGTCATAGGATTCAATAGGTTGAAGGAAGAATACCCCAATTGTCCTGACTTTAGTAAAGTTCATCAAACTCTACAACATGGACCATCTAGCTTATTTAGTGATTATACTCTACATGATGGTTTTCTTTTTAAGGACAATAAGCTATGTATCCCACGAACATCAATTAGAGATTTCTTAGTATGGGAAATTTATGCTGGAGGATTGGCTGGCCACTTTGGAAGAAATAAGACCATATTAATCGTTGAGGAGCAATTTTACTAGTCAGGCCTTAAGAGACATGTAGCCAATATTGTTGTCCGATGTAAGACGTGTGCTGTTGCCAAACATCAAAGGCAGAATACTGGGTTATACACTCCTTTATCTGTGCCTGAGTGTCCATGGCAGGATCTTAGCATGGACTTTGTTTTAGGATTGCCCAAGACCCTTAGGAAACACAATTCAATCTTTGTACTGGTCAACAGATTTTCAAAATGGCCCATTTATACCCTGTTCCCAAACTTTTGATACCTTTAGGGTAGCCAAGCTTTTTCTCGATTAAGTAGTCAAATTGCATGGGTTACCTAAGACCATTGTTTCTGATAGGGATGTCCATTTCACGAGTTACTTTTGAAAAACCCTTTGGCACCTACTAGGAACAAACTGAACTTCTCAACTGCTTACTACCCTCAGACTGATGGACAGACCGAAGCAGTAAACAGAAGTCTCGAAAACTTATTGAGGTGTCTTGTAGGAGAAAGTCTAGGGAACTGGGATTTGCTATTACCTCATGCTGAATTTGCTTACAACAACTCAATCAATAGGACTACTGGTAAAAGTTCCTTTGAGATTGTCCATGGTTATAAACCTAGGAAACCTATCTACCTCATTCCATTATCCACTCATGTACGAATGTCTGAGTCCACCGAGTCATATGCACAACATATTAAGGAATTGCATAAGGAAATTAGTTAAAAACTTCAAATGAGCAATGAAGTCTATAAGCATATGGCCAATTCACGTAAACAAATGAAAGAATTCAATATAGATGACTTTATCATGGTTAAACTTAGACCTGAAAGGTTCTCACCGGGAACTATGAAGAAACTGCATGCCCGGGAGCTGGACCTTTCAAAGTATTAAAGAGAGTTGGACCTAATGCATATGTGTTAGAGTTACCACCAGATTATGGCATTAGTTCAACATTTAATATTTTTGATATGAAAGAATACAAAGAGTCGGCATTAATTCTTAGTGAGCCTTTTGGACCTTACCCAGTCTTTGAGAGTGAAACCCTACCAGAGTGTCCACTAGCAATTGAGTCAGAGTGGAAAGATAGGATTGAATGTATCTTCGATGACCAGAAATTACCATCAGAAATAAGGGCTATCAACGTTATCTGGTTCGATGGCAAGGAAGGCCAAAATCCGAGGATTCCTGGATCACCCAAGAGGATCTACAACAAATCAATCTAGAGCTGCTAGAAATGTATCAAAGTCAGACCAGTCCTTACTCAACAAGGTTGAGTTCATCCCATCCCAAGAGAATTGGTGCAGACACCAAAGTTCAAAAGAGGCTTCGATCTAATTCAGTATGGCTTTAATTCTTTCATGTGTCCTGTAAATATAGTAATAATTTTACTTCTTTGAATTTGAGTCATGTAATTAAAGTTGGTTTATTTAACTTGGGTTCTTGAGTCCAAGTAGGGTAAAATTGGTTTGTATTTAGTGAGTTTAGTAGTTGGTCCAAGAAAGGTATGGAATTAGGTTCAAGGTAAGCAAATGAGCTTAAAGATTGGATGCATTCAACCACTCCAACAAATCAATCCAAGATGGATGCCACTTCAGCAAGCATTGTTGGATGCCATGTCAACCTCTTGGTGTACACCTCATCAAGCCACATTACCACATGCCACATCACCAAGGAGAATTCAAATTCAAAGGAGCCGCCCACTTTTCTCTCCTCTTTTTAAGCTTAGTTGTAAGTTGTATCAACCTTCCATCCTTATAGCTAGCTTAGGTTGCAACTTCCCATGAAAAGCTCCATGTAATTCAAATCTTCAAAAGTCCCTTAGAGGCTTATAAATACTATTCAAGCTCTCTTGTAAAGACAATTTATGATGAATGAAAGTTGAGTTTATTTTCTTCCATTTGTGTTGGCAAATGTCCTCCAAGAGGAGTGGGTGAGAGGCCCTTAGCTACTTTAAGAAAGTCATCTCCACGCCAAGATCCATTAGCCATTCTCCATTCCATTCTATCATCCCATCCCATCTTTCAAGGTGCAAGAAGACTCCACAAAAAAGGCCGGCCAAGCTACCTCAAATCCGCCAAGCTTCATCTTAATTTCAACCTTCCCTTTCTCTTCCTTCATTTCATTAATACTCCACCAAATTTTTATGTTCTTAACTCTAATTTGGTTTGTGTAGGATCTTCAAAAATTTCAGGTTCCAAAGAAGAAGGTCTTCCATGACAAGAAACAGATATAAGAAGTCCTACAACTAAAGGAATTTCCTTGTCATCCAAGAACTTCGTCCTTGAATGTAAACCTTCCAATCTCTGATATATTAATGGCCAGATACCCCTCTTTCAGCATTTTTTGATATGAAATATTAGAGTAACTTAGCCCTAGCCTATTGGTTTCTTAGCCACAAAGATCCTTTCTCTTTACTATTTTGAAGGATTCTCCTCTAAGTCTAGTTTAGCATGCAAATCCCTTCATGAAAATTTTACTCTTTTACATGAAAATATATTCTAGCTTCACTTTATTTTTTATTTAGTTATTACTATCTCCTCCTAAATTGCATCATTTCACTTCATCCCTCATCACCGAGCCCAAAGCGCTGAGGCCCGAGCTGAGCTCAGGATGCTAAGACCCAGGCTCAGAATGCCGTCGAGCAATTCAAAAGCTCCTCGGCATTCAAGTAGGAGGTGACAGAAGCTAGCCTCGATGCCTACGTCCAAGGTTTTGAGCACTGCAAGGAGAAGGTCGCCTAGGTCTTCGGGATCAACCACCTCGTGTGTTGACCATTTATTGATTTTGATGATTAACAAAAGCCATGAGTATATTCTCTATGATACTAATGATAAGTGTTTCAGGAATTTAGAAAGGTTAAATATTCAAAATTTATATAAAAATGGGCTTAAATCAGTTTTTAATGGTATATATCAAAGTTCAGAGTTTAGAGCCGACACAGAAACATTAGAGCCGACTTCGGAGCATATCGGAACTGTTTAGCACTTTCGGCACGATTTAGAATCGACACCCAGAAAATTAGAGCCGACTCTAACCTGAGATACAGTGAACTATTTTTCTGCTTCAGATTTTAGAGTCGACACCAGCAGAATTAGAGCCGACTCTAACCTGAGAATAGAGACTGCATTTTTTGGGATACTGTTAGTGTCGACCCCAAGAAAATTAGAGCCGACTCCAGCTCGCGATGTGTCGACCCCATAGAATTCTAGAGCGACTCCACGATGAATATTTTCTTACTATTATGGGAAACCCAACTTAGAACCGACACCTTAAAAGATTAGAGCCGACTCCAACCTGTCAAAGGCAATTTTCAGATTTGTCAGAAATGGCTCCAACATTCATATTTCTTCACCTACTCTTCAACGGCTCTTTACCTTTGCGTGTTGAACTAATCCAAGTACTCTCAACGACTAGTTTGCATCAAAAATATGGATTAAGAGAAATTATAAAAAGGGCATTCGATCGTTCAAAACAACGAGAGAAGAAAAAGAGAAAAATAGAGAAATTTTAAAGATGGAAATCTCTGATTCAAAGCCTCACTGTGCAAAAGAGATAGAAAAGAAATCCAAAAGCTTTCTAAGATCAAATCCGAAGGATTTCCATCAATTAGAAGAAGAAAAGCAAGAGCCCTAGTTCTTTAACCTTCTCTTCACCAAGTTTTCTTCAAGTGCCTAAGTTCAAGCTTTGAAAGATCATTCAGAAGAGAAAGAGGGAAAGAAGAAAAGCTCGACATCAAACAACTTCAAATCAGGCTTTCTATTCTCATTTTTTATATTGTTTATCTGCTCATTTGAGGAGCGTTTAAATTGTTGTAAACATTTACTTGATTTGTTTGCTTTCTGATTCAATCAGGGGATTGAATCAGTTGAGGTAGTTGACCTCGGGTAAGCTAAGATTAGCTTGTGTTAGGTTGTGTGTTGGTGAACCTATGAAAACTGGCTGGTTCGTTGTGATCCCATTGTAAAACAATAAGTTTGGGTTGTGATCTTGCAAAACAACTCTACTGCAATCAGGTGATTATAGTGTGTACACATGAGTTGCTTGGGAGTGGATGTAGGTGTAGTTAACACCGAACCACTATAAATCCTTGTGTTTGTCGTGCTTATCTTTTCTCTCTCTCTCTCTCCTTTTATATTGTGCCCAGCATTCATAGCATCACACTCTCCACACTTTACTTGTGCACATTCATCATGTGGAATTGATTTCAATTGTAAAATTTTTTTTAAAGAACCCAATTCACCCCCCCCCCCCCCTCCTTTTGGGTTGCCATCTAGGCCAACAATTGGTTACAGAGCTAGTGCTCATCTCTACTTGATTTAACAATCAAGAGCTAAAGATCCAAATGACAACTCAAGCTGGTTCTTCTTTTCTGAGGGACAATCCATAAACTGACCACCTTTGTTTAGTGGCACAAATTATTTATATTAGAAAGCTAGGATGAGGATTTTCATTCAAGCTTTAGACTATGAGTTATGAAGTGTCATTATCAATGGTCTTAGCACTCCCACACACTTAGTAGACGGATCCATTGTTCCTAAGCCTGAAAGGGATTGGAATAAAAATGATAAAAAATGGCTCAGCTCAATGCTAAGGCCATGAATGTCCTATACTGTTCTTTGGATGCAAATAAATTCAATAGAATATCCACTTGCATCTCAGCCAAAGAAATATAGGATAGGTTGGAAGTTACTCATGAGGGTACCAACTAAGTTAGGAATCCAAGATTAACATTTTGGTGCATAAATATGAACTTTTTAGCATGGATCAAAATGAATCTATTACATGCATGTATACTAGATTTACTGATATAGTAAATGGATTAAAAAGTCTTGGTAAGACCTATACTAACTCAGAATTGGTGTGAAAAATTCTTAGGTCTCTTCCAAGAGTATGGGAAGCTAAAGTGACAGCTATCCAAGAAGCCAAAGATCTAAACAATCTACCTTTGGAGGAGCTACTTGGATCTCTTTTGACCCATGAACTTACAATGAAGCAGCATCAAGAAGATGATGTGAAAAAGAAGAGAACTGTGGCACTCATAGCTACAAAAAATGAAAAGAGCAGCAGCGAAGAAGATGAAAATGATGATGAGACTGCTCTCCTTGCAAAGAAATTCAGAAAGTTTATGCAAAGAAGGAGACCCTTCCACAAGAGAAAAACTAGTATTAAAATGGAAGGTAAAAAAGAAAAAGATAAAGATAAAGAAAAAGATCCATTGATCTGTTATGAATGCAAGAAATTGGGATATTTCAGATCCGAATGTCCTCAACTTAAGAAGGGATACAAAAAGAAGAAGAAGGCGTATGTTGCAACTTGGAGCGACAGCGAGGAATCTTCATCCGAAATGATCAACAAGAGGTTGCCAACATATGTTTCATGGAAAATAATGAAAATAAGGTAAATTCTGAAACCCCCAATGATAATTTTCTTTTGATAAACTATATGATGCTTTCAATGAATTGTTTAGTGATTTCAAGATTTTAAGAACCAAAAATAAAACCTTGAAAACTGAAAACTTAGATCTTCTTAAAAAGAAAAATGAACTTGTTCTTGAAATTAAAAATTTAAAATCTGAAAAGGAAGATATGCTAAAGGAAAAAGAATCAATTTCTACTGAAAATCTTAATTTAAAGAAAGAAATTAAAAAATATAAAATATTGTTGATAAATTTACAAATAGCTTAGAAAAGCTTAATCTACTTTTAAACAACCAAAGAGCTATTTTTGATAAAGCTGGTTTAGGGTATAGACCACACATGAAACAAAAATTTGTTAACAATTCCTTTATAAAGAAACCAATCAAAAATGATATTTTCTGCTACCATTGTAGCATAAAAGGAAATAAATCTTATGAATGTAATTACAAAATGTCTTATAAGAACATAAGTCATAAAGGTAAGAAAATATGGGTTCCAAAAGAAACTGTGTTTATTGCTACTAACCATGAAGGACCCAAGAAGGCTTAGGTACCTAAACAAAAGATATGATTGCTTTACAGGAGTGTCTTGCAGCCAAAGGATCAAAAGAAAATGGTATCTTGATAGCGGCTGCTCAAGACACATAACGGGTGACAAAGAGCAATTCATCACCCTTAAAGCTAAAAGATGAAGAGTTGTAACATTTGGAGATAATGGTAAAGGTCAATCATGGGCTTTGGTAAAATTCAGATCACTCCATCCACTTTTATTGAAAATGTCTTATATGTAGATGGATTAAAGCATAACTTAATTAACATTAGCCAACTTTGTGATAAAGGTTTCAAAGTTTTTGTTGACCTCATATTGATTTTGATGATCACAAAATAATTAAGTATGATACTAATGATTTTATGGTTAAGTTAAACAAATTTCAGGTGAATCATTAAGAAGATGTTACTCCAAATTGAATTACTCTTCATATCAAAAGAAAGGTATTACAAAGGTAAAATGAAGGTAATGTGATTGTATTTTTGTAAGTCCAAATGTTTTTTGAAAAAGGTAAATGAATTTTTCAAATGGACTTTTGCTTCAAAAGTATCACAAAATATTTATTTTATAAATGACTAAACTACCTTTGCATGAACTCTTGTATTGTTTCTTATAGCATGAAAAATTTTCAAATGAGCCAATGAATTTGTATTCCAAATGTTTTTCCTCAAGCCCAAATGTTTTATCATGGTTCTTCAATATTGATCATTCATTTCTCAAAATACTAAATCTATATTTGATGATTTATCATGTAAAAATTGTTTCTCAAACCATTGCATGGCAATCCTGTAAATCCCACTAAATGCAGTCAATGGCATTTCTGTAAATCTTACTGAAGGCTGTCAGTGGCATTTCTATAAATCCCACTGAAGCCTGTCAGTGACATTCCTGTAAATCCCATTGAAAGCTGTTAAGGTTGCTAGATCCTTTCTTGATTGGGTCCCTAGGTGGAGTTGGATGTATCACATACTTGTTCCCATTGTGTTTAAAAGAGCAGATGTTGGATCGACTTAACAAGGTGGAATCGTGATCGTAAAGCCAAGGTCGACCTAATATAATACTACTAACACCCATAGGAATTACATTGCACCAGACCTTTTCCTCATAATTTTACAATTTGATTAGCATTTGGCATCTGGACTTGATTGGGATAGAGGTGGAATCTACCCATGAGACCTTATAGGGACTAGGATGGGGAACTGTGGTCAATCCTAATGACTTAACTGTATTAGTAGAGACGGCATTGACATAACTCCCGCTATCCACTGTGATCTTGAGCACCTTATCCCCTATCTTAATAAAAGTCTGTAGGATGTTAGTCCTACGCCAATCTTTTTAGTCCTTAGTTTGAGTGTGGGTCAAGATACATCTAACCACTCCTAGTAGGTCTTCAGACTCAAATGTTTCCTCCTCTCCATCATACTCATCTATCAGATGGGTATCAGCCTCATAGACCTCTCCCTCAGGCTCAACTAGGGACTCGGATTCAGTCTCAGGTAACTCATCTATATGAAGGGATCTGACTGGGCACTGGCTGATCATATATCCCGGTTTGTTGCATCTAAAGCATTTGATCTGGCGGTTGAAATTTCTTTGGACCTCTACAGATTTGCCCTTATCCTCTCTCTGGGGTATAGGGGTACTATTCTGGGGTCGACTCAACTCAGTTCGGCTTGTACTGGGTCGGCTAGTGTTGGGTCGACTCGGAAAAGTCTGGTGGGGGTCTGAGCACTGGGTAGGTCTGGGACGACTAGGATAGGCCTGGCTAGATCTTGGATTTGGGCTAGGGCTCTTGGTAGCCTCTGATCTACGATAGGGTGGCCCTCTCTGAAAACGTTCATAATCCCTAACAACTTGGTAAGCTTCTTCTAAATCGTGTACCCTTCTTAGGTAGAGTTCTCTTTGAATATCTGCTCTCAGGCCATACCTAAACTTGGATAGGGTGACTTCCTCAGACTGAATGAAATTACATCTCATGGTATACTCTTAAAATGTAGCAATGTATTCATTCACAATTTTACTACCCTGAATTAATCCCTGCCATTGGTCCAATAGGCTCTGTTCATACGATGTGGGGACATAATTGGACCTAAGTCTAGCTTTCATGGCGTGCCAGGTGACTATGGGGTCTCTTCCCTCCAATAATTGCTTTCGCTCTAAAGTGGCCCAGTATAACTTAGCCTGTCGTACTAACTTGAGCTTGGCAAACTTAAACTTATGCTCTTTAGACATATCGTACCAGTCAAAGTACTGATCCATCCCTTCCTCCCAATCTAGGTAGTCCTTATGGTCCATAGAGCCATCGAAAGTAGGTGCTTCAAGTCTGACACTTCTAAGGGCTCTTTCTTCTTGGTCTACTACCTCATAATTGGGTCTCCTAGGGAGGACGTCTAGGACTGGATCAGGTCGAAGTGGTCTCCTAGGGTTTGGCCTTATGTATAGGTCAGGCTGTTGGGCTCTCCTAGGATGAGGTGGGGTCTCATGATCAGACTCAGTGTGGGGCTCACGGGCTTCTTCTAGGATGCCCAACCTAGTTTTGACTTGATCGAACCTGGACCCTAATCTAGCCTCAGATTGCTTGATATCTTGGTTCATTTGGGCTAGTTGTTCAGTGATGATCCTTAAGTGATCATCAATGCTTTGATTAGCCATAGGTTCAGCCTATAATGGAGGTGCTGACGGGCGAAAAGATGCTCCTGATCTAGTGCACATGCAAGCACAATCAAGCATACAAGACTCAGACTGACTCAGACTATGGTATGCTAGACCTAGTCATCTAGAGTAAAGGATTTGGCTTAATGCAAGCCAATCTAACAGTAACTCTTCAATTGGCCAGTTGGGACAGGTGGAAGGGGGAGGCTCGTCCCGCAAATTGCAGGTGCATAATTAGAATAACCCCAACACTATGCTTAAGTCGTTTGACATTTGACCTCTCTTCTAGACACCAATTTCAGAGCACACGCCAGATTGATTTATACTAGTCTCCTCCAGTACACTAAACCGACTGTTGGTGTCCCTAGCCCTCTAGGGCAAATGTCAATTAAGTTGCTATTCAGTTTTAGATTAGAGGCTTGGGATCGGAATGCATGGGTGATTGTTTTGGGCCAAGGAAGGGGTCTCAATCCTTCCCTTATCTGACATCAATGAAAGCCCTTAAAGTAATTTAATGCAGATGAATGACATGTAAAATATAAACCCTAATCTAAAAATCTGTAAATAACAATAAATCTTAGAATTTTTTTTATTTTTCACAGATTGAATTAAATTCTTAAAAAATAAAAAAAATACTTTAAATTATAATGAATTTATAAAAATAATTTTTGTAATTTTCTGATGTGTATGCAAGCAGAAACAATTCAATTAACAGATGATATATTGATAATAACGTGAATTAAAATTAAGCCCTAACTATGCTCTGATACCAAACTGATGCAGGACCGATTCGCATGCAAGTAATTTTTTTTCTTTTTTTAATGATTAATAATTACAGTTGATTATTCTTCCAAAGTAATAGCCTAAGAGGGATTCAAAAAAATTTACAGTAAATCCGCACGTGAAAGAGTTCCTAAAAAAATAAGGAAGAAGGACCGTCGAGGCTAAGAAGCCCCGATAGGGCTTGCTCTCTACAATAAAGTTACTAGTATATTAGAAGGGTGTACCTGGCAAAAGGGAGAAGATCAAAGTGTTGAAGGGGTTGCTCTGCCTAGCGGATGCGCCCTAGATGATTAAGCCTTGAGCCCACGGATCTATGGCCAAGTATCGCTGACCTGGATGACGATCACCTTGAATCTTGGATTCGTGACTACTGAGGGATCTGCAAGATCACCATACAAGGGTTAAAGAATAATAGAGAAAATTTAGAATAGAGGCAAAGAGACAAGGAAGGAGTAGAGAAAAGGGAAGGCCGGCCAAGGGCTCTTGGGCGTCCACTATTGGAAGACAAAAGTGGCGACCAGGGTTTCTCCTAGAGACTTAGGATGTTGGCACGCAGGAGGAGGGAAACAAGAGCACCAGAGAACCAATTAACAAAAATCACAATACTCAAAACTTGGATTGATTGATTAATAATAAAAGATACATCATTCATACAAGAGGGTATCTTTTATAGAGCAAGAGACTTGAGGCCCAAGAAAATACAGATACGAAAAGAGAGAAAAGAAAAAAGGTGCCCTAATCAAATTTGGCATGAAATCTACAGCGTCCAGATGAGGAAGGTGATCTTCTAGATGCAATCAGCGGCAGCTGGATTCGACATGAAATCTGTGGTGTCCAAATGAGGCAGGTGATCTTATAGATATGATTGAGATGTAATCAGCAGCAGCTTAATTTGGCATAAAATCTACAGCGTCCAGATGAGGAAGGTGATCTTCTAGATGCAATCAGTGGCAGCTTAATTTGGCATGAAATCGGTATCAGCCAAATGAGGAAAATGATCATCCAGATTGAAAAGGTTGCTTGCTTTGCTAGGTGGCATGTGGGCTGCTTGAAGTATGTGTGGCACCAACTTGAATTTAACAGCTGCTCTATCTGACTGTGATGGCCTTGTCTTCTGCTCCAATACTGATGTCTCCTTGTAAGCTGATGAACTTACTACAGAACTCACATTAAAATAAACTGAACTGGATAGGACTCAATTTAGAATAAAATGAACTGGACAGAACTTAAAATAAACTAAACTTTATTTTCCAACTCAAGACTTGAATCATAACTAATCAGATATCCACAGAGGGTTAAGAATCCTCTGCTTGATTCTGGTGCTCGCACCAATTAGCACTTTCATTGCACATGCACACTGATGAGGTAAATTAGATATTAGTTGTAAGGTTAATTAGAGATTTAATTATTACTAAAAATTGGTAATTGATATACACTCTAATAAAAAAACTTAAATTTAAGGAAAGAGCTACATGCTTGATAAAAGATATATATATATATATATATATATAATAAGTCTAAACATTAGTTTTCCATCGAGTAACGGGTACCTTTGCCTAAGTAAGCGTTGTTGTTCACATCAAAAAGTAGGCAATGTGAAGATATCAAAATTAAAAATTAAAAAAATAATATATATATATATATATCAGGCAGTGTGAAAGTTACCTCATGTTATGTGCTTAATTTAAGGGTGTATAAAAATTGACCAAAGTAAGTGATAAGCAAAGATACCATTGTTTATTACAAGCTGATACCAAAATGCTACGTTAGCCATCATAAACATAATTGATGTAGATCCATAAATGAACTCTAAGAAAGTTTCTGATAGTTCTGACTGCAAAATTTACTTCAGAAACTCAATACTTAATGATACTAGCTAGTTTTTTTTAACCTTAAGCCTAGATTTAATTTTGCAAAAGAGAATTATAGTGACGCATGGTTCTATTTTAATTACATTGCTTAGGGACTAGCAATGATTAAGTTGGGGGTGTGATAAGTCTATTTATTATCCTAATTTAACCATTAAAATAAATATTAATTACTTTAAATTTATTAAGAATTGATACTTTTTATGGATGTTTGCATAAAAGGAGCCTATAGATGAAAAGAGGTCGATTTTTGGAGTCCAACGATGCATATGGCACTCAAATCAGGCTCGGTTTGCCCAAAAAGAAGAAAGAGATGATTTCGTATGATATTCGGTGCAAACCAAGGCAGATGATGTTAAACGAATGACTGAGAAATTTTCTCATGATATCTGAACGATCTTGAGTGCCCGATTGACTTCAACTTTGACTATAAGGAAGCCCTAGACAAGCTCTATAAAAGGAGGACCTCAAGTAGTAGTTGGGAGAGGAGTTTCTACAAAGCTCTTTTTATTTTTTTTTTATTTAAATTATTGTATTTAGGCCTAGGAGAGAGAAATTATAGAGGGAATGCTGGCGGTAGCAATATGTGGCTAGATTTTTTCAACTTGGGATGATGATGAAGCCTGTAACTAGTTCTATCTTTCTTTTTATTCTTAATTTTATGCAATAAAAATATGCTTTTCTTTTATATATTTTTTGAGTTATTTTTCTGATCGAGGTTTTAGATCTATCATACAGGCCTATGCCCTATCGACGTGCCGTGATCTCAGGATACAGTATATGCCTAAGAGAGATAGATCATAGTATGGTAGTTTAGATCTCTAACTTTGCAAATAATTAGATAGTTTATACTCTAAGAGGATGTGCCGTGATCTCTTGATACGGTATGTGCCTGATAAGAGATAAATTATTATAACCTTAAATTTGCAAAAATTATTGCTAGTATAACATAAAGAAAAAAAGATAAAACCATTTGCTTGGTGGATTCGGATTCCTGGGTTGCTTCTCCTGTTGTTTTAATTTTGTTAATTAATTAGTTGTTATCTTTTAATAACCGCTATTCTTAATATAATCCTTTACAGATAATTTTTTTTTTCTCATGAAATAATTGCCTTAGTCCTCGAGATACAATCTCGATTCACCCTTAGCTATAATAGTGAGTAAGTTTTATTTTTGACTATCAACAACAGCGATTAGTAGCCACAAGTCAGCCAATATGAACAATGGTTAGTCTCAGTTGCCATATATCACCAACCAAGTGATAAATAAAAAATAACTTTAAAATAGAAAAAATCATTTGGCTTTGAATTCAAGAAGTAACCAAGCTATGAGAAATAGGCATCAAATTAAAAAAAAAAAAAAAGTAAGAAACACAAGGCATCGAATCTAGTCTTTGGAGAGGGAGAGAGATACCGAGGACATCTCCGACTACAAAGGCCTTATTGGAAGCCCAGTGTAGTTGACGCCGACGGTCCACCCAGCTTCATCTTCGACTGTATAGACTGTCCCTGAGGAGAACCCCTTGGAAGCCAAGGGCACGAGGACGGCGATGGCCACGGCCTTTTCCATGACGGCAGAAGAAAACAAAGAAAGACGAAGCTAAGAGAAAGATGATGCCTTCCATCCTTGCTTCGGTACGTACTCTTTTAATCTCTGGTTTTCACCGTGCGGTCCTCCAGTTATATGCTCCCCTGCTCACGCTCTCAATTCCAACCATGCCCATCCCCTATCCGTTAGAAATCGAAAAGATTTGTGAATTCTGATTCTCACTAAGTTTCACCAGTGCTCCATCGAAGAAGTCTATGGAAGTTGCACCTATAAAGTTTCAAAAAAAAAAAAAACAAAAAAAAAATCCTCGTTGCAGCTGTCCTTCTCATCCATGAAGAAGTTTATATTCTTTCTCAAATCACAGGCAATTGTATCTAATGAAATCATTGAAATCCATGGTTTTTGAGTGCCTTCTCACCCGTTTACCTTTTTCTACATAGAATGTTCGATGATCCTGGTCCTCCTTACTCTCGTGAATGGGATGGAGCTATCACGATCCTTTTATGTATGAGTGCCAAATATTGCTCCATTTCAAACTTTTGAAATTTTAAATTTTAATTATGTGCCCTAATATCCAATACTCCTTTCTTTCTTTCTTTTTTTTCTATTCCTTTTGTACAGCGCACCTATCACCTGTAACTTTATCTGTTTCTTTATTTACGTACGCAAGCGTGAGGATGGATTCTCTGTTAGGAAAGCAATAACATAAGGATTGAAAGCTAATATTATTTGGAATAGAAGTTACCCTGTTATTTTGTGCTACATAAACATCAAATTCAGCGGCAACCAGGTTGAGACAATTAGGCCATCTTTTTTCTAATCCTTGGATTCCTAGAATAACTTTGAATGGATAACCTGCATTTATTAATATAAATTTGAGCACGCATGATCGGAAGGTGATCGATCTTATTATTAAACATAGATCATGAGATATCTCAAAAATTAATATATTTCTTTCAGGTGATATGATGCATAAAAATTTTTATGTTCCTTTGCCGATAGAAAAGCTGATTAGCTCTAGTGATTTTATGATTTTTATCATGAAAAAATGGTAACTATGACCCCTATGCAAACTGATTCAGTAAAAATGTTGATGATAACATAACTAAATTTATTGACAACCAGTTAAATATGAAAAATTAACCTCTAACATGATTTTGATATTTTTATTTATACAATACTGTAGAATTATGAAGAGAAAGAATCAAAATAGAAATTATTTTGGAGAAAAGTAATAATTAAAAAATAAATTACAAAAATAATGATAACAACTAGGAATTTAATTTATATTAGTTTAAATTTTTTTATTATTTTTAACTCAAGATCATAAATTAAAATAAAAAATAAAATAAAATATATATTCATAGTTTAAGTCATAATTTATTGATCAAATAAAACTTTTGCTATCATATTTCTAAATGGTATCATAAGTAAAAAAAGTTTAAGTGCATAAAAATTAAAGGTTAAAAATTTAAAATAAAAATGAATAAAATTAAAAACTATTTAGAAGAAAAAAAAATAGCAATACAATATGAGGACATTCTTGAGAGTCCATTTAAAAATAAATAAATTGATGAGGGGTAAAATCGTCATTACATTGTTGATCGCTCACATTGGCGATGGGGTCGCGCCCGATCCAAACGCTCTGCTTGCCAACTGGCCTGCTGGCGCAACATTCCAGCAACGAGCGTCTCGTCATAATGAAGAAAGAGAACAAAAGGGAAAAAGGACCACGTCATGTGCGTGGGTTGCTCCAAGACCAACGGCCCCATGACCGGCAGCTCCAAGACCGGCACCTCCAATGGCCGACGACTCCAAAGACCGACGGCCCCAAACGATACCTCCAAGACCGACGGCCCCAAAGACTGATGGCTCCAAGACAGACGGCCCCAAAGGCCGACACCTCCAAGACCGACGGCTCCAAAGGCCGACACCTCCAAGGCCAACAGCTCCAAGACCGGCACCTCCAAGTCGGCACCTCCAAGACCGGCACCTCCAAAGACCGACGACCCCAAAGGCCGACACCTCCAAGACCGTCGGCCCCAAAGGCCGACACCTCCAAGGCCGGCACCTCCAAAGACCGACGGCCCAAAGGCCGAAACCTCCAAGACCGTTGGCCCCAAAGGCCGACACCTCCAAGACCGGCACCTCCAAGGCCGGCACCTCGAAGACCGTTGGACCCAAAGGCCGACAGCCCCAAGACCGGCGTGTCCAAGCCAAGCGGCCCCGGCACCTCTCAGCCGGCCCCGGCATCCTCCCGGCCGGCCCCGACACTCTCATCCCGGCCGGCCCCACCTGATCCAAGTCGGCCCCAGCTCTCATCCCAGCCAGCCCCGGCATCCTCCTAGCCGGCCCCGGCACTCTCATCCCGACCGGCCCCGCCTGATCCAAGTCGGCCCCGGCACCCTTCTCAGCCAGCCCCGGCGTGTTCAAGCCAGGCGGCCCCGGCACCTCTCGACCGGCCCTGGCATCCTCTCAGCCGGCCCCGGCATCCTCCCAGCCAGCCCCGGCATCCTCCCAGCCGGCCCCGGCACTCTCATCCCGGTCGGCCCCGCCTGATCCAAGTCGGCCCCGGCTCTCATCCCAGCTGGCCCCGGCACTCTCATCCCGGCCGGCCCCGCCTGATCCAAGTCGGCCCCGGCACTCTTCTCAGCCGGCCGCGGCGTGTCCAAGCCAGGTGGCCCCGACACCTCTCAGCCGGCCCTGGCATCCTCCTAGCCGGCCCCGGCACTCTCATCCCGGCCGGCCCCGCCTGATCCAAGTCGGCCCCGGCACTCTTCTCACCGGCCCCGGTGTGTCCAAGCCAGGTGGCCCCGGCACCTCTCAGCCGGCCCCAGCATCCTCCCAGCCAGCCCCGGCACTCTCATCCCGACCGGCCCCGCCTGATCCAAGTCGGCCCCGGCGTGTTCAAGCCAGGCGGCGCGGCACCTCTCGGCCGCCCCAGCATCCTCCCGGCCGGCCCTGCCTGATCCAAGTCGGCCCCGGCACTCTTCTCAGTCGGCCTCGGCGTGTCCAAGCCAGGCGACCCCGGCATCCTCCCAGCCGGCCCCGGCACTCTCATCCCGGCCGGCCCCGCCTGATCCAAGTTGGCCCCTTGTGCCTCGGCACCTACCTCCATCGAGCCTCCGCCTGCCATGATGACTGAACCACAGCATTCAAAACACCTCTGCGGAATCTGGCGCGGGAGAGTTCAAATTCACTATAACAGAATAAGATTCCAAACAAGGAATCGTACCAAGATGTGGCCTATGACCTACAATAGTGGCCTAGGGACCACGCAGCCACTGAGTCTCGAGCCATCGGCCAGCTCTCCCCGCCTCCCAGCCGTTGATCCTCTAACTAACCATATACGGATCCTACCGGCCCTGTAACAACTTGATTCGAATCCGTTTCGAATCCCAACAACTTTCATACCTCATCCAGAGCACGTCCAAGAAGTCAGGTGACCGCCTATAAATACTACCACCCTCAAGCCTCTCAGGTACGGCGATTCTACGCCCATTTCTCATTCGCAGTTCTCACACTCTGCCATGAAAGCTCCCACGAGAGCTCGGAGGAACTCTTCCTGGGGGATCCTTCTCCCCATATTTGTTGATTGCTGGTCTCCACTGACTTGAGCATCGGAGGGTCTTCCGCAGAGGGTCATCCCCAATGCCTCTCGCGTGAGGACTGTCTTGCAGGTCCGCCCAGGAGGGAGCCCACGCTGCAGCCCGACCGCGTCCGAGCCGGAGGACAAATTTCAGCGGCAACAGATTGGCGCTAGAGGAAGGGCCTCAAGTCCCATTAAACTTGAAGAAAGGAGACAAGGATCTCGATCTGGAAGAGAACCTCTCCAATGGCTAATCGGAGAAGGGCAACTTCTGAAGCCCAGGACCAGGTCACCTCTCAGAGACCTGATCCGGTGAGCAGCGTGGAGCCGCCGCCGCCACCAGCTGAGACTCCATCGCCACCAGCTGTCCCAGTGACCCAGGACCAGTTCGCCACACTGGTCCAGCAGGTCCAGGCCCTAACCCGTCTGGTTCAGGAAGCGCCTTACAGCTCCCCATCCAGTTATAGCTGCCCCTGCTCCATGCCTCCCCGAAGAGGCCGTAGCTCTTCTTTCTCCAGCCACTTCTTTTGGTCCGCATGGAGTTGCGGACCCCCACATCGACCTAAGGAGGCCAGACCGGTCCCGCAAGGGGGCTGCGACAAGGATCTCCCCAGATCCCGGCCGGCCCTGCCTGATCCAAGTCGGCCCCGGCGTGTTCAAGCCAGGCAACCCCGGCACCTCCCAGCTGGCCCCGACATCCTCCCAGCTCGCCCCGACACTCTCAACCCAGCCGGACCCCGTTTCGGATGGCCTTCACTGCGGAAGCTATCATCCCCATAGAGATAGGACCCCCCTATCCGCGGATGCTATCATGCCTCCAGAGTCAAAGGGAGATCTTTCTCGTACGGCAGTCTTGTCCTCCGGAAAGCATCCGTCTCTAAACCGCTAGAGCAAGGAAAGCTGTCTCCGAACTGGGAAGGCCCCTATCAAATGGCGGAAGTCATCAGACCTGACACCTACAAACTCTAAGATTTGAACGGGAAATCCATTCCTCGGACGTGGAATTCAGACAACCTCCACAGATATCATTAGTAGGGTACGCCTTTTACGGGCCCGCCTCGTTAATTTTTTTTGGCATATTGCTTTTATGATTTATGGCATGGTCACCACAATCACTTCTCCAAAAAATCATAATGAAAAAATGGATGCCACTTGCTGATCCTCGGCACGACCAAGTTATCTATTTAAGCAGGGAATCTTCGAACCTCGGCTGGGCCGAGCAACCATTCTCCGAACCTCGGCTGGGCCGAGCAACAAATCTCCGAACCTCGGCTGGGCCAAGCAATAAATCTCCGAACCTCAGCTAGGCCGAGCAATGATCTCCGAAGCCCCGGCCAGAGCCAGAGTGCATCTCTCATTATCGGAAGCCTCGGCCAGAGCCGGAGTGCATCTCCCATTATCGGAAGCCCCGGCCAGAGCCGGAGTGCATCTCTCATTATCAGAAGCCCCGGCCATAGCCGGAGTGCATCTCTTATTACCGGAAGCCTCGGCCAGAGCCGGAGTGCATCTCATTATCGGAAGCCCCGGCCAGAGCCGGAGTACATCTCTCATTATCGGAAGCCCCGGCCAGAGCCGGAGTGCATCTCTTATTACCGAAAGCCCCGGCCAGAGCCGGAGTGCATCTCTTATTACCGAAAGCCCCGGCCAGAGCCGGAGTGCATCTCATTATCGGAAGCCCGGCCAGAGCCGGAGTGCATCTCATTATCGGAAGCCCCGGCCAGAGCCAGAGTGCATCTCCTATTTATCTAAAACCTCGGCCAAGACCGCGTGACATATCAGAACCCTCGGCTAAAAGCTAAGGAAGTTATTAATCTTGAAGGCTCGGCAACATCGAGTAATTTATTTGAAGCCTCGGTCACAACCGAGTAGCAATTTATTATTTAAAAGCCTCGATTACAACCGAGTAGCATCTTGGGAAAGCTCGACAACACCGAGTAATTTATTATTTGAAGGCTCAGCGATAACCGAGTAATAGATTTCTGAAGGCTCAGCAACACCGAGTAATTTATTATTTGAAGGCTTGGAAACACCGAGTAATTTATTTGAAGCCTCGGTCACAACCGAGTAGCAATTAATATTTGGAAGCCTCGGTTACAACCGAGTAGCATCTTGGAAAGGCTCGGCAACAACCGAGTAATATTTCTAAAGGCTCGGCAACAACCGAGTAATAAATTTCCAGAGCCTCGGCCAAAGACCGAGTGATATATTTCTGAAGGCTCGGCAACAACCGAGTAATAAATTCATCCATAAAAGTACGCTCCTTCTAGACCCATTTCTTTTCATTAAATTACGTTTAGTTTTTAAAAGGCCTGCGGAATTTTTACAACTCTCCTTGAAAGTTACAATGAGAAGCATGTCATAAAAAGCCCCGGCCAAGGCCGGAGTGCATCTCTTATTATTAAAATCCCCGGCCAGAGCTGGAGTGCATCTCTTCTTATCAAAAGCCCCGGCCAGAGCTGGAGTGCATCTCTTGTTATCAAAAGCCCCGGCCAGAGCCGGAGTGCATCTCTTATCATCAAAAGCCCCGACCAGAGCCGGAGTGCATCTCTTATTATCAAAAGCCCCGGCCTATTTCTGTAGCCTCGGCCAATCCGAGTGATACAACACTAAAGCTTCGTCCCAGCCGAATAATCTCTCGGACACTCTAGCGCAACTAAAGCGCCTTATTTTACTTTAGCAAGAGGGCCACCCAGGCCTTTCTCTAACCTACACGGAGATAAATACTTCCTCTACAGAGGATCGAATGATGTCCCCCAAATAAGATTGCTCCAGAATTCTACTCCCTATATCCGAAGTTACACTTCGTACTAGGGAGTGGGGGCATGTAATGAGGGGTAAAATCATCATTACATTGTTGATCGCTCACATTGGCGATGGGGTCGCGCCCGATCCAAACGTTCTGCTTGCCAACTGGCCTACTGGCGCAACATTCCAGCAACGAGCATCTCGTCATAATGAAGAAAGAGAACAAAAGGGAAAAAAGGACCACGTCATGTGCGTGGGTTGCTCCAAGACCGACGGCCCCAAGACCGGCAGCTCCAAGACCGGCACCTCCAATGGCCGACGGCTCCAAAGACCGACGGCCCCAAAGGCCGACACCTCCAAGACCGACGGCCCCAAAGACCGACGGCTCCAAGACCGGCCCCAAAGGCCGACACCTCCAAGACCGACGGCCCCAAAGGCCGACACCTCCAAGGCCGACACCTCCAAGACCGGCACCTCCAAGGCCGGTACCTCCAAGACCGTCGGCCTCAAAGGCCGACACCTCCAAGGCCGGCACCTCCAAAGACCGATGGCCCCAAAGGCCGACACCTCTAAGACCGTCGGCCCCAAAGGCCAACACCTCCAAGACCGGCACCTCCAAGGCTGGCACCTCGAAGTCGACCATCAGCCCCAAAGGCCGATAGCCCCAAGACCGGCGTGTCTAAGCCAGGCGGCCCCGGCATCCTCCCAGCCGGCCCGACACTCTCATCCTGGCCGCCCCGCCTGATCCAAGTCGGACCCGGCTCTCATCCCAGCCGGCCCCGGCATCCTCCTAGCCGGCCCCGGCACTCTCATCCCGGCCGGCCCCGCCTGATCCAAGTCGGCCCCGGCACTCTTCTCAGTCGGCCCTGGCGTGTTCAAGCCAGGCGGCCCCGACACCTCTCGGCCGGCCCCGGCATCCTCCCAGCCAGCCCCGGCACTCTCATCCCGGCCGGCCCCGCCTAATCCAAGTCAGCCCCGGCTCTCATCCCAGCCGGCCCCGGCATCCTCCCAGCCGGCCCAGCACTCTCATCCCGGCCGGCCCGCCTGATCCAAGTCGGCCCCGGCACTCTTCTCAGCCGGCCCGGCGTGTCCAAGCCAGGCAGCCCCGGCACCTCTCAGCCGACCCCGGCATCCTCCCAGCCGGCCCCGCACTCTCATCCCGGCCGACCCACTGATCCAAGTCGGCCCTGGCACTCTTCTAGTCGGCCCCGGCGTGTTCAAGCCAGGCGGCCCCGGCACCTCTCTGCCGGCCCCGGCATCCTCCCGGCCGGCCCCGCCTGATCCAAGTCGGCCCCGGGCACTTTCTCAGCCGGCCCCGGCGTGTCCAAGCCAGGCGGCCCGGCACCTCTCAGCCGGCCCCGGCATCCTCCCAGTCGGCCCGGCACTCTCATCCCGGCCGGCCCCGCCTGATCCAAGTCGGCCCCGGCACTCTTCTCAGCCGGCCCCGGCGTGTTCAAGCCAGGCGGCCCCGGCACCTCTCGGCCGGCCCCGGCATCCTCCCGGCCGGCCCCGCCTGATCCAAGTCGGCCCCGGCACTCTTCTCAGCCGGCCCCGGCGTGTCCAAGTCAGGCGGCCCCGATACCTCCCAGCCGGCCCCGACATCCTCCCAGCCGGCCCCGGCACTCTCATCCCGGCTGGCCCCGCCTGATCCAAGTTGGCCCCTTATGCCTCGGCACCTACCTCCGCCGAGCCTCCGCCTGCCATGATGACTGAACCACAGCATTCAAAACACCTCTGCGGAATCTGGCGCGGGAGAGTTCAAATTCACTATAACAGAATAAGATTCCAAACAAGGAATCATACCAAGATGTGGCCTATGACCTATAATAGTGGCCTAGGGACCACGCAGCCACTGAGTCTCGAGCCATCGGCCAGCTCTTCCCGCCTCCCAGCCGTCGATCCTCTAACTAACCATATACGGATCCTACTGGCCCTGTAACAACTTGATTCGAATTCGTTTCGAATCCCAACAACTTTCAGACCTCATCCAGAGCACGTCCAAGAAGTCAAGTGACCGCCTATAAATACTACCACCCTCAAGCCTCTCAGGTACGACGATTCTATGCCCATTTCTTATTCGTAGTTCTCACACTCCGCCATGAAAACTCCCATGAGAGCTCGGAGGAACTCTTCCTGAGGGATCCTTCTCCCAATATTTATTGATTGCTGGTCTCCACTGACTTGAGCATCGAAGGGTCTTCTGCAGAGGGCTACCTCCAACGCCTCTCGCGTAAGGACTGTCTTACATGTCCATCCAGGAGAGAGCCCATGCTGCAGTCCGATCGCGTTCGAGCCGAAGAGCAAATTTCAACGATAACATAAATTAAATAAAAAAAATTTTTATACATCATTATGCATCATTTTCGATGCTTGAAGATGCACATTGAATGCACATATGATCCTATGTCCATGTAAGCGCATGTGTAAAATGCATCGCAATCCAATAAATTATGGCACACGTAATTAATGCGCATACTCAATGTAAGACTATGCGCAAAGGCATTTCCAACCAAACCCCATCCACCTATAGGTTTAAAAAATTAAGAAAAAAGAGAAAATAAAAATGAAAATAATCGCATCCGTCGTTCCCTTCCTCAAGCTTTCGAAGCTTCTGGATCCCTTCTTCGGCGGTCCGTCGCCCTACTCCCTTTCGGACTGCCGTCCCGTTCGAGCCTAACCTCATGGCGCTCCAGCCCTCCGCATCCTCCTCCTCATCCGCCGCCGCCGCCGCCGCCGCCCGGAGGTTGGCCTCTTCATCTCTCGTCCTCCCCCAACATCGGGTACCCTCGCTTTCCTCTGTTTGAATTCAATTCTTCACTCCCAAAACTAGATGTAGTAATGATAAGGAGTAAGTCCGACATCCTAGAGGATTACAATTTACATCCGAGGTCGTCGCACTTTCCCATTTTCGTTTTCACCTGAATTTATTCCAAACCCATATTATTTGATGGGAGGAAAGACATGGGTGTGGTTTGAGACTCGAGGAAGTGGGGTAGCTCTCCCAGTTTATCAACCTAAATCTATTAGTATCTCCTCTTCTAGTCCCATGTCTGTTAAACAATAGGATTCTGGATTTAATCTTTCGATATCGTGTGCATGAACTTTTTGTGCAATGCTTCGGCGAATTCAACCGTGTACCTGACCTTGGCTTGAAGTCTCCTAAACAAACGGCTAGAGAACCTCGTTTGTAGGTTGGAATGAGAATGAAGTTTCTTTCATGATTCCAGTGCCATATCTAATTTCAGGAACGTACTGGCCGTCAGTGTGTGCGACCAGATTCTTGCCGCTGTTTTGTGTATAAGAGTAAACTGTGTTGGTGGCTGCCATGGTGAAGGAATTGTTAAGAAAAAACATTTCTTAAACTCTGGCTGCGGTCCATTATGTTTCACAGTTAAAGTGTTCTTAATGAGTAATTTATCCTCCTAAATATCCAGTACATCTTGGTGGTCTTCGTATATTTTTATTTATTTTCTTAGCTGTTTTAACTTGGCTTTCATTATTAATTTATTAGTGGAGCCTTTATACAATGTACATTTGGTTGGAATATAAGCATCCAGGAGTACTTTCCAATTAATGGTGCACTATTCCTGATGTTGCAATGCAATTTAGTGAGAAAAGAAAGAGAAATTCTCAGATATTTGTAATGTGATTTAGTGAGAAAAGAAAGAGAAATTCTCAGATATTTGTCAAACAGGAAACAATCACTCTGGACGCCCTGGTGTTTGCATTGATATGCTGTCATGCCTCAAGGATCGGTTTTCTCTTACCAGCACTTATATACCCATATCTGTACCCTTAGATTTGAAATTGGGATAGTATAGCTGTACGCCTAATTCTACTGCAAATGTGGTGCTCTGCTGTTAATTTAATTCGCTCACGATGTTCCAATAATTGGTTACAGAAAATCTATCTCTGATATCCTTTCCCCCCCCCCCCCCGGTTCTCGTAAATCTGGTAGGGAATCAAAGAGAATTTCACTTTTGGTATTCCACTGAATCTCAATGCCTTTCCTATAAAGCTCCATTTATTTCTCATTCATTTCATTAATATGTTCATACGTGGAGTGGAGTGGATTCATCTTGTAATCAACAAATTCATAATAGAAAGTACTTCAGAGTTTGGATCCAAGATGATGACATATATACTTTGTATTATGAATTTTCTGATTACAAGACAAATTTATTCCACTCCATACATGAACATATTGATGAAATGAATAAGAAATGAATGAAGCTTTATAGGAAAGATGTTGAGATTCAGTTGAATATCAAAGGCTTAACAGACTTATGGGAACAAATGGTAGAGGATATCAAAGATCGATTTTTTCTGTTCAATTATTAGGATATCGTAAGGGAATTGAAATTAGTAGAAGAGAGCCGCATTTGTAGCAAAATTAACCATAAGGCAGTACTATCTCAATTCCCAAATCTGAGGAGTACAAGGAATATGGACATGGGCACTGGCAATAGAGAACCACTGCTTGGGGTGTGACACATGTTTTTATGGAGCTCTACTACGAACTACAGAAGACTGCAGGTGGAAACTGCCTCAAGCAGGTGCTTGGCTGGTAAACTCATCAAGAAGATTTAAATGCATTGCTCAGGCAATTTGCCTTTTTAGCTGACCTCCAAACGTGCAATTTTCCATAGTCATGTTATGCCTTATCCTCAGAGCAGGAGTTTTGAGGTGTGCAAGCATTGAAGAAATCAAAGCTGAGAAATCTGTGATTTAGAAGGATGCTGTAAGTGCATTTATGATGGTTATTTGGTACGATGGTGTATTTATGGAAAGTTCTTGTGCAGCATTAGCTTTTTGCATTCAGTGAGCTTACATGTGTTGATGAAAGAGACTATTGAAACAGTTTGAGAAAATTTTAATGTGGTGATGACAGGGAGAGCAAATTGTGCCATGCTTGACCAAGTTGAGGTTTGAAGCATATCTTTTATTGCATGTATGTACTCATTTAATTTGGATCAGTCCTCTATACTGTCAATGGAGACACCACCATTGCATCCAATAAATCTGGTTGTTAAGTTCTACTAGCTTACTCCTACCATTTATTTACTTCTCATACGGAGTTTCTTTCCTTTACAAGTGTAATATTAAAATGATATTTTCAATTTAGATGCTTGACTTTGGAGAAAATTTTAAAATGTAGTAGCAGCAGTCTGTTGTCCATGTGAAAGATGGTGGTCAGCACATCCTAACAGGCATATAAGTAAGGTAACATCATGCTCAATAATTATTTTTGAAGCTTTTAATGGTGTCTTTACTGCTGAATTTTTATTGCTATATCTCGTTTTAAATGTAGAGATAACAAAAAGGAGGATCCTATAGAAGTGGTTTGGATCTGCTGCTAGTAGTACTGGTGTTTGAAAGAAATGCTTGAAGTGTCAGCTCATATTGTATGACACATGTAATGCGGCCATATAAGTGCACAGTAAAATTGGTGCTTATTGGTTTGCCATGTGCATTGGTCCATGCTAGTTTATGCCGATAAGCACAAATAAATATGGGCCGATGCAAGCTAATATCACCGAGGTTTTTTTTTTTTTTGGGAGAGGTGGGGTGGGGGGGGGGGGGGGGGGTGTGTTCTGGGAAAGGCTTTTAAGCTTGTTTGGGTTTTCCTAACTGGCAGCATTAAAATCTTTTTTTAATCTTGTTTTGTTGTTGATTAAAACCTGATTCCTTATTTGCGTAAATCATGATAGGGGTTATGATTTTGGATATTTGATATGCATGCTTTGTTAAATTTTCAAATCATTTCTTGTCTTATATATTATTTTCATCCTTTTGCATACAAAATTAAGGAAAAAGGCTAACTATATGTGGATACAAATTGTTGATATCTTATGCCTGTTCTGCTACTTTTTGTTAAAGCATTTTTGCCATGCCGAGTCACGTTGCAGAGAACTTAGATGGAAGCCTTCTGCCAATTAAACCAATTATAGTCATAGCTTCAAACTTTTATCATTACTACAAATAATTTGGTTCATCTCAGAGGATGATTTTTTTTCTCCTTATAGGTTGAGCACCACGGGAAGCCCAGTCAGCTTGAAAAGCATTGCACAGATCAATACTCCAGATGGAAGTTCACTCCATATGCAGCCATATGACAAGTCTTGGTAAATTTATTTACTGTTTATAATTTATAATTTATAATTTTATGTTTGTTGTCCCTTGCCAGTCTTTTGAGTTTTGACGCCCTAGGACCTTTTCCCCAGCCTTATATCTATTGAGAAGGCTATACTGAATTCTGATATTGGTTTGACACCAAATAATGATGGAGAAGTGATAAGATGAGCATTCCTTAATTGATAGCTGAGTGGGGAAAGGTCTGCTGTTTGTTTTCTCACATTTTTTATGAAAAGAAATGCATGGGATAGAGAATCGGAACACATGTAGGCATGGTTCTGTTCCATCAGAGATTATTTTACCTAGTGAGTAATGATATTCCTGCATCTATGAACTGGCCTTTATATCATCAAAGTACACATGTTCTCTTCCATCAAGCTTTACAGAATCGATATTTTTTAAGCTTTCTCAAGTGATGCTTATTAACTACCGCATTGAAGGAATTAGAAATTTAGATGTGTTCTTGGTTTTGAAGCCTATCAAAGCGACGACATGAAAATTATAGCTTATTTTTATTATTTAGTTATCAAAATTCAAATCAAGTCATGTCAACTTTGATAACCGTCGCCAAGAATCTTTGTTCAATAGTGATCATTATTCATTAATCTTCTTTTACTTTCGTTCATATTGAAAGCTACGAACATGCTGATACAATAAATATTGAATTAGTGTAGTCTATATTTCCAGACTCATGCAAACATGTTGTTGTGTGCCTACCTTATGAAGCATGGTTGCAACAACCATGTTCTTTGCTTGCCTGTACTAGATTATGATGTGCATATTCAAACATTACCCTTTTGCCCATCAATACAAACTGTTTTTATTTTTTATTTTTTAATCCTCAAGTAATACCATTTCTGCAAGAGTTTCCTTTTCATGCTTTGACTTAATATGTTTTCATTTTCAGGAACTGCTGACTGCATAGCTGTCTAAAAGCATGTACAAATTACTGTTCACAATCAACTGGTACGGTAAACTGTAGGTCTTCTCTTTGAAAAATAAATAATTAATATTAATTATTCAATCCAAGAATATTCGATGCGATTAACCTAAGACGGTGTGGGAATCACGGACCCATAATTTTAAGCTCCAATAAACTTGAATAAACTCAATTAAAACTCTTTAATTATTTATTTAGTTTATTAATCTCGAAGTTATTCACTGCACTCTTAAAATTACAGATTAATTTTACTCAAAAACTTGACTCGTCTACTGATATAATCATTATATGTAATTCAACCCTCCATAATTAATTCATAATTAGAGCCAGGTGAAATAACCATTATACCCTTGAATTTTCTCTTATTCCTTAAGTACCATTGATTTATCAGTTAAACAGTTAATTTATGATCGGATCATAAATTGCGCGCATAACTGTTTAGCCATAATAAACTAATTTTAAGTTTATTTCAAAAGCCATGATTCCATATCTTTAAATCACATTCACAACCTAATGTGTTATTAAGCCTTCAAGATGTAAGATTGAGCCCAACATCAAATGAGCTTTAACAAATAAATTAAAAGATCCAATAGTACAATCAAGGAGTCTGTGATTAAATCAGGATTAAGGTTGATTTATATGATCATCTTGTGACATAAATTGGATTCTTTATAACGGTCTTAAATAAAGATTCAAATTATATCGGTCCAAGTCCTATATAATCTTATTATATATAATACCTTACTAAGTATCTCTGCACAATAATTCGGATAGATTGTCACATTAGAATGTTTATGGACCGTATTAGTGATTAGCGATAGAAGATCCTTACTTTATCAATCATGGACATATTTAAATATATTAGTTGTAATTTTAACCCTTGTATACATTATACTAAAATTACAGCCTCATAATATATTTTAGATTTTCATATAAACATTCATCTTTCATATAAATGAGGCAAGATTGAAGAAAAATATTTTTTTTTATTAATTCAGAAAATCAAAAATATAAATACATTCGATTTCAAGGGCATGTTCCTAATAATATCCCACTTGCTTTAAAACAGATGTGACATATCTTTTAATTCCATTCCCATAAGATGTTTGTTGAACGTTTTCTAGGCAGCGTCTTTGTGAATAGATCAGCCATATTTTATTCGATGCTATCTTCGTAACATTGACATCACCTCGATGCACGATCTCTCTGATGAGATGGTATTTTCTCTCGAAATGCTTGCCCCTTTATGGCTTCTATGTTCTCTTGAATTAACCACAGCACCACTATTATTACATAATAATGTTAATGGCATATCCATTTCTGGAACAACTTTCAATCAGTATAAAACTTTTTAAGCCAAACTGATTCTTTAGCTGCTTCATAAGCCGCTATGTACTCAGCTTCCATAGTAGAATCAGCAATGCTAGATTGTTTGATACTTCTCCAAACAACTGCTGCACCACCAAGTGTAAACACTAATCCAGATGTCGACCTTCGAGAATCTTTATCTAATTGAAAATCAGAATCAGAGTATCCTAAGGGGTTCAGGTCTCCATCTGAATACACAAGCATATAATTTCTTGTTCTCCGAAGATACTTAAGAATATGCTTTACTGCCACCCAGTGCTCTATCCTAGGGTTTGACTAGAACCACTAATAACTCCCACTGCATAGCAGATGTCTGGTCTAGTGCATGCATAGCATACATTAGACTTTACTGCCGATGCATATGGAATCCGTCTCATGTCCTCTTCTTCTTGTGGTGTCTTAGGACAATGTTCTTTAGAGAGAACAATTCCATGTCGGATCGAAAGAAGACCCTTCTTGGAATTTTGCATCAAAAATGAGCCAGCACCTTATCGATATAAGATGCCTGAGACAGTGCTAGGAGTTTGTTCTTCCTATCCCTAATGATCTGGATACCAAGAACATAACTCGCCTCTCCCAAATCTTTCATTTGGAATTGTTCGGCTAGCCATCTCTTTACGTTAGATAATATTTTCACATCATTATCAATGAGTAAGATATCATCTACATAGAGTACTAAGAAAACCATACTTTTTTTATTAATGAGTTTGTATACACAAGGTTCATCAACATTTTGCTCGAAGCCATAGGTTTTGATAGTTTCATCAAACCTAATGTTCCAAGACCTGGAGGCTTGTTTGAGTCCATAGATGGATCTATTAAGCTTACAGAGTTTTGCTCCTGATCTTTAACAATGAATCCCTCTGGTTGTTTCATATATATGGACTCCTCTAGATAGCCATTCAGAAAGGCTGTCTTGACGTCCATCTGCCATATTTCGTAGTCAAAACATGCAGTTATGGATAAAAGAATGCGGATGGACTTTAACATGGCAACTGGGGAGAAAGTCTCTTCATAATCAACTCCCTCCTTTTGGGTATAACCCTTTGCCACAAGTCTAGCTTTGAAGGTCTCTACCTTCCCATCCGCTCCTCTTTTCTTCTTGAAGATCCATTTACATCCAATGGGCCTGACATCTTCAGGTGGATCTATAAGTTTCCAGACATTATTGGAGTACATAGAATCATTTCTTGGTTCATGGCTTCTAGCCATTTGTCCTTATCAGGATCATGGCATGATGATGGATCATCATCGTTGGTATCAGCTACCACAACATTTGCTTCGCTATCCTGTCTATAGCGGGCTGGGGTTATGATAACCCTCCCACTACGTCTAGGCACCATAATATTCTAACTAGGAGCTATGGTTTCTTCTTCCCTAATTTTAACAACTCTTGTTGATGGAGAGGTAATATGATCTTTGAGCAACTCTTCGACTTCAACTTTACTCCAAAGTTTGAATTTATATATAATCATTTTCAACATTTTCAAGAAAAGTGGCATTTATCGACACAAACACCTTCTTTTTTGTGAACTATAAAACAAACCTCCTCTAGTACCCTTTGGGTATCCAATAAATAGACACACTTCTGTTCGTGGTTCTAGCTTCCCAGATTTGCCTTAAGAACATGAACTGGATACCCCATATACGAAAATGACGTAAACTCGGTTTTTGCAGATTTAGATAGTACACTATTCAAATGTGCATTACCGTCTGTAAGGCGTATCTGCAAAATGATATCGGTAATAAGGAATAACTAATCATTGATCTAATCATATCTAACAATGTCCGGTTCCTTCTTTCTGCAACACCATTTTGCTGTGGAGTTCTCGGAGCTGTGAGCTATGAAACAATTCCATGCTCAATAAGGTAATCCTTAAATTTTATATCAAGGTATTCTTCACCTCGATCTGATCGCAGTATTTTCAATGATTTACCTAATTATTTTTCAACTTCTACTCAAAATTCCTAAAACTTTCCAAAAGTCTCAGACTTTCTTTGTATTAGGTAAACGAACCATATATTGAGTAATCATCAATGAAAGTGACAAAGTATTCATAACCACTCTAGCTTGTACATTGAATGGTCCACACACATCCGAATGTACTAGCTCTAGTGGTTCATTAGCCCTTTGGCCCTTTGTAGAGAAAGGTCTTTTGGTCATTTTACCTTCTAAATAGGACTCACAGACAAAAAGAGTGTCAACACTTAGCTCTTTAGAGGATCATCCTTCACAAGTCTGTTAGCCCAGATGGCAACCCAAGAGGGGGAGGGGTGAATTGGGTTCTTTAAAAAATTTAACACTTTGAAAATAATTTGCTTGATGTGAAAGTGCCCAAGTAAAGTGAATTAATAAAAGCTAAGCACAATATGATAAAGAGAGAGACAAATGCACGACAAACACACAAAATTTATAGTGGTTCGGTGTTAGCCATACCTACATCCACTCCCAAGCAACTCTTGGGTCCACACTATAATCCCCTGATTACAGTTGAGTTGTTTTACAAGATCACAACTCGAACTTATTGTTTTACACGGGGTCACAACGAACCCAGCCGGTTTTCACAGGTTCACCAGCACAAAACCTTAATCCAAGCTAAACTTAGCTTGTCCCGAGGTAAACTACCTCAACTAATTCAATCCCCCTAATTGAATTAGTAAACCACAAGTCAAATTAAAGTTTACAATTCAAAAGCTCCTTAATTGAGCAAATAAACAATATAAATAGACAAGGATTAGAAAAGCCTGATTGAAGCAATCTGATGTGAGCTTTTCTTCTTTTCCTCTTCTCTTTTGAATGAATGAACCAAGATTCAGCTCTGATTTTTGACAGGAATTTGTTGAAGAGAATGTTGAGGAAATAGGGCTTTTGCTCTTCTTCTTTTCTCTTTTTAAAAATCCTTCGATTTTGATCTTTGAGGGCTTTGGATTTCTCTAAAAACTCTTTTTAGATGAAAGGCGTGGATTCAGAGATTTCTCTGATTTTCTCTCTTTTCACTGGATATTTTCCTCCATTTTTTGTTATTTTTTCTTTATTTTTGAACGGTCGGATATCCCCTTTATATAGATTTTCAATCTGAGATTAAGTGAGAAAATAGCCGTTGAAATGTACCTGGTGAGTTTTCCACGCAAGAAAATAGATCCGTTGAAGAGTAGGTGAGAAAAAATCATCGTTGGAACTGATATGTCACTTTTGAAAATCGTTCTCTGATAGGTTGGAGTTGGCTCAACTTTTCATGTGTCGGCTTCAAATCAGGTTGCCAAAAATAGCAAAAAATAACTCGACGTGGAGACGGCTCCCACTTTATAAAGTGTCGACTCACCGCTGTCTGGAGTCAGCTCCTGATCCTGAGGTGTCTGCTCCAAGAATTGCTCCAAAAAATAGTCTCTATAACTCAGGTTAGAGTCGGCTCCAAAAATTTATGTGTCGACTCTGGCTTTTGAAGCAGAAAATAGTTATCTGTATCTCAGGTTGGAGTCGGCTCCTGACTGTTAGGGTGTCGACTCCAAACCGTACCAAAAATCCTGAATTGTTCCGATACGCTCTGGAGTCGGCTTGAGTAGGTCTGGGTGTCGGCTCTAACTTCTGAACTTTTTAATAATCCATTAAAATTCAATTCAAAACTGATTTCCATATACCTTTTGAATAATTAATCGTTCTTAATTCCTGAAATAATTATCAAATTTATTAGAAACACAATGAATATACTCATGGCTTTTGTTAATCATCAAAATCAATAATTGGGTAAATAATTTCTCAATAATTTCTCAACAATCTCCCTTTTTTATGATGATAAAAACATTGAGCATATGCATAATCAATTAATGCATAATTATTAAAACATTCTAAATTAAGGTTAAGCTCCCCCTTAATGAGGTAGCTCCCCCTATGTTGGTGCATATGTTAAATCTATTGAAATTCTATTCCTTTTGACATTAATTCCTTTCAACATGCATACTATTAAGTCATTTCAACATGCATATTTGAAGTACTATTCTCCTTCTTTCTTTTAATTGCTTAATATGCATATACATATATCATTCTTCCATCACTTTTATGCATATACAAATACCTCTTCTCTTCTCCTTTTTTGTAATCAACAAAAAGTTTAGAAGAAGGTTCATTAAGGTTTAAATTAACAACAACTATAGAAATTAAGTACTTCAACATCAAACATAAGCTTAAATCAAATTCAAAACATTCAAAATTTAATATTCATTAAATATTTAAACATTACATCAAAATGTTCATTACATCATTCAACAAAGTATTAAAATGTTTACTTCAATATATTTCATTACTTTATTCATATAAACATTCTTTATATCAAAAAGCAAACTAAACATCAAAATCAAAATCTAAGAAGTCTCTTAAGTTCTTCTAGGATCTTTCCCATGCCACTTTCTTGTATCTTCATAAAGTCATTTAACATTTTTTTAACTAAAGCAGATGTAACAGTGACTTTCGCTCTGCATTACATTTGGAATAAGTCTTAGAGTCTCCTTCAATATCCTTGATTTTATCAAAAATTTGCATTAAATCAATCGTCAAGGCCTCCGAAGAAGTACTGAAAGATGACTCAATCTTGTTCACTTTATCTTCCAAAGAGTAATAGAGCTCTCTTATGCTCAAAAGTCTGCTGTCTAATTCAATCTTCATTTTCTCTTCATAACTTGTAAAAGCTCTTTCAGCTACTCCATTTGAATTGCAGAAAATCCAGTAGAAGTGGAAATAGGAATAGGTGCCGGTGCAGGTGGTGAAGGTATTGCAGGAGGTGCTGGTAGTGGTGAAAGATGTCTCATAGAAGGTCCAGCCTCTGAAAGACCATGCGCAGTAGCTTCAGCTGCCCTATCATCTGAGTGTCCCTTCCTCTCCCATTGTTCATTCACCTTCACAAACCCCATACGATGCATAGTTGCAATGCTATAATAGTCCGTATGTCTAAGGTTCTTCATAGGCTCACTATCAAAAATACACCTTGATTTTGAAAGGCCATGGTTAATATCATGCCATAAGGTAAAGTTGATCTTTTCTTATTACCAGCTTCTGCCATGTACCATATCATCATCCCAGCAAGATTAATAGGCTGACCAGTCAAAACATAGTCCATAATCAAATGTCTCGCTCCGAGACATACTCAAATCGATCAGTCTTTGGGAAAAGAATTCTACTACAAATATTGTGTAATAACCTAAGCTCCAAAGGCAATTGATTTGCCCTGATTTCCTCAAAATAAGTAACCTCCCTTCCAAGCATTCTTGACAGAGCCACTGCTCTCTCACTATGTGAAGTAGCAGTTAATCCAATAACGGAATCTCCAAAAGATTTCCAAGTATTTCCGAAGTCAAGTGAATCCTTTTTTCTCTTACATAACTTACGATTCCTCCATCTCCTCTATATAGATTATGATAAAATTCTTTAACTAGGGCCGGATAAGTAGGAACATCAAGTGAACAAACCTTCTCCCATCCTAACTCCTTGAGCTGCCATCCAATAGAGAAACCCTTAGCTTCAAAGAAGTGGAAATCTACCTTCCTACCCATGGTGATGACTCAGCCAACTAGGGTGTCAATTTGAGGTGAAGATGGACTTGGGATTGCGCTCGAGTGGAAGCAAATGAAGTGGAGGACGAACTTGGAGAGGGTTGCTGCGCCGGACGCCTCATGATCCATTTTCCTGTCGCCACTGGTCCATCGAACATGGATCCTCTACGTTTGGGTGCCATAGGATGCTAGTGGATGAAGGATTAAAGAAATTTTGGGTTTTGGGATGAGTGGGGAAGAGTTTGAAAGAGATTGGAGTCGAATGAAATGAGAAAGGTGTTGACTCTACCCTAATAAAGTCAACCTGGGACCACTTGGAGTCGGCTCCCGCAAAGCGAGGTGTCGGCTTCAAGTCGCTAACACAGTTAGCACCCGAAGTGGAGTCGACTCTGGAAAGCAGGTGTCGGCTCCAAAATCTCAGACAAAACTGGAGTTGACTCCAATAACCATGGTATCGGCTTCAAGACAGTTTCAGTGAAAAATAATAGTTTCAAAGAATCTGAAACATGTCCGGAAAGTCTTCAAATTTTGGATAAATTAACTTTGGATTGTGATGAATCAAGGGTTCAAATATCTAGATAGAGTTTTCTTAAAATTACAAGAGAATTAAAAAATGATTGAATTCTAGATAATCATTCCTAGGAGATTTAAAATTTATTCCAATGGATCACAGACTCCTAATTCTCCTCTAAGATAACAAAATCTCTCTTCACTTAGGGGTTTTGTAAAAATGTCAGCTAATTGTTCATCAGTACTAACATAATCAAGACAAATGTCACTATTAGCTACATGTTCTTTAATAAAATGATATCTAATTTCAATGTATTTAGTTATTGAGTGTTGTATAGGATTTTTAGTTAAGTTTATTGCACTAGTGTTATCACATCTAATTGGTGTTTTATCAAGTGTTATGCCATAATCTTCAAGTTATCGCTTAATCCAAAGGATTTGAGCATAGCAACTTTCAGCTGCAACATATTTAGCTTCAGCAGTTGATAATGCAATCGAATTTTGCTTTTTGCTAAACCAAAGATTAAGTTACTTCCTAAAAATTGGCATGCACCACTTGTGCTCTTTCTATCTAGTTTACAACCAGCATAATCAGAATCATAATATGCAATCAAATTTAATGTTGAGTCTCTAGAATACCATAATCCTACATTTTTAGTTCCATTTAGATATCTAAGTATTCTTTTTACTGCAATTAATGAGATTCTTTAGGTTCAGACTGATATCTAGCACATAAGTAAACAACAAACATAATATCAGGTCTACTTGCTGTTAAGTAAAGTAGAGAACCTATCATACCTCTATAATATTTTTGATCAATAGGCTTACCGTCTTCATCTTTATCTAGTTTGCATGAAGGACTCATAGGTGTTCCAAGGGGTTTGATTGATTCCATTCCAAACTTCTTGAGAATTTCTTTTGTGTACTTTGTTTGGTTGATGAAAATCCCCTTTTTTCTTGTTTGATTTGTAGTCCTAGGAAGAAGTTGAGTTCTCCATCATGCTCATCTCGAATTCACCTTGCATTAACTTTGCAAATTCTTGACACAAAAGATTGTTAGTAGCACCGAATACAATATCATTACATATATTTGTACTACCAATAAGTCTTTATCTTTTCTTTTCAAAAATAGGGTTTTATCAATATTTTCTCTAGAAAAATTATTTTCAATTAGAAATTTGCTTAATCTATCATACCAAGCTCTAGGTGCTTGTTTTAAACCATAAAGTGCTTTGTGTAATTTAAAAACATGATTTAAAAATTCATGATCTTCAAAACCTGGTGGTTGTTCTACAAAAACTTCTTCATTTATAAAACCATTTAAAAATGCACTTTTAACATCCATTTGAAATAAATTAATGTTCATATTACATGCAAATGCAAGTAATAGTCTAATGCTTCTAATCTAGCAATATGTGCAAAAGTTTCATCAAAATCAATTCCTTTCTCCTGATTATATCCTTTTGCAACCAATTTAACTTTATTTCTAATTGCTATGTCATTTTCATCTAATTTATTTCTAAATACCCATTTAGATCCTATAACAAAATGACCTTTGGATCTATCAACTAAGGATCATACATTGTTCCTAGTAAATTGATTTAATTCTTCTTGCATAGCTAACATCCAATTACTATCTTTTTCAGCTTCTTCAATAGTTTTAGGTTTTATTTGAGATAAAATGCAAGATGATTATTGATGTTCCTCATTGATGATCTAGTTCTTACTCCTTGAGATGGATCACCTATGATTAAATCCTTAGGATGACCATAAGCATATCTCCAATCTCTAGGTAGATCTACATCATTACGAGTAGTATCAATACATCATCCTTAGGTGAGTCATCATCTTTAGCTTCTGGTTCATGGTCTGAAGATACATCTATATTCAATTTTTCAATAACTCTTTCAAAAAATTTGTATCTTCCTCATCATCTAATCTTTTCGAACTTGATACTAAAGGCTCATCAAACACTACATGAATTGATTCTTCTACAATTAAATATTTCTTGTTAAATACTCTATAGGCTTTACTAGAAGTGGAATATACTAAGAATATGCCTTCATCAGATTTTGCGTCAAACTTTCAAGATTGTCCTTACCATTATTATGAATAAAACATCGACAACCAAATGCATGAAAATAACTAATGTTAGGTTTCCTATTATACCATAATTCATAAGGAGTTTTCTTAAGGATTGGTCTAATTAAGGCTCTATTTAGGATGTAACATGCTGTGTTTATAGCTTCCGCCCAGAAGTACTTTGGGAGTTGGCTTTCATATAGCATGGTACGGGCCATATCTTCTAGAGTCCTATTTTTTTTTCTACAACTCCATTTTGTTGAGGTGTTCTAGGTGCAGAGAAGTTATGATGAATGTCATTTTCAATACAAAAATTTTCAAATAGATAATTTTTAAATTTTGTTTCATGATCACTTCTAAGAGACACTATGGTAGTGTTTTTCTCATTTGTGACTTTCTTGAAGAATTTCAGAAATATCGAGAAAGTCTCATCTTTTTGAGCTAAGAACAATACCCAAGTGTATCTAGAATAATCATCTACTATCACAAGATCATATTTCTTTCCTTCTAGACTAGTAGTTCTAGTAGGTCCAAAAAGGTCATATGAAGTAGTTCAAGTGGCTAGTAGTTGAAACAATGTTTTTGATTTTGAAAGAATTTCTAGTTTATTTTTTAAATTGACATGCATCACAAATTCTATTGTTTTCAAAATCTAACTTTGGAAGTCCTTTAACTAAATCCATTCTAATTAATTTTGAAATTAAGTGTGTGCTTGCATGACCTAATCTACGATGCCATAGCCATCCAATCTCATTTACCTTAGCATTATCAGTAATTAAGCAATGATTATTAGTAGACAAATTATCTAAATCAATTAAGTATACATTATCATTTTATTTTATCAAATATAATGCTATTGTCAATGGGATTAGAAACAGTGCAGATAGAAGCTTCAAATGAAACTTTGAAATCTTTATCACACAGTTAGCTAATGCTAATTAAATTATGCTTTAAACCATCAACATATGAAACATTTTTAATAAAGGTGGATGGAGTTATTTAAATTTTACCAAGGCCCATAATTTGACCTTTGCCATTGTCTCCAAGAGTAACAACTCCTCTTTTATCTTCAAGGGTGATGAATTGCTCCTTGTCACCCGTCATGTGTCTTGAGCAGCCACTATCAAGATACTACTTTCTTTTTGATCCTTTGGCCGCAAGACACTCCTGCAAGATAATCAAATCTTTTGTTTAGGTACCCAAGCTTTCTTGGGTCCTTCATGGTTAGTAGCAATAAATATTGTTCCTTTTGGAACCTATTTTTTTTCCTTTAAGCATTAAATTCTTATTAATTTTTCTAAAATTACATTCATAAGATTTATGTCCTTTTTTTGTTGCAATGATAACATGAAACATCATTTTTGATAGGTTTTTTAATAAAAAAATTATTTGCATTTTTGTTTCATGTGAGGTCTATATCCTAATCAGCTTTATCAAATACAGCTCTTTGATTACTTAAAAGTAAATTTAGTTTTTTGATCTATATGTAAATTTATCAATAATAATCTTATATTTATCAATTTTTTTTAAATTAATATTTTCATTAGAAATTGATTCATTTTCTTTTAGAGAATCTTCCTTTTCAGATTTTAAATTTTTAACTTCAAGAATTAGTTATTTTTCTCTTTGAAAAGATTTAAATTTTTAGTTTTCAAATATTTATTTTTTATTCTTAAAATTTTGAAATCACTAACTAATTCATTAAATGCATCATATAATTCATCAAATGTATAATCATCATTGGTTTCAGAATTTACCTTATTTTCGTTGTTTGCCATGAAGCATATGTTTGCAACTTCTTTTTGATCTTCAAATGAAGATTCTTCACTATCACTCCATGTTGCAACATAGGCCTTCTTTTTCTTCTTGTAACCCTTCTTTAATTGAGGACATTCAGATCGAAAATGCTTCGGCTTCTTACGTTCATAACATGTCAAGGGTTCTTTTTCTTTATCTTTATCCCTTTCTTTTTTTTTTCTCCTTCCATTTTGATTCCAGATTTTCTTTGTGGAAGGGTCTCCTTCTTTGCATAAACTTTCTAAATTTCTTTGCAAGGAGAGCTGTTTCATCATCTTCATCATCATCTTCATTGCTGCTCTTCTTCATTTTCTGCAGCCTTGAGAGCTATTGTTCTCTTCTTTTTCACCTCTTCTCTTGATGTTGTTTCATTGTCAGCTCATGGGTCATTAGGGATCCAAGTAGCTCCTCCAAAGGTAGAACGTTTAAGTCTTTGGCTTCTTGGATTGCAGTCACATTGGCTTCCCATGATCTTGGAAGAGATCTAAAAATTTTGCGCACCAATTCAGAATTAGTATAAGTTTTACCAAGACTCTTTAAACCATTTACAATATCAGTGAATCTAGTGTATATGCATGTGATTGATTCAGTTTGTTCCATGCTAAACAATTCATATTTATGCACTAGAATGTTAATTTTGGATTCTTTTACTTGATTGGTACACTCATGGGTAACTTCTAATCTATCCCATATTTCTTTGGCTGAAATGCAAGTAGAAATTCTGTTGAATTAATTTGCATCCAAAGAACAATATAAGACATTCATGGCTTTGGCATTAAGCTGAGCCATTTTCCTATCGTTCTCATTTCAATCCCTTTTAGGCTTAGGAACAATAGAACCTATCTACCATGTGTGTGGGTGTGCTAGGCCCATTAATAATGATACTCCATAATTCATAATCTAAAGCTTGAATAAAAATCCTCATTCTTCTTTCCAATATGAATAGTTAGTGCCACTAAACAAATGTGGCCTATTGGTGGATTGACCTTCAGAAAAGGATGATCCAGCTTGAGCTGCCATTTGGATCTTTAGCTCTTGATTGTTAGATCAAGTTTAAATGAGCATAGGCTCTGATACCAATTGTTGACCCAGATGGCAACCCAAGAGGGGGGATGAATTGGGTTCTTTAAAAATTTAACACTTTAAAACAATTTGCTTGATGTGAAAGTGCCAAAGTAAAGTGAATTAATAAAAGCTAAGCACATATGATAAAGAGAGATAAATGCACGACAAAACACAAAGATTTATAGTGGTTCGGTGTTAGCCACACCTACATCCACTCTCAAGCAACTCTTGGGTCCACACTATATTCCACTGATTACAGTTGAGTTATTTTACAAGATCACAACTCGAACTTGTTGTTTTACACGGGGTCACAATGAACCCGGCCGATTTTCATAATTCACCAGCACAAAACCTTAACACAAGCTAAACTTAGCTTGTCCGAGGTAAACTACCTCAACTAATTAATCCCCTGATTGAATTAGTAAACACAAGTCAAATTAAAGTTTACAATTCAAAAGCTCCTTAATTGAGCAAATAAACAATATAAATAGACAATGATTAGAAAAGCCTGATTGAAGCAATTTGGACGTGAGCTTTTCTTCTTTTCTTCTTCTCTTTTGAATGGATGAACCAAGCTTCAGCTCTGATTCTTGACAGAAATTTGTTGAAGAGAATGTTGAGGAAATATGGCTTTTGCTCTTTTCTTTTCTCTTTTTGAAAATTCTTTGATTTTGATCTTTGAGGGCTTTGTATTTCTCTACAAACTCTCTTCAGATGAAAGGCTGGACTCAGAGATTTCTCTTCGATTTTTTTCCCTTTTCACTGGATATTTTCCTTGATTTTTCTATTATTTTTTCCTTATTTTCGAACGGTCAGATATCCCCTTTATATAGATTTTCAATCCAAGATTAGTGAGAAAATAGTCGTTGAAATGTACCTTGATGAGTTCTCCACGCAAGAAAATAGATCCGTTGAAGAGTAGGTGAGAAAAAATAGCCGTTGGAGCTGATCTGTCACTTTTGAAAATCGTCCTCTGATAGGTTGGAGTCGGCTCAACTTTTCATGTGTTGGTTCCAAATCGGGTTGCCAAAAATAGCAAAAAATAACTCAACATGGAGTCGGCTCCACTTTACAAAGTGTCGACTCACCGCTGTCTGGAGTGGCTCCCGATCCTGAGGTGTCGGCTCCAAGAATTTCCGAAAAATATAGTCTCTGTAACTCAAGTTAGAGTCGGCTCCAAAAATTCATGTGTCGGCTCTGGCTTCTGAAGCAGAAAAAAGTTCTCTATATCTCAGGTTAGAGTCAGCTCCCGACTGTTAGGGTGTCAGCTCCAAACTGTGCCAAAAATCCTGAACTGTTCTGATATGCTCTGGAGTCGGCTCGAGTAGGTCTGGGTGTGGACTCTAACTTCTTAACTTTTTAATAATCCATTAAAATTAATTCAAAACTGATTTCCATATACTTTTGAATAATTAATCGTTCTTAATTCCTGAAATACTTATCAAATTTATCAAAAACACAATGAATATACTCATGGCTTTTGTTAATCATCAAAATCAATAATTAGGTAAATAATTTTTCAATAATTTTCTAACAAAGCTTGTTTATCCTATCAAGGCTAATGTGACCAAGCCTAAGGTGCCAGAGATATGTTTCATTATCAATGTTTATTATCTTTTGTCTTTTGTTAATCTTAGAATTAGCTACTTTAAATAGTTCTGTATTGTAAGAAACATTTTTATAAGGCGATAAAATATATAACCATCGACTAAACATCCATGACAAATTTTAAGACCATTTTTTGAAACTAAAATAATATTTTCATTAAATAAAATTCCATAACATTGTTCATGAAGTTTAGAAACTGAAATAAATTACTAGAAAAGTTTGGAATGAAATAAATATTATTTAGAATAAAAAATTTCTTTCCAAACGAAAGACGGGCTGTTCCAACTGCCTTGGCCGATACCGTAGCCCATTGTCAACCCTCATTGTCAACTCAGTATCAGAAAGCTCTCTCAAAAACTAAAGAGTTGCATAGAAGAACAAACATGATTTGTTGCCCCTCAATCAATTATCCAAGAGGAGGTATCAACCTCAACTAGACAAGCTTCAAGTACAAGTAAATCACATTTACTATTTTTCTTCTTTTTCATTTGGTTGGTGGCAACTTGCCACTTGTCATAATGTTTTCTAACATTACGATTAACAGCAAGGGTTGGCTCAGTAATACCAAATTTGATGTTTTCATTAGTCAAAATGTTGTCAAGATCATATTTTCATTTGGGATCGTTTTCTTTGTTAGGGTGTTGCTAGAAAGCAGATAAGTAATGGGATTGTTCAAAGCCTTTTTTTTCTAAAAATTAGTCAAGATGAATGTTTATAAGTTTTTGGAATAGAGATTTTAAAAAATAATTGAACAATTTAGAAAAATATAAAAAAACTATATTCTATTCCCTCGATAATTCATCTAGCCATATACAAGTCTGCCACCGTAGGGTAGGTCAGCTTGCACATATAGTTAAACCAAGACTCTTCTCGATTAATAAGTATGTTCTGAAAAAACTCATATTTTCACACTTATTAACTACCGAATTTGAAAAGGTTTGGTCAAAGATATAATAAACATATTTGATCTTATATTTTTATGAGTAAGACCCATCATTTCAAATTTCTAGACTTAACCCAAGCGTGCCGCCGTAGGGTTGGTCAGGCTTGAATACATCTAAAAATTCTATCCTAAGAGATCTAGCTTTGTTATTGAATTGAACCGACATCACCCGTAAGGGGATGAAATCAAAGCATCTCGAGGCGCCGTTCAAGTCTCATGGTGCTAAACCAATTGTGGAGACCAATAAATTTATTAATTACTCATTATTAAAGTATAATTATATTTTATTATATAAAGATAACCTTTTATCTTTGTGAATTAAATTCAATAACTTTTAAATCTTGTCATCTCATGTAGATGTAATCTATGAATTTAATTTTTTCATTAATTTCAAGAATCGAATTCTTGTTAATACTTTAAGATAACCATTATCTTTTAGAAATTAATGTCAAAAGATTTTAATAATCAATTGATTAAAATTTAATATCACATATTAACTTTTAAAAATTAATTTCTATACAAAGAATCATATTATTGTTATTTATAAAATTAAATAGATTAGTCTTAGATTTAATAATCTCATTATTAAATAATATCATATATTAACTTAACCTAAGGCTATTTTTAATTTCATAACTTTATTTAAGAATCAACTTCTTAATATTATAATTCCAAACCACCCACTTAAAAACCTTTTAAATATATTTAAAATTATAATAATATTATCTTTGTTCATTAACTAAAACCCTTTAAATAGGCATAATCATGATTAGTCAAATAGTCCTAATCAATAATTTTATGATGCCTAGGATGGATATTTCTAATTTCTATATGGCATGATAAAATTAACTCATCAAATAAATTATTTTATTTTAATGATCGTGGGCCATCCTATGGCCAAACTGTTTGGAGTGGGCTTAGGCCCAATTTGCTTCAAAAACAAGTTTGGGATTTGTCCCAAACCATTTGAGATTTTTATAATAATTTTCTTCACGTACAACACAAACCAGTTTGGATTTTGACATGATAAAATATGTGATCAAATCGCAAATCCTTTTGGCTTCAAAAATTAATTCTTAATATGGCAATTAATTAAATCATAAATATTTCTTAGCAGCCTATTGTGCTCTCCGGATCACGGATAGTTGGGTAAACGCACCAAGGTACTACCAGTAGCCTCCCTTGCAGTGCGTCCCTAATATCCCTACCGTACATCCGTTGGGAAAGAGATCCGAGGTACTACCAGTAGCCTCTCTTGGATCACCCTTGGGTTGAATACAATAGAAACCAAGAACATGATAAATCCCATGTCCATAATTCTTGGGATCTATATTCCATGCTCAACTTTTAAGCAAACAGTTTACGGTAAAAATAAATACCAAATATCAAATATTTATGCATACCAAATATCAAATATTTATGTATACCATATATCAAATATTTATACATACCAAATATCAAATATTTATGCATACCAAATATCAAATATTATATATACCCATCCATAACATGCATGCCTAATATCAAATATTATAAAACATGTCAAAATCACATATCAACATCATGACAATATTAATATTAGTGCATGACTGTTTTGATATCAATTATTGGTATTCAATATATATATATATATATATATATATATCATATATGTGTGTAGCGGAAGCATGAGGATTGTTTAACATGCATAAAATTAATATTGTCATGTGAAAAGAAAAATTGCCTCAAAGTGTAGCCGCTGAGGCAGAAGATAAAATTTGGAGTTGAAGCTAGCTCTGTTCCTCGTGGAGTATTGATTATAGAGTACGTGTATGGCACTGTTCATGCCCTTGGATGAGCTCCAGAGAAGGCCGTGGGTGAACATTTGCATGGCACTATTTATGGCCGAGGTATGTTGGCCGAGGTATATTGGCCGCCGAGATTGAGGTTGGCCGAGGTATATGTTGGTTTTCAAAAAATTATATATATTTATATATATCATCATATATGTGAAGCGGAAGCATGCGGATCGTTTAACATGCATAAAATTAATATTATCATATGAAAAGAAAAATTATCATATAATTTTTTTAAACATAAAAACATACCGTTATGTTGAGGTCTCGAAGGAACAGATGCGCCCTACTACCGGATTCGAAGCTATGGATGAAGAATCCCATGGTAGAGTTTACGGGCCAAGGTCTTAAATATCGGCTAAATTAAAAACCGAACCTCCAGGATCGGTATCGAATTATGAGAGTGGGCTCACTCTTGATTTTCTATATTTCTCACAACTATGGCGCACATAAAATAAGAGAGAAAAAGAGGAAAGAAACTTTTCTTTCATTTTTCTTACCATCTAAAAGTCCACCTTATGCCATATTTATAGCTCTAGGTGAATCAAATTTAATTTAGATAACGTTTATCTGTTACAACATTTAATTTAATTATAACATTTTTATACATTTAATGTTACAAAATTTAATTTAGATAACGTTTATCTGTTACAATATTTAGATAACATTTATCTGTTACAACATTTAATTTAGATCGCATGGAACAATTCTCCTTGATCATATCAAAGAAAAAGTTGTTTTCTTATTTGCAACTAATTTACAAATAATATCTAAATTAAATATAATAATATCTAATAAATCAAATTTATTATTTTTTTTTAATATTCTTAATAATCACATTATCAAAAATATCAAAAAAAATAAAATTTTTCTCTCTCCATCAACTCATAATATGCGCCACTTACAAGAGCAAAATTTTCTTGTGTGATGTTCCATAATACTTATGTACAACCATTCATATCAATTATTATATGAATAATGTGTCTAAACACATTTTTATTTTATCCAATAACTAATTTATTGTACCAAAATAAATGTGAGAAAAATAATCAATCAAATTGATTATTTATTTTCATAATAAACTCTTTATTGTAAAGTTTCAATAAATATTTTATTTGAGAAAAATAAATAATTAATCATATTAATTATTCAATCCAAGAGTATTCGATGCGATTAACCTAAGACGGTGTGGGGACCATGGACCCATAATTTCAAGCTCCAATAAACTTGAATAAACTCAATTAAAACTCTTTAATTATTTATTCAGTTTATTAATCTCGAAGTTATTCCACTAAAAACTCGAGACTGCACTCTTAAAAATTACATATTAATTTTACTTGAAAACTTGAGTTGTCCACTCATGTAATTCAACCCTCCATAAATAGTTCATAATTAGAGCTAGGTGAAATAACCGTTATACCCCTCTAATTTTCTCTTATTCTTTAAGTACCATTGATTCACTAGTTAAACAGTTAATTTATGATCGAATCATAAATTGTGCGCATAACTGTTTAGCCCCATAATCAACACTTAAGGGAACTAATTTTAAGCTTCTTTTCAAAAGCCATGGATTCCATATCTTTAAATCACATTCCAGCCCAACGTGTTATTAAACCTCCAAGATGTAAGTATTGGGCCCAACATCAAATGAGCTTTTTACAAACAAATCAAAAGATCCAATAGCACAATCAAGGAGTCTGTGATTAAATCAGGATTAAGGTTGATTTACATATGATCATCTTGTGACATGAATTGAATTCTTTATAACAGTCTTAAATAAAGATTCAAATTATGTCGGTCCAAGTCCTATATAATCTTATTATATATAATACCTCCACTAAATATCTCTACACAATAATCCGGATAAGATTGTCACATTCAGAATGTTCATGGACCGTATTAGAGATTAGCGATAGAAGATCCTTACTTCTATCAATCACGGAGATGTTTAAATATATTAGCTGTAATTTTAATCCTCTTGTATACATTATACTAAAATTACAGCCTCATAATATATTTTGGATTTTCATATAAACATTCATCTTTCATATAAATGAGGCAAGATTGAAGAAAAATGCTTCTTTTATTAATTCAAAAATTAAAAAATATAAATACATCTGATTTCAAGGGCACTGTTCCTAACAATATATTGGCCAAGGTTGAAGCTAGCTGAGGCTAAGGCTGGCCAAGGTATATTGGCCGAGGCTGAAGCTGGCCGAGGTATGTTGGCCGAGGCTGAAGCTGGCCGAAGTATGTTGGCCGAGGCTAAGGCTGGCCGAGGTATGTTGGCCGAGGCTGAAGCTGACCGAAAGATGACCGATTTGGATGGCTAACTAGAAGTCCAACTCGAGTGCATCATCATTGTCCATGGGGTTTACTGGCCCCATCAGGTTTTGTCTCCGGAAAGGCAGCCACCCACGTTCACCCCTTTCTGTAACATCCAATTCAATGTCCAAAGAAAGCACTGCTACATCAAAAAAATTCGCCACCCTCATTGCTGACTGCTATTGCTTCTTCAAATCCATTCACGATATTTTCTTCATTGTTATCATCAATGATGATGGATACTGATGGGGCCAGTTGACCCCATAGGTAATAAAGATAATAATTTGGATGGCATCATCTCAAGATAGCAATTTTCAGATGATTTTCCTAGGCGGCCATCCTTGGCAGCCTTCTTAAGCGGCTTAATTCCTGGGCGGCCTCGCTGGTCTACTCGGCTTTCTTTTGAAGGACGTAATGGGCATTTAATTCTGTCCACGACATTGCTCCCGGCAACAAGCGTCTCACCATAATGAAAGAGAACAAAAGAAAAAAAGGGCCACGTTAGGTGCGTGGGTTCTCCCAAGGGCCACCTTCCATCGTTAATGTCAGGTGGTCGAGTCAATGACTTAGAGAGCATTTAATGAAATGGAGTGTCACGGAAGTCTAGCCTTCGCACTTCAGTTCGGTCACGGACATCTCACCTTGGCACTCCAATTCAGCCTCGTCTGGTTTCGGCCTCATCTAAGTCGATCTCGGCTTCATCTTCGGCCTCGGCCTCGACTTCTGCTTCGGCTTTGGCCTCGGCCTCTTTGGCTTCGGCCGAGGCATGTTCCTCTCGGCCTCGGCTCCCAAAAAGCTAACGCTGCCACGACATCTAGCGCACCAAGGCATTTATGGCCTCAAAGGCCACGTGCATCTACTTGCTCTAAGACATTTATTGCCTTATTATTAAGGCATTTATGGCCTCATAAAGGCCTTGTTGCTTCAAGGCATTTATTGCCTTATTCTCTTATGTATTAAAGCATTTACGGTTGCCACGTTGCCACAACACTTCCCCCTCGGCCTCAGACATGCTCAGCCTCGGCCTTAACTCCCACTCGGCCACCACCACCTTTTCTCTCCGCATGAAACCGGCCTCGGCCTCGGCTCCCATAGCACTCGGCCTCGGACTTCCCCCTCGGCCTACTGTTCACCTACTCGTGAACAGTACCATGCACATGAATAGTGCCTTACAGTGAATAGTGCCATGCAAGCACTCCGTAATTAATGCTCTACGAGGGACAGCTGGCTCCAACTCCAAGCGTCATCTTCTGCCCTAATGGCTGCACCTTGGGGCCCACGTGACTAACTTTATCACCTATAGCTGTTCACACAGAACTTTCACGTGGCCTGCCAACCCGTTTCTCTTTTGCCAAAATCATGGGTAGTTACCGAAATACTATGGACAGTTGTCGATATTCAGGGCGCGAGTTTAGCGGCTATTCGCCCACCTACCATTAACGGAACCGATCTTGGCGGAAGGCATGATCTGACGATTATCCTCGAAGGGTAAGAGGGACTCCCGAACAGGTATATAAAGACCTCGACTCACAACGAGGAGGAGGACTCAATCTCTACTCTTTTATTAAAAAATCCCTGTTCTCTATATCGCTGACTTGAGCATCGGATGGTCCCCGCCGGCACCACCGGTCCGGGACTTTTCTTGCAGGTTTCTGGCTAAAGGAGGCGATCTTGTCATACCTCTGAAGGCCCACGAAGCTCCTCTTTCATTCGACGCTCCCCAAAAGTGATTTGGCAGCAACAGATGGCGCGCCAGGAAGGGGGACAGTCAGCGATGCTAGTTTGCAGATCCTCATCCCCCCTTTATCAAAGTGGTGGATCATAAAGATGATGATAACCCCAGATCCAAGAAGCTTTCGCCAGTTATGCTGGGGGGCACCTTCAACGAGCTGAGTAATAGAAGGCCAGCTCTTCATCCCACCATCCCCTCTGATGGGGCCAGTGGGCCCCTATGGGCCACAATGATGGTGTCTCGGCCTGGCCTCAACAAACTAGCCTTTCTTCCTTGGTCCCGGCAAGTTCTCAAGGGTCCAATAGGTCTAGGGCGGCCTCCCCCGAGTCCGCCACCTTTTCTCTCTCCTCCCAAGCTAGCCTCGTCTTCCCCTTAGGCTTTGGTTTTCGAGTTCTCCTCGGCGGCTTCCAGGCTCTCCAGCTTCAGCCATGATTGGATGGCCTCTGTTCCCAGTCATCCCCGGCCACCCGTCTCCTCATTTGGGCTACCTCCGGATCTCCTCGATGGCTATGATGCCTCGTCTCCCAGGCACTTCCATGAACAGCCCCGATCTGCCTCCCAGCTCTGTTCCGAGGCAGAGACTGCCTTCGTCTCTGCTCCGAGGCAAAAGCCTCAAGATTTGTGTTTAAGTTTTGCAAGTCACCTCATTCTTAAGATCGTCAGGTCTTGCATCGACTTCTTGTCCTTCAGAATCCATCTCAGATGAAGACTCAGATCAGATCAGTGAGGATTTGGAATACTTCTGTTACTCAAACATCCCCTCAAAATTCAAGATAAGAAGAAGGAAACATACCTTTGGCGGAGTATCAGATCGAATCCACTAAGATCGGAGGAGGGAGAGACGCTAGAGATTTCCTTCCATCGGATGGGAGAATAGAAGAGAAGAGAAACTCAAGCAACAAATTATTAAGGGACTGTTGACCGACGTCTTCCAGTTGGCCACGGTGCTTCCTCAGAAGCTCAACCTCCACCTCGACACCAGCCCAAGTGTTGGCCTCGTCAAGAGACAGAGACAATGAGAGAACCACTGCCGCAATGACTCCGTTCCAGGTGCATTACGTGCATGAAGTCGCATGCACGTAATGGGGCTTCAGCAAGGGAGACGAGGGAGACCGTGAGAGCGAGAAGGTCCACCTTAAACCCGCATAAAAAGCCCCCGACTCCCCTCCTCTGCATAAGGCCATGCACGTCTCCGTGTTGTCCCGCTCGGCACCAACTCCCAGCAGCCTCGTCATGACCTTCGGCTCCCAGTTCTCCCTGGTCCTCTCCGGACGGGGGCTCCCTACTTCAAGGTCCTCTCGACCGACCTCTGGCAGCCCGGCCGCCTCCGGATGCTCTTGGATCCATCATCCAGCCACCATCCACTGATAAAAAAGAAGAGATACGGAACTAACAGATTTTGAAAGTAGGAACTTCCTCAACGATGGTTGAAAAGTTGAGAAGGAAAATAAAATTACTAAGGATAATTTGGGAGAAGGCAAAAAATAAAAGGATAAACTTGCACTTTATTATCTCGAATGATGTCATTTACAAAGGTTTAAATAGAGATGAAGAAACATCGTGCAGCAAGAAATTAGAGGCACATTACCCACTATCTAATAACGTGCGAAACTAATTAGCCCACGTACAGATAACATGGGACACATAAAACCCACGAACAGATAAACATGGGACACATAAAACCCACGAACAGATAAACATGGGACACGTAGAGTGACTTGGTCTAAGTAGGAGAACGTGGGACTGTGTTATCCAACTGCAAAATAGAGAACGTGGGATACTCAATTCTGCATTATCTCAACACTCCCCCTTATGCAGATACTCCTAATTTTTCTCTTAAATATAAAAGCTTTCTAATGGAAATGCTTTGTGAAGATATCTGCTAATTGTTCTTTGGTGTTGCAAAATTGTAGTTCAATACTTCCATTAGTCACTAGTTCACAAACAAAATGATGTCGAAGTTCAATGTGCTTTGTCCGCTGATGAAACACTGGATTCTTTGTCATTGCAATTGTGGATTGATTGTCACAGTTGATAGTAGTTGGGCCCTTTTGTGATAGTTTTAAATCCTCCAATACTCTATGTAATCAGATAGCATGACAAGCTGCAGCAGTAACGGCTACGTACTCAGCTTCAGATGATGATAGTGCTATAGTACTTTGTTTCTTTGAACTCCAAGATATTGCTCCAGATCCAAGGGTGAAGATGTAACCAGAAGTGCTTTTTCGATCATCAACTGAACCTGCCCAATCACTATCAGAAAAACCACACAAAGATAAATTATTAGCATTAGTGTATGAAATACCATAGGTAATAGTTCCTTTTAAGTATCTCAACACTCTTTTCACTGCCACAAGATGAATTTTGCTTGGACTTGCATGAACCTTGATAGCAAACTTGTTGCATACATAATGTCTGGACGAGTATTTGTGAGATATAGCAAACTTCCAATTAGACTCTTGTACATATGTGCATCAATCTGTTCTTCTCCATCATTTGGCTAAATTTCTCACAAGTGTTCATTGGAGTCTTCATTGGCTTGCAATCAGACATTGCAAATTTTTGAAGAAGATATTTCACATACTTCTCTTGAGAGACAAAAATTTCATCACCAAATTGTTTTACTTCCAAACAAGAAAGTAATTCATCAAGCCAAGATCTGACATCTCAAAATTTTTAATCATACTATTTTTAAATTCTGCAATCAGTTCATCACTACTGACGGTATATACCAAGTCATCAACATATAAACAAACCATAAGAATATTTGTACCTTTTGACTTGACATATAAGGTGGGCTCGCTTTTGCTCCTTTGAAAGCCATTCTGTACAAAGTGCTGATCAATCCTTTCATACCATGCTCTAGGTGCCTGTTTAAGTCCATAAAGTGCCTTCCGTAATCGATACACCTCTTTTCTTCATTAACAACTTCATAGCCCTGTGGTTGCTGCACATATACTTCTTCATCCAAAAAACCATTCAAAAGGCTGATTTAACATCAAGTTGAAAAACATTCCATTGATAATGAGCAGCTATAGAAAACTGTTCTAATTGTATCAAATCTAGCTACTAGAGCATATGTTTCTGCAAAATCAATACCTTCTCGCTGCATATAGCCCTTTGCAAATCCTGCTTTAAATTTTGGATTGATCCATCTGCTTTGTATTTGATTTTGTATATGCATTTTAAACCAATAGCTTCATGGTTAGGTGGTAGATCCATAAGCTCCCAAGTACCATTTTTTATTAATGCTGAAATTTCATCATCCATAGCTTTGCACCATTCTTTGTGCTTTATTGCTTCTTCAAAAAACTTGGTTCATCAATAGAAGTAAACTGACATCTTTCATATATATCAATCAAGGATTTTATCTTTCTTGGAGGAGATTCAGAAGATGATAAATAAGGAGAACTCACAAGTGTAGACTGCACAGGTGTTGACCTTGGTGAAGATTGATTTGGATCAGTTAAATCTTCACTTTCATCATCAAAGGCCACTAATGTTTCTTCAACTTGAGCTCCACCTATTGTTGTATTCTGTAATTCATTCCAATTCCATGCATTCTGCTCATCAAATATCACATCCCGGCTAACAACAAGCCTTTGAGTTATAGGATTATAAAACCGATAAGCCTATCTTTCAATACTATAACCAATAAAGATGCATTTCATGATGTTATCATCTAATTTTTTTCTTTTTTGAGATGGAATGTGAACATAAGCAAGACACCCAATACTCTAAAATGAGTTACCTTTGGTCTCCATCCATGCCAAGCTTCAAATGGTGTTATGCCTTGAAGTGAAGATGTGGGGCTACGATTGAGTATATAGGCAGCGGTATGAACTGCTTCGGCCCAGAAATTGTTAGGAAGCCCTTTTGCTTTAATCATGCTTTTTGCCATCTCAACAAGACTCCTATTCTTTCGTTCTGCTACTCCATTTTGTTGTGGTGTGAAGCTTGCAGTCAATTGCCTGTGAATGCCATTATCTTCACAAAAAAGAGTGAATTCTTTTGAAAGAAATTCTCCACTCCTATCGGTTCGCATACCTTTAATGCATGGCCACTATTCTTTTCAACAAAGCATTTAAACCTTTTGAATACAGAGAAGCTATCTGACTTTTCTTTAAAAATATACCCATGTGATTCTGCTAAAATCATCAACAAAAATAATAAAATACTTGCTATTGTCTAAGGATGGAGATTGCATTGGTCCGCATAAATCTGCATGCACCAGTTCAAGTGGTTTTGAGGCCCGCCAAGCCTTTCCTTTTGGAAAAACATCCCTGTGATGCTTTCCAAGCACACAACTCTCACATATATGATCATTCTTCATAATTCTAGGCAACCCATACACCATATTTCTTTTTGATAAAAGCTCCAAATTGTGATAACCCAAATGTCCATATCTATGATGCCATAACACATTATCATTTGCTAATGAGACATTCAAGGCATGATCAAGACTTAGAGAGAAAAGTTTATTTTCAATCATAGGTATCTCAATAATAAGTGAACTCTTAGTTATCATAAACACAGCATCTTAAATCTTCAAAAACAAGTGAATAACCTTCAGTCAAAAATTGCCCAACACTCAACAAATTAGACTTCAAGTCAGGAACATATAAAACATTTTCAATTGATTTCAAGCCATAGAAATCAAGTTTCACAGTACCTTTCCCATGAGCTTCTCGAACATTACCATCACCCATTTTTACCTTTGTAGTAACAAATTTGTCCAAATAAGAAAAGATCTCTGCACGACCTGTCATATGATTGCTGCATCCACTATCAATGTACCAAACTTCTTTAGGACATTCTTTTGCAGTAAAGCATGCAAGAAATAAATTTTCATTTGACCCCTTTTCATGTCTTCTGCAAAATTGCATGTTTTTCTTTCAATCTACAAAAATGCTCAATGTGGCCATACTTTTTGCAAAAATGACAAAGAAAAGGCTTAGAGATTTCACCTTTTCATTACTTTCCTTTATCCGACAAAACCTTTCAATATGACCATATCTCTTGTAATAATTACACTGAAAAGGTTTAAAATTTTCACCTTGGCTGTTACCTTCATTGCGATTCTGATAAACTTTACCAAGACGTCCTCCACCTCTTCTGCCTCGAAAAGAACCTCCTCTATTTCTTGGTGTACAATGCTGATTGATGCTTTCCTTTGGAGCATTCACCTTAGAATGAAAGGCTTTTTTTACTGTACTTTCATTGGACCTTTTCAATCTGTCATCATGTGACTGAAGAGAGCCAAGTAATGCACTAACTAAAAGTTTGGTTAGATCCTTGGATTCTTCTATAGCAGCTACAATATGATCATACTTAACTGACAAACTTCATAATATTTTTTCAACAACTCTTTGATCAGATAAATCTTCACCATAAATTCTCATTTGATTAACAATTTCTGAACTTTGAAAAAAACTGATCTAAAGAATCATCATCTTTCATGCTCAATGTCTCAAATTTTCGACGAAGAGTTTGGAGTTTGACAGTTAATACCTTAACATTACCTTGATATTCTTCTTGCAAAAATCCCAAGCATCTTTAGAGTTGTAGCTGCTGAAATTTGAGAAAAATTGCATCACAATGGCCTGTTGAATGAAGAAGAGAGCTTTGGCATCTTTTTTATATTCTCTAGCTTTAATGCTCCTTCCTCTGGAAGGCTTTTCTCCATCAATTCTCACAAATTTTGTGAGATAAAAAGAGTCTTCATCTTTTTGCTCCAGAAATCATAGCCTTTTCTTTGATATTGGAATCACCGGGTTGATGGTACTGCTATTGAATGCCATTGGCTCTGATACCACTTAATAAAAAGATATGGGACTAAAAGATTTTGAAAGTAGGGGCTTCTTCAACGATGGTTAGAAAGTTGAGAAGGAAAATAAATTGCTAAGGATAATTTTAGAAGAAGGCAAAAATAAAAGGATAAACTTGCTTTTCATAATTTTGAATGATATCATTTACAGAGGTTTAAATATAGATAAAAGAAATATCGTGCAACAAGAAATTAGAGGCACGTTACTCACTATCTTATAACATGTGAAACTAACTAACCCACGTACAGATAACTGAAAGATAAAACCCACGAACAGATAAATTTATGTACAAATAAATTAAAAATAAAACATGAAAAATGTAGAGTGACTTGGTCTTTCAACAACTATAAAGTAGGAGAACATGAGGCTCTGTGTTATCCAACTACGGAGAACATGGGACACCTCAATTCTACATTATCTCAACATCTAACCAATGCAAGGGGGCCAGCAGCGGATGCCAAAAGCTAGGGGTGCTGATGCTGGAAGCCGTGGAAGGCTGGGACTGCTGTGGACGAGGCCGTCGAGCCCGTTGAGGATGGGGCAGTCGAGCCCGAGGCCGTCAAGCTTGGCGTCGCGGAGGTTGATATGGGGGGAAGAAGACTTAGCCGCCTAGGAGGTTGGAAACAGCTGACCAGTGGCGAGGCCATGGGGTTTGCTTGAAGCCATGAAGCCATGCAAGGAAAAGGCCAAGATGGGGGCTGGAGCCAGAGGCATGGAGTCGGTGCTTCTTGAGCTCCAGTCTCTTGCCTCCATGCCAGCCGTAATTGGGGTTTGTTGGTGTTAACGTCATGGAGGTTGGTGGAAGTGGAGGTTAGTGGCCACCTCACCTTCGAATGGATGGTTGGCAACCTGGTTTTAGAGTGCAGCAGGGGGAGAGAGATGAGTACGGAGACAAGGCCATGGACTTGTAGTATATGTCCCTGAAGGTGCCTACATGGAGATGGGAATGGGAGCCTTGGGAGCTCGCAGGTGTCCGTCCAAGAGCCGAGGGAGAGCTTGGGGAGGAGAACATTTCGGTGCCACGGCCTCTCCTGCATGGGGGGTGCGTTGGGGCCATGCAACGTAATGCGAAGGGTGGTGCCGTTGGAGTTGAAGTGGCAGCCATGAAGAGCTCGGGAGCATCCGGAGGCTATGGAGTCGAGCGGCTTCTCAGGCGGGACCAGAGCGTACGTAGAAGAGAGTCTGTTACGGGTGAATGGCTCAGCTTCATGGTCCTGGCTCCACCTCCATAGCCCGAACGTAATAGTCCCTCACAGCTCTTTATCTTCCACTTTAAATGCCAAGAGAGCACATGGCCGTGTGCTTTAAATATCACCCATTTGCGGAAGAGTGGAGACGTAGGGGCGTCTCATCACCTCTTTGGAAGGACTTGCGTTATGGGATCCGAAGTAGAGTCGGAAAGGAGCTGGAGTTCCGTGGAAGAGGCTGGGACGACGCCCATGACCAGGAACAGAGTCGGAGAGACTGGCCGCCGTGGGAGCTCGGAGCCGCCGAGGTAGCTCGGGGCAGAGTTAGGATGAATGGGCTGGAGGAGAGATAAAGGTAACGGATTCGGGGAGGCCGCCCTGGTCTTGCTGGGCCCATCGAGAACTTGCTGGGACCGAGAAAGAAAGGCGGATTTGTCGAGGCCAAGCCCAGGTGTGACCATTGTGGCCCATGGGACCACTAGCCCCATCAGATGCTTCCCACACTCCTTGAGCTTGTGTGTCCTGCAATAGCTAAGCGAAAGAAGTGTAGAACTTTTTACTTTTGCTCTTGTCTTTTCATGCTAATTCAATTGTGATTTCTTCCGGGTGGGAGAATCCCATGCCGCTTTGTGTAGACATTTTTACGTTCTCCGGAGCCATGCTTTTTTCATGTTTAAAAACTCTAAGCCCAAAAACGGATGCCCGTCAACTATGAGTTGGGGAGTCAATTTCTTTTGACTGTGAGTTGACTTTGGGTTTTCTGCTTTTGTCATAAAATTTGGAGGTGAGTGCCTGTCACAACTGTGAGCTGGAGAGTTGGCCTCTCCCAACTTGAGTTGTCTGGGGCTTCTTGATGGCTGAAAGTTAGCAGTAATATGTTGCAAGTATATAATTTAGATAAAGGTCTTACTCGATTGGGCCATTGGCCGTTGAGGTAGAGTTAGAGCCGTTGGGGCTAAAGTGAAGCCGTTGAGGCTATGATAAAGCTGCTGAAATTGTAATAAGGCCACGAAGGCAGGTGGATGGAGCCGTTAAGGCTAATAGAGCCACTGTGACTGCAATAAAACTGCCTCGGGGGTTTTGTGGCCGGCCCGAGTAGTGACCCGAGAGTTGCTGAAGTCGTTGGGTTCCTTTCAATCCCGAAGGGTGACCTGAGAGTTGGAGGGTCGTCAGGTTGCCCTTTCCCTTATGCCGACGATCTTTGTTGCCAATGCTGGAGTCAGTTTTCAATCTTTGGTGCCGAGCTGGCCTCGAGCTTGAGTGCCGATGGTACATCGGTCTTTGAGTGCCAACCGGAGTTAGGCTTGAGTGCCGATGATATATCAGGCTTTAGGTGCTGACTGAAGTTAGGCTTTAGTACCGATGGTACATTGGTCTTTAGTGCCGATGGTACATCGGGCTTTGAGTGCTGACCGGAGTCGGGCCTTAGTGCCGATGGTACGTTGGGCTTAGGTGCCAAGCTGGAGTCAAGCTTTAGTGCTGATGGTACATTGGGCTTTGAGTGCCGAGCTGGAGTCAGGCTTTAGTGCCGATGGTACATTAGGCTTTAGGTGTCGAGCTAGAGTCAAGCTTTAGTGCCGATGGTACATTGGGCTATGAGTGCCGAGCTAGAGTCGGGCTTTAGTGCCGATGGTACATCGGGCTTTAGGTGCCGAGCTAGAGTTGGGCTTTAGTACCGATGATACATCGGGCTTTGAGTGCCGAGCTGGAGTCGGGCTTTGATGCCGATGGTACATCGAACTTTAGGTGCCGAGCTAGAGTCGGGCTTTAGTGCTGATGGTAGATCGGGCTTTTGAGTGCCGAGCTGGAGTCGGGCTTAACTACCGATGGTACATCGGGCTTTAGGTGCTGAGCTAGAGTTGGGCTTTAGTGCCGATGATACATCATGCTTCGAGTGCCGAGCTGGAATTGGGATTTAGTGCCGATAGAACATCGGGCTTTAGGTGCCGAGCTAGAGTCGGGCTTTAGTGCCGATGATACATCGGGCTTTGAGTGCCGAGCTGGAGTCGGGCTTTAGTGCTAATGGTACATCGGCTTTAGATGCCGAGCTAGAGTTAGGCTTTAGGGCCGATGGTACATTGGCTTTGAGTGCCGAGCTAGAGTCGGGCTTTAGTGTCAATGGTACATCAGGCTTTGAGACGCCAATGCGAGATTGGTCTTGAATGCTGATGCATAGTCGGTCTTCCTTGCATGTCATTTTCAAGTATCAATGAAAGAAATATTGTTAAGTGGGTGTACTTAGCTCTTGTAGCCCCTTGTTTCCCTCTGCTAATTTGGGTACTTCTGTCCGCTGGTGGTCTTCCCCCCAGGGAATCAAGATGATTGGAGTGGAGGCTGGTGCCCTTGCTTGGGCCTCCCCCCGCATCGCCATCTGTAGGAGAGTAGGCCGCTTGGGCGGCGAGTGGTGGCTCTCTGAGTTTTAAGTTGCGGATGAGCTTGATGACGGTGGATCTCTTGCTAGAAAGATTTTCGGCGGGATGAATGATGGCTGGCTTGAGCAGCGACCAAAGAGCGAGCGAAAGCTTTTGCTTGCTATTGTGTGGTCACGAGATGTTGCTTCTGGACTTTGGACAACCGTCGTCAATGCTTGGATTTGCAGGGTGAGGGTGGCAAGATGTCTACTTGAATGGTCCGATAGTGGTAATGGTGGAACAAGAGCTGGCTCCTATTGCTCAACTCGTTGAAGGTGCCGAAAGCTTCTTGGATTCTTATCATCACTATTGTTATGATCCACCATGTTGATTAAAGAGGGATGAGGATCTGTAAACTAGCATCGCTGACTTTCCCTTCTTGGTGCGCCAATCTGTTGCTGCCAAATCACCTCTCAAGAGCACCGGGTGAGAAAAGAGCTTTGTGGGTCTTCAAAAAATGATGCAACCGCCTCCTGTAGCCGGAAACATACAAGAGAAGTCTCGGACCGATGGTTCCAGCGGGGACCCTCCGACGCTCAAGTTAGCGATTTGGAGAATAGGAATTAAGATCAGATAGTAGAGGTCGAGTTCCCCTCCTCATTTGAGTCGGGGTCTTTATATACCTATTCGTTATGCTTTGCTAGATGTAGAATATCCTAGGAAGATACCTTCATCAGACTTTGCGTCAAACTTCCCAAGATTATCCTTACCATTGTTATGAATAAAACATTTACAACCAAATGCATGAAAATAACTTAAATTTGGTTTCCTATTGATCCAAAGTTCATAGGGAGTTTTCTTAAGGATAGGTCTAATTAGGGCTCTATTTAGAATGTAACAAGCTGTGTTTATAGCTTCCGCCCAAAATATTTTGGAAGTTGGCTTTCACATAGCATGGTACGGGCCATGTCTTCTAAAGTCCTATTCTTCCTTTCTACAACTCCATTTTGTTGTGGTGTTCTAGGTGCAGAGAAGTTATGATGTATGCCTTTTTCAAAACAGAATTTTTCAAATAAGTGATTTTCAAATTCAGTTCCATGATCACTTCTAATAGACACTATGGTAGTTTTTCTCATTAGTGACTTTCTTAACAAATTTCATGAATATTGAGAAAGTCTCATCTTTGTGAGCCAAAAACATTACCCAAGTGAATCTAGAGTAATCATCTACTATCACTAGACCATATTTCTTTCCTCCTAGACTTGTGGTTCTAGTAGGTCCAAAAAGGTCCATGTGTAGTAGCTCTAGTGGCCTAGTAGTTGAAACAACATTCTTAGATTTGAAAGAAGTTCTTGTTGTTTTCCAAATTGACATGCATCACATATTCGATTATTTTCAAAATTTAGACTAGGAATACCTTTAACTAAATCCATTTTCAATAATTTGGAAATTAGGTGTGTGCTTGCATGACCTAATCTACGATGCCATAGCCAACCAATCTCATTCATTTTAGCATTATCAGCAACTAAGCAATGATTACTTGGAGATAAATTACTCAAATCAATTAAGTACACATTGCCATAGCGTTACCAACAAGAATAATGCTATTATCAATGGGATTAGTAACAGTGCAAACAGAAGCTTCAAAGGAAACCTTGAAACCTTTGTCACACAGTTGGCTAATACTTATTAGATTATGTTTAAGTCCATCAACATATAAAACATTATCAATATGAGTAGATGGAGTAATTTGAATCTTACCAATGCCCATGATATGGCCTTGACCATTATCACCAAAAGTAACTACTCCACCTCTTTTTGATTCAAGGGTGATGAATTGATCTTTGTCACCCGTCATGTGTCTTGAGCAACCACTGTCCAGGTACCATTTTCTTTTCAGTCTGATGGCTGCAAGACACTCCTGCAAAACATTTATGTCTTAATTTTAGGTACCCAAGCCTTCTTGGGTCCTTCATGGTTAGAAGCATTAAACATTGTTCCTTTGGGAACCCAAATCATCTTTTTCTTTTTATGTGAAGATTTACACATATATGATTTATGTCCTTTGTTTCCACATTTAAAACAAGTAATGTTTAATGATTTTTCAGCATGTACAAAAATGTTCTTCAAAGATTTTTGCTTTTTAAGTGGATTATATCCTAATCCAGCTTTATCAAAAACAGCCTTTTGATTTTCCAAAATCATATTAAGTTTGATAGAGCTTAGAGTAAATTTATCAACTATAGGCTTAAGTCTATCAACTTCATTTTTCAAACTTTCTTTTTCTTTTATTAAAAGTTCTTTATCAACAACATGCTTTTCATTTTCTAATGATAGTTTTTGCATTTGAGTTTTCAAATCTTTGTTCTTTGAACTTAGGTTTGCAAAATCATCCATTAATTCATAAAAAGCACTATGTAATTCATCAAAAGTGAAGTCATCAAGAAAACTCGGACTTACCTCATCATTGTCCGCCATGAAGCATAGATTGGCCATTTCACTCTTTTCTTCTTCTTCGGAACTTGTGCTTTCCGAATCGCTCCATGTGGCCATCATTGCCTTCTTTTTGAACCTCCGGGTGCCTTTCTTTAGTTGAGGGCATTCAGATTTAAAGTGACCCGGCTTCTTGCATTCAAAACAAATAACTTCCTTTTCTTTGCCCTTGTCCTCATCTTTTCTTGCAAAGGGCTTTTTCTTTTCAAACTTCTTCTTCTTCATGAATCTTTTAAATTTTCTTGTGATGAGTGCCATGTCCTCATCATCACTTTCATCCTCGGATTCATGAGGCTCTTCCATATATTCAGAAATCTTAAGAGCCATATTTCTCTTCTTCTTTGACTCATCATCATCAACATGTTGCTTGATTTGAAGCTCATGAGTCATTAAGGATCCCAACAGTTCTTCTAGGGGTAGTGTACTTAGATCCTTTGCTCTTGTATTGCCGTCACCTTAGCTTCCCAAGTCCTAGGCAAGGAACGCAAGACCTTTCTCACAAGATCAGAATTATCATAAGATTTACCAAGACTTTTTAAACCATTAACTATGTCAGTAAATCTTGTAAACATATCAGCAATAGATTCACATGCATCCATTTTAAACAATTCATATTTATGAACTAGCATGTTAATCTTGGATTCCTTGACTTGATTTGTTCCCTCATGGGTAACTTCAAGTCTATCCCAGATTTCCTTAGCAGAAATGCAAATAGATATGCGATTGAATTCATTTGCATCTAATGAGCAGTATAAGACATTCATTGCTTTGGCATTGAGTTGTGCCAATTTTCTATCATGTTCATCCCATTCCGTTTCCGGTTTAGGAATCTCCATGCCATTAACTCTAGCAGTGGGTGTGTGTGGTCCATTGACTATAATACTCCATAGATCATAGTCAAGTGCTTGAATGAATATTTTCATTCTAGCCTTCCAATAACCATAGTTAGAACCATTAAATAAGGGTGGTCTATTAGTAGATTGACCTTCGGAAAAAGATGAACCAGCTTGAGTTGCCATGTGGATCTTTGACTCTTGATCGTTAGATCAAATCAAATGAGCACTAGCTCTGATACCAATTGTTGGTCCAGATAGCAACCCAAGAGGGGGGGTGAATTGGGTTTTTCAAAAATTAAACTCTTTTGAAAGATAACCCCCAGCGGAAATAAAAACTTAGATTCACAGATTTAAAACTAAGCAACTATAATAGAGAGTTGAAGATAAAGAGACAATCACGGCAAACACAATAGATTTTATAGTGGTTCGGTGTACCTACACCTACGTCCACTCCCAAGTACCTCTTGGGTCCACACTATAATCAAACTGATTACAGCAGAGTTGTTTTGCAAGCTCACAACTCAAACTTGTTGTTTTTTCGGGTGCACAACGAACCCAGCTGGTTTTCAAGGCTCACCAGCACAAAACCTAAAACCACAAGCTAATGCTTGCACAAGGCTAACAGCCTCAACTGAATCAATCACCAGATTGACCCAGCAAACAGTATTTTGATTTTACAAAAGCAAACTGCTCCTTCAATGAGCAAATATACAATAATGAAACAATAAATAGAGATTAGGAACCAAAGCCTGATTCGAAGATCTTGGTGGCTTCTTCCTTCTCTTCCTTTGAATGGATCTTCCTTTGAATATGCTCTTGAGGCTCAGAAGATTGGAAAAACTAGGGCTTCTTCCTTCTTTTGAGATTTCTTCTAAATAGAACAGCAAAGGCTTGGAATCTCTTTCTCTTCTTTTGGGGAATGAGTATGATCTTTCCTTACAGGTTTTCCCTCTTTTCTTTTCTGATGGATCTCAAGGATTTTCTCTATTCTTTTCTTTTTGCCTCTTTCTTCTCTTTTCCTCTCTTTTTGGGATGCAATCAACCCTCTTCTTATAGATCCGATTAATCCACAAATAGTGTGAAACTATCCGTTAGAAGCAAGTGAAAAAGGATTAGATCCATAAATAACAATAGCCTTGGGATTAAAATAGATAAAGATAAAGTTTAGAGTCGTTCTGACAGTTCTGGAGCCGTGTCTGACATTCTGGAGTCGGCTCTGGCTTTTCTGGAGTCGGCTCTAACTCGAAATAATTTAATCCGCTCGATCTGGAGTCGTCTCTGACTTTTCTGGGGTCGACACAAAATTCTTCTGGAGTCGACTCTAACAGTCTGGGAGTCGACTCTAAGTCGTGGCCTGAAAATCCAACGTTCTGTTATTTCTGATAGAGTCGGCTCTCACAGTCCCGGAGTCGACTCTAAGTCTGTGCCATTTTTTGGAGTCGGCTCTGTGATTCCATGTGTCGACTCTAATGTCTGCAGTCTTACCTTGACATTAGATTCAAACCAGAACTTGATTTCCTTCTTGATTTTGATCATCAAATAGACTTATAATCTGAAAAACTTAATCAAAATCATTAGTAACATCAAATGTTATACTCAAATAGTTTTGTTAATCATCAAAATCCTCAATTGGGTCAACAGTTGGCATTTTACAAATAGGGTTAGGGTTAGGGTTGAGTAAAACTCGAGTTTTTTGAGCCCGAGTTGCACCCTGTAAAAGAGTAGCATGAAGAGCTTTTATTTTGTTAATTAAGTGTGAACCAGGTGATGCCACAATTTTCACGCTCCTCCAGCTTGATGAGGTTCTGGGTTGGAGTGATTAGAAGCAAATTCCCAAATGGCTGGACTAGTTACTTTACATCATGTTGCTCTTTGATTCCTCCCATTCTCTCTCTTTAGAAGGGGGTGGCGAATTAAGGTGGAGATCATCTTCTTATAAGCAAATCATATTTGATGTGTCGAAGACTTACAATTAGGGAAACGACTTTGTGCACCACCTTCGGTGTACAAAGTCGTGCATCAAGCATGGCCATTGGCCGTGCGCCCATGCGAGCGCACGTGCCATGGCCCATTGGGCCATGGCACACCCCCATGCGGGCTTGCACGTGTGCTGATCAACGCGCACGTTGACCAACTAGTCTAAGGCATACATCTTAAATTTCAAACAAAAAGGTTTCATCCGTTCATTTATTATATCACATTGAGCTTCCTATACCCTAAAATAACACAAAGTTAAGTTATATTAACTAATTAAATTTCCAATCGTTGGTTGCGCGATCATATCTACAAATGTTTGTGTAGTGACTTTTCTTGTGAAACTTTTCCTAGGTGCATAAAATCCCTGACTTTTATGCTCTTGTCCATTGTGGTTGTCATGAATTAATTAGAAAAGATTTTCATGTTTTCTTTTCACATTTATCATTTCATTAGGATGAAACTTCAGCTTTAAATTATTAAAAAAATAATTAGAGTAAAAAATAAATTCAAAAAAATGCCATAATTTGAAAAACTTCTCATGATTGACTTGTTATATTTGAAGTCCCCATGTCAGGTATAATAAATGCCTCCATTTCCAATGAAAGTAGAATGGAGGAATTGGATTTGCCTTTATTTGATTTGTTTACAATTGAAAGCGCCACAGATAACTTCTCCATTGATAACAAGCTTGGAGAGGGTGGATACGGCCCTGTTTATAAGGTAACCATGTAATCATATAATTTTTTTTTTCATTGATGATTTATCAAATAAAATTATTATGTTTTTATAAATTAAAATTTGAAAATCATAAATAACAGGGCCAGTTGAGAGATGATCAAGAGATTGCAGTTAAGAGATTGTCCAAGAATTCTAAACAGGGTTTGAATGAGTTCAAAAATGAGATTATGCTAATTGCTAAGCTGCAGCATAGAAATCTCGTACGGCTTCTTGGTTGCTGCATTCAAGTAGAAGAAAGAATGTTGATCTATGAGTACATGCAAAACAAAAGTTGGATTTCTTCATCTTTGGTTTGATCCTAATGTTCATATTATTTCACTATGTTATGCTCTTTTAATCATGCAAATTTGATAGTACATTAAATTGAATCTAATGTCATATGTTTTGTGGATCTGACATATAACACAATAGAGTATAATGACAGTAATTCAAATTTCAAAATAAAAAATAGACCAACAAATTAAATGAGTATAAATTTGGGAAGTAGGAGATATTTTTTGCTTTATACTTCTTTGAGAGAAAAAGTCTTAAATGTGCCAGAATAAACTGATTTTATCTTATTCCCATAATTACTCAAAATACTAAGTGAAGTGATAATAAATCAAATAATCATCAAGTTCTAATAAGTTGAGTTTTGAGTTTTATTATTTAAAAATATTGAAACAAATATGCAACCGGTAATGGTAGTTATATATTTAAACTAGCTTAATCACATTCAATTTATTAAGTTGAAAAATCATACATTCTAGTTATACCTGTCAGTCGTTAGAATTCTGAAATGATCCCTTGTTTTATATTGAGACGTCAAACTAAAAGACAACAAACCTTATCCCAGTTGTAACTATTACTCAAATAATCGATCTAGTTGATAATTTTAAATATATTTAATGATTTTCTAAACTCAAACTTTCTATATTTTTTTGATAAAATAATAGAAAGTAATGTATTTGATCAGATAAAATAAGAGGTGTGATATTGAACTGGCAAAAGCGTCTTGATATTATTATGGGTATTGCTCGAGGACTTCTTTACCTTCGTCAAGACTCGAGGTTAAGAATAATTCATAGAGACCTCAAAGCTAGCAACATTTTGCTTGACGAAGAAATGAATCCAAAAATTTCAGACTTTGGCACTGCAAGACTTTTCAAAGGAGAACAAAATCAAGATAATACCAGAAGAGTGATTGGGACATTGTAAGTTCTCATATATAGGTATTTCAATGCAATATTTGTATTAGCACTATTAATTCATTTATTAATTTGCTAATGATGTGCAATGGGTATATGCCACCAGAGTATGCAGCGGATGGTATCTTTTCAATGAAATTTGACGTTTTTAGCTTTGGTGTTCTAATATTAGAAATATTAAGTGGTAATAAAAATAAAATCATGGATGAAGCAAACTGCTCTATGAACCTTATAGGTTACGTAAGTATTCAAACAAATGCAAATGCAAAAATGCTCATCTTTCTTCATATTATTGTTAAATTGTAATTTAATTTTGCTTTGTATTTGGCTTTTCATAGGCATGGAGACTGTGGAAGGAAGGTAGATGTTTGGAGCTATTCGATAAAGCAATGAAATGTCCATATCCTCAATCTGAAGGACTACGGTGCATACAAGTTGGTCTTTTGTGTTTACAAGAAGCGAGTAAAGATAGGCCAACCATGGCAACGGTGATTTTGATGTTAAGCAATGAAGGTGTGGCACTACCACAGCCTAAACGGCCTGGCCTTTGTATGGGAAGGGCTTCAATAGATAGAGGTTATATTGAGCCTTATCCGGTCACAGTTAATGAGGTCACAGTGACAATGCTTGAAGGCCGGTAAGATATTCATCATAAAAAGCATATTATATTTCTCTCTCTCATAATTTAGCCACTTTGCTTATCTATAAATAAGCTGGTCTTGTTATGATATGTCAACTATCTTAATAATATTGAGAACTTAATTTGTATGTTGGCTATCTATAAGTTTGTGGAAAGAGTGCAAATGGTAGAAACCTAAACTTCTCTTGGCTCTGTTGTGTAAAGGCCCCAAGTTAAACATGAGAAGCTAGCAACTAAGGGTGAAGCATGGTTGTTTCTTATTTTTGATTTGGAACTCTTTGAAATTATGTTTCTTATTTTTCGATTTGGAACTCTTTAAAATTATGTATTCTTAGTTCTGTGTTGATGTATCCTAATAATGAAGCTAAAATATGTACTCATCCTATACATGCAATTATAGTAAGGTTTGGGAAAGAAAGACTTCATCAACATATCCATTGTTGCCGCCGGGATCCATCCTCCGACTCGGGCGCGGTCGATCTCCAGGGAAGAGGGGGCGGACCTGCACAAGAAGTCCTCGCGCGAGAGGCGTTGGGGGTGGCCCTCCGCGGAAGACCCTCCGACGCTCAAGTCAGTGAAGAAGAAATCGGCGATAACCAGATAATGGGGAGGTGGATCTCTCTGGGAGACCTCTCCGGGGATGGCCAATCGAAAGCTCTAGAGGGCAAGAGCGCCAACGAGCCACCGGAGAGAGAGAGAGAGAGCGCCCGTATGCGTAAGGAGATGCGTACCTGAGGGAATCTGTGAGCGTTCAATTTATAGACTGTCACCCGGTCCTTGAGCGTCTTCTGGAAGGTTCAAAGGTTGTTAGGATACGGAGGTGGATAAAATCAGGCCGCTGTGGGACCATGGAATTTGTATCCTGTTCGTTAAGGGATTGATGGCTGGGAGAGCACCTTGATGTCTCGAGATCTGGTCGAGTAGACCTGGTGCAGTTACGATAGGTTTCAAGCCACGTTTCGACATGATTCCTTGTCTATGATGTCGTTATGGTGAACCTGGGCTCTCCCGCATCAGGTTTTGCGGAGGTGGATATTGGATTGTAGATCATTTGACGTAGCCGGGCCATGGTGGCTCGGAGAAAATGAGCTATGAAAGCCCGGAAGGGCCGAGCTAGGAAAGCCCGGAAGGGCCGAGCCACGGAAGCCCGAAAGGGCCGAGCCACGGAAGCCCGGAAGAGCCGAGCCACGGAAGCCCGGAAGGGCCGAGCTATGGAAGCCCGGAAGGGCGAAGGGAGCGAGGAGGTCGACCTTAGCCGTCTCGCACGGATATTAATGCAATATCGATTTTACCCCCCAACATCCATAAATCAAACTAGAATCTAGCTTGCTAACAATATCGAACAAACATAAGAGACACCCTCTTTTGGAGTTTTGAAAATAAAATAACCTTTTCGGATAGATATTTCCCATCATTTTTTAATGCATAATTATCCTAACATGATCTTTGTTTCTATTAACTCTTTTTAGCACCAACTGCTGTAGCATTATAGGTAGTAACACATTTAATGGCATTAAAAAAAAAACAGATATGAATTAGGCCTAGTGAAAACAACGAAAATACGATCAAATCTCCATTTGAAATAATAAAGTAAATATCTTTATTTAAAAAAAATTCTTGACATACCGCTTGAACTCAGAAGTCCGACCTCCAAGAGCTTATCTCCGATCTGAGAACAAAAAGTGCCGGAGGATCGGACAGCTCCGCTCTCAGCGAAATAATCCAAACATGATGGACGGTCCACGAAAATTGATAAATGTTGGTTTGATTGGATGCGTTGTTGCACCCGACGAAGGAAAAGGAAAATGGCGAGAGGTTAAACACTCAGGAGGGGACCGATGTTTGTAAAAAATAATGAATAAATAATATATATATATATATATATATATATATATATATATATATATATATATATATATATATATATATATATATATATATATATATTATTTTCCACTTTAATGTCCTGGCCGTTGGATCCATCTGACCTGGGCCCCGATGAATGACAGCGAGAAGCTCTCGTATAAAACTGAGCTATCACCATTCACCATAATTTGTAGAAAGTTAAAAAGGTGCAATAAAGCAGTACAAGAGTATGAAAGCTCTAAGCTTTGAATGGTGGGATTGGGGCAGTTTAATCTTATAAAAGAACTAAAATATTGTAGCTTTTTAATGAGGCTGTGACAGAATGTTCCTATCAAGTATAACCTTGCCTTTATTAATTTTAAAATAAATGAAGCTTTTTGGGGATAAAAAATGGGATAACGACGGAGAGCTAATCCTCATCTGCATCCCCACTATTATTTTAGCCACACATTCCATCCTCATTCTCACCAACGGGGACATGAATTTTTTCATCCTCATATCCATTCTCATTCCCATTAGGTCCGCATCGTCATCTACCTTAGTTTAATAAAATTTTTATTTTCATTTTCGAGAAGAATCCAATACCATTGGAGATATTTTTTATATTAAAACATTTATTTTTAAATTTTAATTCTTGCTCACTATATTTTAAAAATAAAAATAAAATATTAAATTTTATGTACCACATAAAATAGATTTAGATAAATTTATCATAATTATAAATTTTATGTGCTAATTCTTAAGAAATATATTAAATTAGAACCTTAAAGAGTAATATAACAAAGGTTTATGATTGTGAACTATTTTATAAGAAATAAATACATGAGTCGCAATAAATCATTACAGTAAAAATTAAAAATAGCAACTCTTTTTTACCGACGCTTTAAAAAGCGTCGAGGCTTTAACCTATTTTTCTCTCACACCATCCTCCTTTAAAGCATCAGCATCTAATGGTAAATCTTATTACATCACCCTCTCAAAAAAATGCCAGTGCCCCAGCCCCCCCCCCCGACTGCGTGCCTCCCCCCGCCATCTAGAAACCACCACCACCCCCCCCCCTCCCCCCACCAAAAACGCCAGTGCCCTAGCCCCCCCTCCCGATCGGATGCCTCCCCCCGCCAGTGCCCTAGCCCCCTCGAGCTCCCGATCGAGTCCCTCCCGTCAGCCACCTCGCCTTCTCCTCCTCTTCCTCCTCTCTAAGCTCCTTCTCCGCCCCCTCTCCGCCTTGCCCTTCTCCTGCCCCTTCTTTTTCATTCTTTTTCATTCTTTTCTTATCAAATTTTATTCCCATGTTGGAATTGCTCTTGGAAAATTTAGGGAAGATGCCACAAGGAGCGATCTGGTTTTGAGGGAGCCTGGACTTCAAATCCTCTTATTTTTGACAACTCATACTTCAAGTAAGTTTAACTCATTTTACTAAAAACAGTAAGATCAATTCATTTTGTTAATAATGCTAAAGTATGTTCGATAAAAATTAATGCTTTGATAGTTAGCTTACTGTGTTCTGCTCTTTAATTTGTTGAAATGGATCTCTCTGTACCCTATTTCCAAATTTTAACTTACTATTTGCTTCAGCACTGAAGGAATGATTCTTGTATGTTTGCTGTCACAGGGAGCTCTTGAGTGGAGAGAAGGAAGGCCTTCTCCAGCTGCCATCTGATAAGGCCCTGCTAACTGACCCTGTTTTCCGCCCTTCTGTGGAAAAATATGCTGCTGTATGTATTCTTAGATTTGACATATTCTGTACGTACCATGTTTATTTTCAGTTGGGGGAATCTTAGATGAATTCTTATGTCGGTCTGTCTATCTTGCTCTCAGGATGAGGATGCTTTCTTCATTGACTATGCTGAAGCCCACCTTAAGCTTTCGGAGCTGGGGTAAGTGTTGTAGCGTCTCCAACGTGTTAATATTTAGGGACAACCCTTCCTACATGCACACACACATGCAAAAGAAGGAAAGAAAAAAGAAGAAGAAAAGGGGGAAAAAAAAAAAAAAGAAATCAATATATGTTCAAGGGGATATTCTAGGAAGTAACTCTATTATCTTGTATTAACTCTGTTTTGTTTGTCCTTGCCAGTTTTGCTGAGGCTTAAAGGATGGATCAGTGGATGTAGCAGGTGGTTTTTTTTTTCGAATTGAGGTGCTAGTTTGCAAGTAGAAGTAGATTATGGCGAGAAACATCTCTACAATAAGACTCCAGTGTTCATGGTCTATCTTTTGTTAATGTTGGTGTTTTTTGGTGATATAGCTGCTTCAAGAGGCAGGTAGGGATTTAAAATGTATCTCAATATTAGTTTTTAAGAGTTATGATATAGATTATGGTCATTGGATGTCTGATATTTTCTCAACTCTAAATGTAAAAGAACAGCTATCTCAACTTCCCTGTTTCCCTAACTTCTGGGGATGATTTAATGCTCATAGAGTGTCTGTGAGTTGGAATGCAAGATCAGATTTTTGGTTGTCCATTCTCGATTTTTATATTTCATGATGATGCTTGCAAAGGACTTTTCTTTGTGAGACTCTAAACTTACTAACAGTCATTTCAGTGGTGCTTTTAATTTGGTCTATGGAGTACTTATAGTGGAAACCTCAAGCAAATTCAATTTACTTGATTATCAACCTTAAATAGTAGGAATACAATTTGCTGATTAGTTTATGTAGATTGGTGCCAACCATAACTGATTTGTTTTGGTGTGTTGATAATGGTTATACGAATCTGAAGTAAGGCTGCTGTAACTTTGGTGAGTAAACCACCATATTTCTCTTTATATTGGAAGGGTACAATTAAAACGGTTCTCTCTTTTTTTATAGTATATTTTGCAATTTCTTGGTGATAGTGTGGTTCAATATTCCTGACATTGTTTTGATTTCTAGGGCCTATTCTCCTCGAGGATTATCATCTCATCGAAAAGCTTGCTCAGTTTGATAGAGAGCGCACTCCAGAACGTGTTGTTCATGCAAGAGGAGCTAGTGCCAAGGGGTTTTGTGAGGTCACTCATGATGTTTCTCACCTCACGTGTGCTGATTTTCTCCGTGCTCCAGGGGTCCAGACTCGAGTCATTGTTCGCTTTTCAACCGTTATTCATGAGCGTGGGAATCCTGAAACTTTGAGAGACCCACGAGGTTTTGCTGTGAAGTTCTACACCAGAGAGGTAATAGGGCTTGTCTGTTCATATGCCTTCTTTTGCTTTAGCTGCAAATTCATGAAAATACTTCTGCATTGGTTTAAATATTTTATTTTTGTCATGTTGCTTATGCTTTAACTCCATTTCCATAGAACCTGGATGTCTGTATTTCTTTTTCTTTCCTGTGGTAAACTTGTTGTGATTGAGCATTCTCAGGTTCCTTTTCTGCCACATAGGATGCTTAATCTTGTGTTACCGTGGATATCAGAACTGATTATGTTAGAACTCTAAAGCATTTATTAAAATAATGATAACATTTTCCTTCCACTCATTTCAAATATTTGTAGGATGGAAATTCTTTTATGCTTTCCCTGAGATCTTGATGCTTGTGATTCCAAAATTTTAAAATTTATAACAGATTGGAGGATGAACTAATGGTTTTGAAATTTTTTTTTTTTAAGGAAATAGAACTAGTGATTTTGAAAAAGAAGTTGCACTTATCATTGTTCTACCATTCTTTGTTGACCTCAGGGTAATTTTGATCTTGTTGGAAATAACTTCCCTGTGTTCTTCATCCGTGATGGGATAAAGTTCCCTGACATGGTCCATGCTCTCAAACCAAACCCAAAGTCTCACATCCAGGAGAATTGGAGGATTGTGGACTTCTTCTCCCACCATCCCGAGAGCTTGCACATGTTCACCTTTTTGTTTGATGATGTTGGTGTGCCAGCAGACTACAGACACATTGATGGTTCAGGTGTCAATACCTACACTCTTATCAACAAGGAAGGAAAAGCTCACTATGTTGAGTTCCATTGGAGACCAACATGTGGAGTAAAGTGTTTGTTGGAGGCAACAACCACAGCCACGCCACCAAGGACCTTTATGATTCAATTGCTGCTGGAAACTATCCTGAGTGGAAGCTTTTCATTCAGACCATTGATCCTGATCATGAGGATAGGTTTGATTTTGATCCACTTGATGTCACCAAGACGTGGCCAGAAGACATCCTGCCTCTCCAGCCTGTTGGCCGCACGGTCTTGAACAAGAATATCGATAACTTCTTTGCAGAGAATGAGCAGCTTGCCTTCTGCCCAGCAATTGTGGTGCCTGGAATCTATTACTCAGACGACAAGCTGCTCCAGACAAGGATTTTCTCTTATGCTGATATCCAGAGACACCGTCTGGGGCCAAACTACCTGATGCTTGCAGCTAATGCTCCCAAGTGTGTTCATCGCAATAACCATCATGATGGATTCATGAATTTCATGCACAGGGATGAGGACGTAGTCTTTAATTTTTCACGCTCACTTTTGTCCTGTGAGTTGGTCTTCAGATTCTACTGTTATATCCCTTTATGTTCATGATTTGTGGTGTTTTCCAGGTGAACTACTTCCCTTCAAGGTATGATCCTGTCCGACATGCTGAGAGGTTCCCAATACCATCCCGCGTTCTTACTGGAAGGCGTGAGAAAGTGAGTGCCAGCCACCATAGATTTTTTCTGGACCTTACGCTTCTGTCATACTGCAACCAGAAATAACTATGCTTTATTAAGTTGAACTGAATAATATTTCACTATTAACTGCCCCATCATCACACCCAAAAAAAAAAAGGAAAGAAAAGAAAAAGAAAAAAGAAAAGGAAAAAAACTTTGCTATTAAGTCTTAGCATCTCTGACAGAATTTTCAGATAAGAAGCACATTCCCTTTTTCTCAGTTATACCCAACAAAAGAGTTGAATATGCGAGGAAAAGAATGTACAATGTTTCAGAATGCTGTATTAATTTAACAACAGAAAACAATCTTTCCCCGGTGCTTAGGAAAGTTCACTATTGTTGTTCTCCATTGATGTTTGCAGTGTGTGATTTACAAGGAGAACAACTTCAAGCAGCCTGGAGATCAGAGATACCGCTCTTGGGCACCTGACAGGTTTGCACTCGTAGATGACATTTAAGCCTCAATTATGCAAGCATACGTAATACACTGAGCTCATGAGCTGATGATATATTTCTTGCTAGGCAAGAGCGTTTCGTCTGCAGATGGGTTGAGGCATTGTCTGACCCTAGGGTCACCCTTGAAATCCAGGGCATTTGGATCTTCTACTGGTCTCAGGTTAGACTTCTTCCCTTCTCCTGCTGTTCAAACTGGTCCATGATACATCTATGTACCAACATGCCCTCATGGAGAGGTCTATCAAATGATGAATTTTCTGTGCTAAGTTCATCAGCCTTTTGTATTGACGAAATGAATTCTGATCGAAGTTTTATATGGCATGCAGTGTGACAGGTCTCTGGGTCCGAAGATAGCAACTCGTCTTAATGTCAAACCTAGCATGTGAGGTGATGCAATTTGGCCACCAATAGGTCTTGAGTGATATTGTTATGTAGAGAAGGGACTCAGTAGCTTTCACATAGTAACTGATGTTAATCTAAGCAATGTTTAAAGTACTTTTGGTTTAATATGTATTGATATCCTATGCACATTCCAGGAGGAGTGCTTTTCAATGTTACTCTATATTGTTAATAACTATCTGTGCCTTGGTTGCTGATAACTATAGCATTTATTTCTCATATCTTGAGCTATTTTGTCTCTGTCTAATTTGAACCTAGGTTAGCTTCACTGCATGTTTTCCCTATGAAGAGGATGAGAAGAGTACATAAATTAAAAATAAATAACTTGCCTTTGGCACAAAGTAATAGTGGTTTATGATTGGTTCATGCTCGTCATTTCTGTTCTAGTGTGCAACATGGTAGCATGCTGTACTTCTGTTCTGATTGTGATTTCTTTCCTGCCTGTTAACCGTGCTGTTACTCTCATTTTCTCCACCCATGATCTCTTTTCTTTTGAAAAAATATGCGATTCAAAAAAAAAAAAACCACTGTGGTAATGGAGGTAATGTGTGTGGAGTATATTGTTTCAAAAATATATAAATTAGCTGAAAGTTACCTGCATATGATTTAGAATATTTAGATCAAGATCAACTTTTGAATCGCAAATTAAATAGTTTATACTATATGTTTGCTTACTAAAAAAGTTGCTACTATTCACTTTTTGTGAACTTTTATACATAGGCAACATGAATAAAAAATGTATGATTTTTGTTCTAGTCATTTTATATGTCAGGATTTATGTTCAATAATCTCAATTTTTATTTATAATGGATTATGTTCAACGGTATTAATTTTTATTTTGAAAGGTTTTTCATTAATTTTCATTCAAATTTTTAGGGTTATATGGTTTTATTCCACTAGAAGATTAATTGGATTAGTAGAAGGACTTAAGGCATTACAATCCTAAAAAAATCTACCTTAGGAGTTAAATGTCACTACAGTAAAAGTAATGTATAGCAACTCTTTTTTCCCGACGCTTGAGGGTAGGGTGGGAAATACACGCAGCCTGCCGACGCTTTTTAAAGCATCGGCAAAAAGCGTGGTCTGCCGACACTTTTTAAAGCGTCGGCAAAAAGATAATTAATTTTTACGATATTAAGGCCCCCATTGCAATTAATTTTTACAAGGTTAAGGCCCCCGTTGCAATTAATTTTTACAAGGTTAAGGCCATCGTTCATTCTTCTCTGATCACGCACTCTGGATCGTCCCCCCCCCCCTCCCGATCGATCCTCCTCCTCTGCCCAAGCTCCGTCCCCCCCCCTCGGCGTTCTACGTTCTGGATCGATCATCCTCCTCTGATCCAAATCCTCCTCCTCTGATCCAGATCCAAATCCTCCTCCTCCGATCCAGATCCAGATCCAGATCCTTCTCCTCTAATCGATCATCCTCCTCTGATCCAGATCCAGTGCCCAAGCTCCATCTCCCCCCGGCGTTCTGATCCGGTGCCCTAGCGGAGCTCTTTTCCTCTTCAGTGCTCTAGCGTTCTAATCATCCTCTTCATTGCCCTAGTGGAGCTCTTTTCCTCCTCCCAGCCGATCCTCATCAATGGCGGAACAGATCCGGCCTCTTCAGTGCCATAGTGGAGCAGATCCGACCTCTCTCTTCCCTGACCTAGGGCTTTCTCTTCTCTCCGACATCGCCCATTTCCCCTCGAAGGTAAGACCTTCCCGATCTTCGCTGGTTCGCATTCAAGCATGCATTTTTATTTGGTAGTAGAGATCCTCCTGAAATATATAGCACAACTTCGTGTGAGCTAGCTTCGTGCATAACAAGCATGCATTTATTTGGTCAGTAATATACATAACGATATCCATACGGCCGTGACGTTATGTACTTTTTTTCTTTTTTGGATTCAACTGACCTTTGCAACTGTGTTTCGGGCTATATTCCAGTTAATTTGATTGTAAGGTTCAGTGTAGAGCTCTTGTCTTAGTGATTGAATTAATCCAGTGATTGGACCGACAAACCTCTTGCCATATATGTATGACATTGGCATGTAAACCAAGCGACAGTAGCATATCAAGTTGCCTGCATTTTGTATGATAAAAGGTGTGTTTAGAGCCCAGTCAGAGACAAACACATCTGGGTAAATCACAGTTCAAACAATTGATTACACATATTTAGAAGTATGTTTGTACATTTCAAATTTAATAAAGCATGTGTTAAAGAGAAGAACCTGGGTGAATGGGAAAGGATTCAGGAAGAAGCCAGAACTCTGGGGGTAGAGGATTGCAGCCTGACCACTCATACATTCCAAGTACCTAACACCATAGCACATGGTTAAGCTTCAATTTAGAAATACCCAAAAATCTAACAAGGAGACTGGGGAACACATTTAGATCAGGGGATGACAATGGACATGGCATTTGAGACGCAGTGGGGGAACAAAGATGCAACAAATGCAGATGACCTGAATTCCTGACAGCTATTTTAAGACTAAAAAATCATGATTCCAACAATGGGACTGAGTTTTGTGAAACATTGTCTAAAACCATTCTAGCAGTGTTGCACCAATACTGTATCTTAGAAGACAATGATGAATGAAGTCATTGACAAACCAAGAGTCTGATCAGCACCATGTTTCCTAAAATCAGCTGATGCTACCTTGAAATTTAAAAAAATTATATTCTATCATCTTGGCCTGGATCTTTGGATTTGTCATAGAAGTTCAAAAATGCAACCAAAAGTTTGAAGAAAACATCTTGTCTAAATAGCATTCCTCCAAAGCTTTCTTAGAAGTTTTCTAGTCTTGCTGGGTCATGATCCAGTAACTCCAATTATTGCATATTTTCTAGTCTGTTCTAAGTTTACATGGGACAATCAAGGCTTGCTGGTTGTACTAGATTTATGGATCTAGCAGAAGCCTGAAAAGAATAAATCATAGCCAATACCATTAAGCCTTAACCCAATTACTTTGGTTGGCTTAATGAATCATTATTTGCTGATCATTCCTACTGAAGGTTTCCTCTGATCTCATTGCAAGCTTTCCCAACCCATTTCTCACAGTATTCATCCATGTTAACTTTGACCTTTAAAATGTTATTTGCACAGCTGGTTATATGTCCAGGGTGTCTTCATCTAGGAAAGCCCCTGAACACACTTTCCAATTTGCTTTTTGGATGATTAAACCAAAAGAAATGCCAAAGTATTGGCACATTCCAAGAATCAGGCATCACCCTGAACACACTTTCCAATTTTCTTTTTGGATGATTAAACGAAAAGAAATGCCAAAGTATTGGCACATTCCAAGAATCAGGCATCACTCATTGGACTGGTTTAGGCAAGAAGTTGCTGAACAATGAATCCATCTTAACCCAAGTGTAACTTCCTAATGGGAATAAATCATTTAGAGCATACTAATGTGCATGCATGTGCTTTTTTCTACTGGCAGATGCTGTATGATCTTGTAAAAGAGGCAGTCCATGCTTGCCATTGGTTAACATTATATTTGGCTAATAAGATAATACTCTTTTTTTCCCCTGTTAATAGGTTCTTTATTCTGTTTCTTTCTTCTTTTCCTTTTTAAAATTTTTGCAGTAACCATATTATTTTATGATGTTTCTGCTTTTCCCATACCTCTTGTTCATTGAGTTTTGTGGCTTTCTATAGGTTTCAAGAGCTCTCTCTTTACAAAACCTGAATATTGGCGGTACATTTATTACTGATGAATCTTTATATGCAATTGCAAATAGTTGTCTGCAGTTGAAAGTAAGTTTCTCAATCTGTTGCAATATGAGATCCAGCTATTATTTGGCATTCCATTATGATGATGATGCTCAAATGGTGCATTTGCTTAATTTAGGAATAGAGAAACATTTTGTTATTGGTTTTGAGGTGAAAGAAATTCTTCATGCACTGGCATATCATGTGCAACTTCTTGTCTTGATCGAGTAGGCTTCTAATATTGGGTGTGCTTGTTCTTTCGTCAGTCAACAGCTAAATATTATTTTCTAAGCTTTTGTTACGTATGTTGGGTAACTTCAGCCAACCCTCCTAAATTTCTCCAACCTTAGTTCCATTGGCCTCCTCTGAATCTTGACCACCAAGGCCTTTCACTTGATCTATAAAGTTCAGATCATGTTTGATTCTTGAACATAAAACCCACTGGTACTGCATAAGGTAGTAGATTGAGAAGCTGTTGCAATGCATTTGACTTTAGTTGGTGCTAGTTGACATAACAAATTTTTTTTAGTCAATGCAGGGCGTTCAGATCTCCCCAGTTTGTTGCATAAATGTATTGATTAGTTAAGAACATGCTGTTTATGTTCTTAACTAAGATCAAGAGGTGATTCACCACCTTTAGGTTCTAAGAAAGTATGTTCGCATTATGAAAATAGTTATGATTTGCTACCATAGATTCTTCTATGGGTAGATTAAGCCAGGTCAAATTTTAAAACCCTAGGTCGTAAATTCCTGTTAATTGAGCTGTTGGCTCAAACCTTTTCTGCAGAATATCTGTTCTTACAATTAAGTGACGAGAAATATTTCTGTACATCATGTTATATTCCCAGAAATATCCCCAATCCTTGTTGTCCCATCTGACTCATGTGAAACTATCATTCAACAAATTCATATTTTACTCAACTACTTATCATTCAACAAATTCATATTTTACTCAACTACTTATCATAAACAGATAGTCAAGTCTCTCCAACAGCCTACACTAATTTGAAACAGTCAAGTTTCTCCTTCACAGAACCTGCACCAAGGCATTACATAATCTCAACAGATCAACTTTGTTCATGAATCCCAAGACTCGTCATTTTTAATTCTTTGTATTTTTAGAGAAAAAAAATAGAATTAGACTGCTGAACTTCTTTCAAGTTACTAAAGAAAATAGAATTACAAGCAAGTTTTTAAATCCTCTGAACACAGAACCGTCTTGATTTTTTTATGAAATAAAACACAATGTCTTTTCACTCGGTCTCAACCCTCGAAACCAAAAGTGATTCAAGATGTATCGATTGGGATGCTGGGTTGAGAGTAAGATGGTGCAATCAGACGATAATCCATCCCATCTCAAGTCCCATGAGATGTCTCCTGACATCTAAAGCCATGGTGATGAGCATGCACCACAAGCTTCTTAGCCATGATACAACTGCTCATACCTTTCAACCTTGTCTTCTTGGAATATCAAGTACTCCTAAAACAAGCGATGACTGCTCAGCCATTTGAACTCTCATAAATTTATTTATCCTTCTTGTGCAATGACTGCAGAGAAACTTGAGGAAAAAATCTAGAATGGCAAGCAGATATATATTCTTCTGGTTTTGAAGCAATATGCAAGTATTAGGTAGCCAATGGGAAATAAAGAATTACAACACAAGTACAGAATTAGCTTAAAACTAAAAGTGGATTAAACCAGGCAAAAGTTAGAAGGCAAGCAGGGGAAGATCGCTTGAGATGGTATGGATTAAACAAGTGCAGCCATTAGCCTTTGCCCGGAGAGAGCAGCAGAACACCAACCTCTTCTCCTTCAAAAGCAGAACACCAACTTTTGCCTTTGCCCGGAGAGAGAAGCAGAACACCAACCTCTTCTCCTTCAAAAGCAGTCTTAAGATAATTTCCACACTTGTTTTTTTCCTTAGAACAGGATTATGATTACTTGTCTATAAGAATTTTTATTTTTGATGGAAGTATTTTATATATGGATTCACTGAACTGAATGTGTTTTCTGTTCAACATTTTTGTGGCTTTGATCTCCACATATATCTTAATACTTCTCCATCAGCAGAGTTGTTGTGTGCCTCATTTACACACATTGATGTGCATCCAGTGATATTTATATATGTGTTTGTTTCCTGCATAATTAATCCTTACATTTATACATTTGTTCCATAAAATCTAGTCATGACTGAAGTTTGGATGGTTTAATCCTTATGTGTATACACTTGTGTTTTTACTGTCACCAGACATATATATACATACATATATCTATACATACATATCTATACATACATATATCTATACATATATCTATACATATGTATGTGGTTTGTGGGCTGGGCGGTGGGTTGGGGTTTTTTTATTTTTTTTAGAAGGGGGGGCGTGGTGTGGGCTGGGCGGTGGGTTGGGGGTTTTTTTGTTTTTTGGGGGTTTTTTGTTTTTTTTTAGGGGGGGGGGGGAGGCGGGGGTGCTGGGCGGTGGGTTGGGGGGGTTTTTTGTTTTTTTTAGGAGACTGGTGTGCGGGGGCGTGGTGTGTGGGCTGGGCGTCGGGTTGGGGTAATAAAGTTGCCGACGCTTTAAAAAGCGTCGGCATTTTTACCGACACTTTCTAAAGCGTCGGCAAACTTCTTCTCCACCCACTGCAGTTTATATGCTGATGCTTCAAAAAGCGTCGGCAGGTTTATTTGCCGACGCTTTAAAAAGCGTCGAAAACGAAATTACCGACGCTATTTAAAGCGTCGGCATTTTTATTTTTACCGACGCTTTCACAAATCGTCGGCAAATTTCGTAACCACCCCCTTTCTGCCAACGCTTTAGAAAGCATCGAAAAACCGTATCCCGACGCTAAAAAAGCGTCGGGAAATAATTTAAAAGCGTCGTTAAAGTTTAAATTTACTGTAGTGAATATAAAGGATGTGAGGATATATGGTCTTAAGATATTTTAGAATTATATATGAAGGTATATTTATAATATTAAAATAATATAAGAATATTTAAATAATATATTATATATGAAGATTTCGTAGGGTGGGGATAGAGAAATCCATGGGTTGGGAAGTATCTTCTCCATTCTCGAAGTTTAGATGTTCAGTCTTATTTGGTACATGGTTTTCTCATTGCGGGGCAACAAAAGACGTGCTCTTCATGGAAGGAAAAAGGGGGCATATGGAAGCTGCGGGAAGGGAAAAGCTCGTTCAAGTTTATCAGCAGTCCTGTCAAAGGACCAACAGGAAACTTGCACGGTCTGGTGGGAGGGTAGGAGACGCTAATAGAATGGATCATGAAATATTTATTTTTGATGTGGTGATAAGGGTGGAAAGGGTCCTGAAATCGTAAACCTAACGATGAGTTTGGGAACTTTCAGATTGGATGATTTGTGTGACCAAGAAGTGTTGCTGGTCTGTCCAGTCTACGTGAAAATGAAGGTCGAGAGGCTCTCTCTACTTGTTTTTTAACAACGAGAATAGAGTTCCAATNTCTTTCCCTACGATTTTCAAAAAATCGTAGGGAAAGGCTCTAGATATTTTCCTATGATTTTTTTGAAAATCGTAGGAAAAGATTTTTAAGAAAATTTTTTGGAGGAAGATTTTGCCTTCAAAAATTTGTATAGCCTTTCCCTACGATTTTTAAAAAATCATAGGCAAAGGCTCCTGATATTTCCCTACGATTTTTGAAAATCGTAGGGAAAGATTGTTTCAGAAAAAATTTTGGAGGGAGACGTTGGTTCCAAAAATTTATATCCTTTCCCTACGATTTTCAAAAAATCGTAGGTAAAGGTCCAACCTTTCCCTACGATTTTCAAGTTTTAGCCTTTTCACTATGAAATCTTTAGCTATGATTTTTTAAAAATCGTAGGGAAAGATCTTTTTGCCTACGATTTTAAAATCGTAGGTGCGAAAATTGTAGGCAAAAGTTATTTTTTTCTTGTAGTGGAAAGGGTCCTGAAATCGTAAACCTAACGATGAGTTTGGGAACTTTCAGATTGGATGATTTGTGTGACCAAGAAGTGTTGCTGGTCTGTCCAGTCTACGTGAAAATGAAGGTCGAGAGGCTCTCTCTACTTGTTTTTTAACAACGAGAATAGAGTTCCAATCGATGATGGTTTCTTGTAGCGATTGTGGCAATTGATCAAATCCAACAAACTTGAGTTGTGGCAATATAATTATTTAAATTTCTAGCTGGCATTTGGAACTAACAAAATGTTCCTATTATGGACCCTGGCTTGCAATTAATTGTAGTTGTTGTGGACGTACAACATAGCTCGCTGCATTTAGGTGGTGTGATCCCGTGAATTAGCACAAAAAGCTATGACTGATGCAAAGGAACACGTCATTCATGGTATGATCGGTCAAACTGCATGCTCTCTGAATTACATAGTAGATGGTTGGATATGAAATCGTTGGCTATTTGATTGCTGGCTAAGATTGAGGCAATTCATTTTAGTATCAATTTTCATGGGTAGCCAGAACGAAGTTTCATGGAAAAGGAAGAACACAGGACAAAAATCTCGCTCAAGTTTATGTTACATAATTATCAAGGAAAAGGAGCAAAGCTTCGCATGAATTATTCCATCATCAAAAATCATGTGTGTTCTAAGGTGTGCTTGCATTTGTGATACCGACAATACGTGACGCCCTCAGATAAGTGTGGACTTTTATGGCCCAAGTTGTCTCAGATCCAGTGACATCCTGAGGATCAGCTGCTATTCACAGAGAAAATATTTGCTGCAATGCTCTCCAGTGCAGCAAGCACGTACTAATCGTACGGATTGGCCAACCACATATGACAGTGCACGAGCAGTATGTGGCAAGGCCCATTGGGCCATCAACGTGCACCAGCATGTGCGGTCGATCAATCCATGCGGTTGATGTGCGCTTATTACATCGAAAGATGATGCAGCAAGACTTTTCCTTATTCACAATGGCCCAGGGAGGCATTATGGTCATCCAAAATATATAGGCATGTTAGTCTCTAATGGCCATGGAATTTTACCCGACCATCTACTTTACTACTTGGCCGTTGGAGGAATATGACCGCCTTGTATCTTAGCGCCCATCCTATCAGGCTCATATGCTAGTCTCCAATGGCCGTAGAATTATTAGGTAATGAGCCAATAGTCCTTGAATACCCAAATGAGGCTTGAAAGCCCATTACCTTCTTCTATGTGTGAATGAGAAATTGAGAGGATTTTAGTCCCACATCAAAAAAATTAAGAAAGAAATGTTCACTTATATGGAAACCTCTTCCTTTATGTTTAAGTTTCTTAGGCTTACTATAAGTGGAGAGCTTGAGAATGCTGCTATGAGTGTGCAAAGGGCGCTTTGTAGGCGCATTGTCACAAGGAGCTTGAGGGGCTTTAAATTTTTTCTAAATCATAAGGATCCGACGGTAGAAATTGATTGGATTAAGATGAGGGACTAAGATCAAACGATGGACCGATGTGATTGATCAAAGCGGTGTTGATCGGCTGATCATGGCTTGGATTGATTGCAGCTGTTGATGAAAAGACCGTTGAACTGTTGACCATCTGTTGACCGATCAATCGTTGACCATCCGTAGACCGTTGGTGATAAGACGATCATCCGATCATGAAACGACGTATCAAAGCCATGCAATGACTTATCTAATCGTGGAAACGACTTTTCGGATCATGGAAAGGCTTATCGGATCACTTGATCTGAAGATCACAAAGATGAGTGGGCATATCAAGGGTGATAAGCCCTTCCCCTTACATCCTTTGATCAAATTCGATCAAATCAATTCAAATTAAAATTAAAACCGTAGGGTTGTTTTCAAAGGGCACTAAAGGCTATAAATAGGATCGTAGACATTTGCATTTCAATCAATTCAATTCCAATTCCTTTCCTCTCTTAGGCATTTGCATACTCTCCTAAGGAAGTATAGCTATAGTGCATAGAAAAAAGAGTGGCATTTTTTGTTTGAAATTTTTGATCAATTATAGTGCTGTATTCATCAAAAGAAGACTGTTATATCCTGGGAGACAATCGTCATATAAACCGTAAGCACTGTTATGAAACAAATTATCTCAAGGAATAGAATGTAACTCTAAACTCAATCTTATTAATTAGGTAGCCACAATCTGCGCTCACAGAAATTTGCTCAACCATCAACTTTACCACTTGGCCGTTGGAGGAATATGACGGCCTTGTATCTTAGAGCCCATCCCATCAGCTCATATGCTCTTAGGAACCATCTGTTTTTGTGATATTAAAAGATCGTTCATTGAATCAACCATAATTGTTTATATATTGCAAAATATATCAATATAACAAAAAATAGTTAAGCAAACATTATCTAATTAATGAAATAATATTTCATAGTAGTTACATAAGTGGTGCGATAAAACAAATTTAGCATGGAGGAAGGCCGTCACAGGAGGTGGTATCCCTGATAGAATATTAACCAAGATTGTAAGCATAATTTTAGGTCTTAACAGCAAATTAACAACAACAGCCAATGCCATAATTAAGAAGTTGAAATGTGCTACAATACCTAAAGTCTTTTAGTAATTGTATTAGATGGTTGAATTCAAATCCTACCCACGACGAAGTTTGCGAGGTTGAGGGAAATTGGAACGAAGTCATCTTATGTTGTTTGTGATCCTTTTTTTTCTGTGAAAGAACAACAGCAGCATGATATCATCTACGATACATGATGAAAATTGGCATCACATAGCCATCGTTTGTGTGTTTTTAATAGCCGTTAGCTTGTTTCCTGGGAAAGGAAAATCAACACCTACTATGACAACTAACAACTACTATGTAGTTGCTGTTGCTGGGTCAAAGACAGCCAAGTGGGCAAATAGATTTCTTGCTAGAACATAGCCGGAGTTGGTAATGCAAATATAATTAATAAACTTGTCCATGGCAACATTGTTCTAAAATAAACTCAATTGTCATGCTTACGTTTCTTCCATCATCTTGTCATGCTTACCTTTTTTCGATCATCTCATCACCCGTTCAGTGAATGGTCTCTAATAGACTTTTCCCTCTTCTGCCCAAAGGTTTTATGTTATCATAATCAAACGTCAAAATATTGTGTGAATGCCATAATCCTCTTTTCCTTTCCTACCGTTAGTCAAATAGTCTTGAGAATTTTTCTTATCAATTGCCCATCATCCTTCTCTCTCTACCATACCTCATCCCTTGATAGCTACAAATGCGACTGGCAGTTTCCACCGTATTTTACACGGGTCGTCTCAGCGACACTTCAAAATGATCCACCTATCACGCCTCAAGGACCAAGCGGTCCACACCTCCATTATTTTTGTCCATAAAATGTAATGTAGTCCATATAGTTATAACTTAATTGCTTCAGAAAGATCTACGGACTTGAGCAATTAATTAATAATCCACTTTACTACGACGGATAAGAGAAATGAAGGGAACAACATCAACATTTCGGAGATAACGGTATAATTAAAATTCTTTTTTTTTTTGTTATAATCGGGCGATCATACAACACGGGTACGAGTCAGCCCTTGAACATCCGAATACATAATTTATTGTAAAACAAAAGGGCAGGGATCACCTTGCCTCCACCTCCAAAACCTAGAGTGGTGAGCCACAAGAGAAGCCACCCAATCGGCCGCAGAATTAGCTTCACGATAGGTATGACGGATCTGAACTCCTTGGGCCACCCTCAAAATGGCCCATATATCATGTAAGAGCGGAATGGCAGGGGCAAGGGAGCTATGATCCCTCAGCAACCATCGAATAACAGTCAAGAAGTCTCCCTCAATAATGAGGTTGTGGGCATGAAGAGACCGAATGGCGTAGGAGATGCCAACCCAAGCAGCATAGAGCTCAGCCATTGGGACAGAGGAGTCCAGACTTCCAAATCCTCCAGCCGCCAGTAGGTCACCCTCCGGCCCACGGATGACATAAGCTGATCCCGCTAATCTACCCCGGATGCTTCCGACAAAGTTGATTTTGACAAACCCTAGGGGGGCTCCCAAGATATGTAAACGTATGTCAGTTCGCTGCCGAAGCAGCAGGGGAGCCCCAGGGGCCAGAAGAGTCAAAACCACCAGAATAGAAGCCACGACACAGTCCGACGCCAGGGTTCGGATTTTCCTTATGATTTGTGAAAAGATATACTGTCATCAGAAAAAATCATCTGGTTCCTAGACAACCAGATCTGGTAAGCCGTAGAAGCCCATAGGGCATAATTGTACTAAAGGGCCTTCCGGAGGTCATTTAAGAAAAGGGAACACTGAGAGCCCATATGATCCAATCTACAATAATAACCAGCAGACTGCCAGATCCGCCCCACTCTAGGACAAGAGAAGATGGCATGACCAATAGACTCCTCCTCCAACCCACATAGAGGACATATAGGCTGGATAGGCAATCCCCTCCTCACAAGCAAAGCACAGGTAGGCAGACATTCCCACAGAAGCTACCATAAAAAGAGCTGAACCCTAGGGAGAATGGGAAGCTTCCAGATCCAAGCAACATCCACCGGCTCCTGAGACTGAGGCCTGAAGATCTTCACAAGATCCTTAGTGGGGGCCTTAGGAAAGCAGGATCTCCGCCAAAGTCTACAATCTGGGAAAATACCCGATATAAGTGGAATGGACAGAATCCGACGAGAAAGCTCTTCTCCAAAAAACCGGGACACCAGCGGAGCACTCCAAGAGGAAGGGTTAGGAGAGATCAACTCCTTCACTCTCATAGTAGTAGGGACATCAATACTAAAGAAGGAGGTTCAATGAGATAGAGGGATGTCAAAATCCAGGTATCCTGAATAACATCAATGGAAGAGCCGTCTCCAATCATCCATGACATGTTTTCCATAATGGAGCTACCATATCGACAAACCTCCTTCCAGAAGGAAGAATACCGATGAGAAGGCTGAGTATAAGAGGTGGAAGACCAAACATCATATCTCGCCCGTATAATTAAAATTCTTTAAAACTAAGGAGTCGATCAACTTGATAATTATCAAGAGGAGTTGTGTTTCCAGTTTATCTTATCCAGGAAGGTAGGCTAAAAAAATTTTCAAAAAATCTAAATTTTTTTAATATTTTAGTTAATTTTAAAATTGAGATATTGAAATCACTAAAACAAATATACAGTACAACGATGCTAAATATATCGTTTGCCGATGCTTTTACAAGCATCGAAAAACTTGGGGTAAAAACGAAATATCCTTATGCTTTTAAAAAGCATCGGGATGATGTTGTGCCATGCCGATGCTTTAAAGCGTNGCTGATGCTTCTCTTAGCTAGCTAGCATCCCCTGTAGTTGACTGATTTGTTTTGAAGCTAATTAGTTTCCTTTTTAGCTAACTATTACTTTTTTCATAGGGAATCCAAGCCGAGCGCCATTCAATTTCAGTTAGCTGAAGAGTTAGCTAACCTTTGGTTTAATTAACTGGAAAGCTAGCTCCTGACTGGGCGTATGGCTACCTTTTTTTATTAGTTAGCTAATGAGCTAACTCTCCTCGACGATTGCTTTATTGCCTTTTGAGTTTAGTTAGCTAGGAAGCTAACTACCAGTTGCTTAGTTAGCTAAATAGCTAACTCATCATTCTCTCACGTTTTTGTTTCTCTTGGATGACCGAGAGCCATTCAAATTCAGTTAGCTGGAGAGCTAACTATCTGTTGGCTCAGTTAGCTAAGTAGCTAACTGATGGGACTTGACTTTTTCTCCTGAGCTGCATGAATTGCTTACTAGTTGATGGGAAGCTAACTAATCGTTGCTTTAGCTAGCCAAGGAGCTAGCTCCTCCTCTCCTGAGCCTTTTTTACTCTTGGCGTGTGATCTCTTAGAAGCTAGCTTGTGAGCTAGCTGAGGACTCCTCCTCCTCTCTGGCCGATTGTCTTCATCTCTCTCAGCTACCTGGAATTAATTCCAGTTAGCTATGTTGCTGGCCATTTTGGGCATGCTCTTCTCTCTCTCTACTTTATTTTGATTACTATTTTTAGCTAGACTAACTTTGATTTTTGAATTATGACAGAGTTCTTCCTACCTCAAATGGATTCATGCATTCAATGCTTAAGGAAAATAATCTCAACGGAAATCTTTTCTTCCCATTTTTATTTCCATTTGTTTCAATTGTGTCTAACGAATCTTTTTGCTGTTGGATTGTTATATATAGCTGAGATTAGAAGCAAAATATGACGAAATTTGAAAAAAAGAGAAATACAAGAGAGATATCAAAAAAAAAGGAGAAAGCTTTTATTGCATATTTTTGGAGTGGTTGAAAGCTAGTTGCTGTGCATTGAAGATCATTCATTGCTAAAAAGTCATCCAGATCTTTTAAAGCCTTCAAGCAAATCAAGATTCAAGCCACCTCGATATTGTTCATTTATTGCTGAAGATTTGTTACAAATTTGTAAAGTATTCTCTAAATATTTGCTCATTATAGGAGGTACTTGTCATCTTTTACTTTGAATCTTTTGAAAAGGGTTAGTGTTAACCCTTTGGTTCTTGTTGGCCTCCTTGTGCCATTAAACAAGAGGACTAGCCTGGTAAGGCTAGGGGTTTGGCTGCCTTGTGCTTGTAAAATAAAAGGGCTAGCCGGGGAAGGCTAGAGGTTGTAATCGTTGTGATATGATTAGTGGAATTTCCAAAGGTTTTGAGGAGTGAACGTAGGTGCTGAGTTTGGCATCGAACCATTATAAAATCTCTTGTGTCTATGGTTGTTTGATTCTCTGACTATCTTGTGCACTACACTACACCGCTGCAAATCAAATTTAAATTAGGGTTAAAGCACATACTTGCATATAATTAATTTTTAAAACCCAATTCACCCTCCCTCTTGGGTTGCTACATCTGGGCAACATATATATATATATATATATATATATATATATATATATATATATAAATATATTAAAAAAATTAAATAAAAATAAATATATACTAAAAAAATCTTAGTAAAATACGTTTGAATCTTTTTTTTTTTTTTACACAATCATTCTGAATATTAAAGCCAGAACCCTAGCAAATCGACCTCTTACTTTGATATTTTTTTAAAATCTTAATAAATTATAAATTTAATAAAATAATTTTATTTTTTATATAAATAATTAAATAAATATTCATTGAATATACATGTACTTAGATATTTTCATTTTTATTTTATTATAATAAATTAACGATGTAAAAAATAAAATAAAAATTTTAATAAAGATTTTGATAGAAACAGCCTACCGTTGCCATCCCTATAGGGCACTCGTTTACCAGACGCGTGAATTTGAATTGCAAGGACAAGAGTGCAAGTGCCACGCAGTCAGTCAACACTATAGTTTGTACGAGATGGCAATAGCGGGTGGCAGGTTGGAGAGGCAAGGTATCCAATGCTTCGAAAAGCGTGCACTGACCTACCCACCTTTCCGCATGCCAATGACATTGGAGATGGATCCCTTTCATCAACCCTGAGGAGTGCACGGAAATAGAGGAGCATCAATAGGATATGCCTTCTCGTTGTGTTTGATGCTAAGCTATTGACTTGACCCAAAAGCATGCATGTATTCATCTTTACGTGCAGTTTAATTAGTGAGAATTTTATTGTTGTGAAAAAAAGTAAGTAAGAAATAGAGACAATGATCAGATGATTCTGGTGCAACAAACCAAACCTAAGTTTCATTTGATTTAAGGTAGTGTCGGGATAGAGTTTGTCCCTTGGCTATTCCTAGGGATATCCCTTGGCTATCTCATTGATCATATCAAATGCAAAAAGGTAAATCCATAGGATAACTATTTTTTACTCTTATTTGAAGGGATAACCAGCTATTCCTGCATTTCCTAGGAAATAAATTGTGGGGATATCCCATGGTTAACTATATATTATCCCTTTGATTAACTTTATTCCCAACTATCCCTTATAGTTATAGCTTTGGAAATAAGAGGGAATATCCATGGGATATCCCCTCTTATCTCCTATTTCAAACACTACCTAAGGTCCGAAGAAGCCAATCAATTAAATGGGGTTGTTGAAATTCCTACCATTGCTTTGGACCTCGGGTAGGAGAAGTTTAAGCTTGTGCATCTGATGTGGGCATTATTTATTTTAATTGTTAAGCTTAAGTTAAAACTTTATTCCTAAGACTTTCTTTTTAGCATGGAAAGAAAAGCAATTGATGGCTAGCATAACTTTATTAATAAACTAATGTAAATCCTAGTTTATGTTGGATTCTATGAATATTTTTCATATATGAGAAGACCCGACCTGTATATAACAATGTAAGTTCTTTTTCTATATAAGCATATGTAGCTATAGCTTTTAATGTAATTTAGAGCATTAAAAGATTCAAGAAAGAGTTCTATTAGACGTAAAAGAGCTTAAAATTTTGTGTGTATGAGAAAATTTTTAGTAAAAAAATTATCATTGTAATATACAGTTATTTTTTTAATAAATTTTTTATTATCTTTATTGGATGAATATAGATTGATTGGTCGAATCATATAAATCTCCTTATATATTATTTTCTTCCTATTTTTCCTTCGTTTTGATCTCTTCTTTTCCTATTTGCATCAATACTATTATATTATAATGGGGCTAATATTGTCTAACTAGCAATATCTTTAACCAAGATTAATCATTAAATATGTCAAAATTTGATATCAGATATTAATTATTTAAGCTATGAAAACTCTTTACGTAATGCAATCCATTCTGTAAGCTAAGGAATTGCTTTAAGAGTGTTTTAGTACTTCGAGTAACATTCTAGTAACATATGTACTCAACTCAACTCATTTAAGCATTTTTTTTTAATTATATGGGTCGGCTATATACGATTCGATCGACTTTCTTCGCTCTACTCTATTAGGACTAAATCGATATTTAGCTTATAAATAATTATATTTTTAAAAATTGTTTTTATTTATATTAGTTTAGATCTATTTTATCTTTATCATATTAATGTATGTGTAAACTTAAAATATGCTCTCAAGGTTCAAGCAAAAACAATTGGGATAAAAGAAATCAAACTATTTCTAACGTTCATAAAACACTAACCCTTTGTTTGGATGGAAAGAAAACCAGGGAGGAAAGAAAACTAGAGAGAAAATAGGAGAGAAATGAAATTTATCTTGTTGGATGGAGAGAAAAGTCGGGAGGAAAGAAAACTAGAGGAAAAATAGAGGGAAAAAAGTGATGGGCCCCATATAAAGTTTTTCTTCGAAATCGGAGAGATTTCGAAGAGAAAACTCAAAAGTGCCTTTCATTTTTTTTTCATTCCAATATTAATCCTTCTAAAAAATAACCGATGCATTTTTAATCATATATAATAACGATATTATTATCATTGTAAATTATTAACTTTTCTCTCCTCTCTATTTCTTTCCAATCATCCAAACAGAATGAGAGAAAATATTTTCTCTACAATTTTTTTTCCTTCTATTTTCTCTCCTTTCAGTTTTCTTTCCTTTCACTTTTCTCTTCATCCAAACAGAGCATAAGCGCAATGCACTTGGCTCTCCACCTTTAAACATGATTAATTAATTTGAGCCTAACACTTCTTTCTCACGTCACACAACCTCAAAATATATTTTATTTTTTTTTTAAAAAAAAAAGAAGTACGGATGCTATGAATCCCCATTAACAGTTAGATCTTGTTTATTTATTTATTTGTTTTTATGGTCATCAGTCATCATATTATTCTTTGGCAGCTGCCACCCACTAGTCTACTGTATATATGATACCATTGACATCATTAGGATATCACATTAGATTCTATTGATTGACAAGGCCAAGGACATAAAATTTCTTGGTATTAGCTACGCATTGGAGACAACTAGTTGTGACGTGAATTTTGCGAGACCAAAGCTTCTTTTGGTTCCTCCCACACAGTAAAACATAATGATGGGCAAGGAAGGGCGTGGGGAGCATATCGAGCCCAATCGACATCTTTTTGTCTGCAATTGCAATCACCACGTAGTCTACGTACTCAGCTGAAGCGTTTGAATGTTTTAGATTTAATGTGAGATTGGGTTGGTTGGTATTTGTATTTAAATTAAGATAAATTTTATAATACTTTTGATTACATGCAAGTGGTGCAGTAAATAAAGGAAAGTTCAAAAATGTAAGAAGATAGTATAAATAGTTCAAGGTATTGAATGAGACTCTTCCATGAATAATATTGAAGCATGGTTTTTAAGAAAAAAAAAGTTAGACTCTTGTATTAAATATATGTTATTTTATAATTAAAATCTTATAACTGATAATTAAATATAGTCTACTAAAAATTTAAATAAAATTTAAAATATCCAACTTAAACTTACAATTTTATTAAAAAACTTTTAATTTTATCCAAGTAATAAATTATCTTTAAGTTTATAAATTATATTTTTTTTAAAAATATATATATATTGTATATTTAAAGGCATTATAAATAAAATTTTATCAAAATAAATTATGAAATATGAATATTGATATAATTAAGAAAAATATATGAGAAGATCTAGTAGGGGTGAGAAATGAATTATAATAACCCAAGATCTGATGTCAACTCGATCTGATTAGACTGGATTGGTTTGGTTCTAAATGTTAATAGAATTATTTTTGGTCCAAATTTTGAAATTGACCTTCATTTGGTTGGTTCTTGATTCCAAAGGTTTAGTTTCAAGATTCTAACTTTCATGAATCAAAGTTAAGACATTAAGTATTTGTTTACTACCTTTATTAAAAATTTTAAGTATTAAATTAGTTATATCCTTTTTATTGAATGTAATTAAGGAAATAAATACTAGCAATTAAATATCAAATACAAGTCAAACAAAAAAATAGAACAAAAAATCAGTTTTACATAGAAACTGTCCTAAAACCAAACCAATTTGATTCGATCAATTTAAGATTGGTTCTAAGATATAATTGCATTAATTTTCGGCCTAAAATCTTGAAACCAATCGTGATTAGATTGGTTCTAGGTTTTGATGACCTAGAACCAACCCAACTTGACCTATGCCACCCTTAAGATCTAGTTGTTATGATGTAAAGGAGAATAGTTTAAATAATAATTGATTCAGTGCATTAGTAAAGGTAATTAAAGTAAAAAAAATAAGATTTATATAATTGAGATTATGATTCAGGCGTGAAAGGATTCGAGTCAAGTTGGATCCATTTTCTATTAACCTAGATTAGATCAGAATGATACATGGATTAGATCGAGTCATTGGTTGAATTAAGAAAATATCAAATTTGATTATGATCCATAATTTAGATTAAGTCTAATTTTCAAATCCAACCCAATGCTTAGGTTTTTAAATATGGATAGGGTTGGGTGTAATTGAGCTGGAATCGAGTTGGTTCATTGGAAGACTTGACTTATTTGCAATCTTAATCACATGTTTAAAACATGAACATGATCATACTTAAAATTATAACATAATAACATTATAATATAGTTATATAATGATATAATAAATATAATAGAATTATAATATCATGTAGTAAAATATCATTATAATAATTATATTATCATATATTATATTATAATAATATTATATGAGCCAAACATAGTTAGATTTGCATATAGCCAAGTCCAAATCTAATCATTGTTCTTACCATTAGATTTGCATATATTTCAAAGCCAAAAAGCTATCCATTAACCATCGTTAGCTATTTAAAAAGAAATTCAATGAAATAAATAAAAGTAAGTAAAAAAATAAATAGAAATGAATAAACAATAAACACAAATAAGGTGGAAGTAAACATTTTCTCATAATAAATACTAATATATATAATATAAATAGCTAGCATGGATTGATAAATACTTCGTTTGGATGGTAAACAAAACACTATAAATAAATAAAAATGTGGTGCACTATAAAAAAAAAAAGGGATGGAGATGGGACAGATGGAGCAGGCAGTCGATGTCTACATGCTATCCAACCTTTGCGTGCCTTATTTCTCAGGGTATGCAATATGTTACATCTTTGATCCAATAATTTTATTTATTGCTACAACATTTTTATTTACTACCTTGACTAATTGTTTATTGATTCAAGCTAGTTATTTATGCTAGACATGTTATTATTTATTCTATAGGATATGTGCATCATCGCCTCTGAAATGCTTAGTTTGTTTATTATTTTTTTATTTCTATATTTTATCTATTTCTATTTATTTTGTTGAATTTTAATATAGCTAATAGTGGTTAATGAGTGGCTTTTTAATGCAGCTAATGATGAGAAAGACGATTGAATTTAAGCTTGATTACATACGAATATAATCAAATTCAAATCATATTATATTATTATTATATTATATTAATCATAATATATAAATATAACATAATTTTAATATATTATTATATAATAAATTATTTTTATTCTTATTTTAAATTTTAAAAATATTTTTAGTTTAATTATCAAATAGATATTAAATATTTTGATAACAAGAAAATAGCTTTATTATTAAAAGTTTTGATGATTTTGCCAAACCTACATAAAAGGTATTATTTAAGTCTTGAATACAAAGCATGAAGGACTTTGACATTCAAAAAAGAAAGTTACAGTGGATCTCTAATGATATATCACATCTTTATAATAATATTGAAAATCTTTTCAAAAAGATTAATTAAAAAATATTATTTAAACTTTGTTATGTATAAGTAAGTAAAATCTTAATTACCGAATACTTATTAGTATGGGCTTTTATAAATTCTTTTGGTTCTGATATCTTCATTTATATTCAAACCCAATCAAACCTAATAATGCTTTATTTAAGAATAGATTTAGTTTGAAAATTATTATTTAAATTTGTTGATTATGTTCAAGAACCCTGGACAAAAACACTTGGCGGTATACAAGTCCTTAAAATCTTATATACATTGCATTACAATACCATCACCAATGCCAGAAGTTCATATATATTAATGTTGCCGCTGAAATCCGTCCTTCGACTCGGGCGCGGTCGATCTCCGGGAAGAGGGGGGCGGACCTGCAAAAGAAGCCCACACGCGGAGGGACGCTGGGGGTGGTCCTCCGCGGAAGACCCTCCGACGCTCAAGTCAGTGGAGAAGAAATCGGCGATCAACCAGACAGTGAGGAGGTGGATCTCTCCGGAAGATCTCTCCGGGGGCGGCCAATCGGAGGCTCCAAAGGGCAGGAGCGCCGACGAGCTACCGGTGAGAGCAGGAGAGTGAGAGTGGAGGTGTAAGCGCGCAAAATGTGCGTACAGAGTCGCGTACCTGAGGGAATCTGTGATTATGATATTTATAGACTGCCACCTGGATCGTGAGCGCCTTCTGGAAGGTCCGGAGGTTGTTAAGATACGGAGACGGATAGAATCAGGCCGTTGTGGGGCCATTAGGGTCCGTACCCTGTTCGTTTTGGTATCGACGGCTGGGAGAGCTCCTTGGTATCTCGAGATCGGGTTGAGTAGGCCTGGGGTGGTTACGATAGGCTTTAGGCCGCGTTCCGATATGATTTCTTGTCTAGGATGCCGCTCAGGTAGGTTCGGGCTCTCCCGTGCCAGGTTCCGCGGAGGCAGATATTAGGTTGTGGATCGCTCGAAGGGGCCGAGCTAAGGAAGCCCGGAGGAGGCCGAGCTATGGAAGCCCGGAGGGGGCCGAGCTACGGAAGCCCGGAAGGGGCCGAGCTACGGAAGCCCGGAGGAGGCCGAGCTACGGAAGCCCGGAGGAGGCCGAGCTACGGAAGGGAGGAGGCCGGGCTATGGAAGCCCGAAAGGGGCGAGGGGAGGAGGTCAGCCTTAGCCGCCTCGCACGGATATTAAAGCAACAACGATTTTACCCCCCAACACATGCCCTCCACTCCCTAGTTCGAAGCGTAGGTTCGGGCATAGGGAGTACGAGTTCGAATGGCGCGTTGGATGGGATGTCTTGGATTAACCGGCTTGCGCAATGATGCCCTAATTAATGCGACATGGCCGTCTTGCCTTCGGGGCTAAGGCTCCCTCGCGAGCGACGGCTGGGATCGCGCCACGCCCCGAATCCCGATCGATCGGGTGTTTGTCGAGGCAACTTGGGGCGCCTAGGATGGGACGCCCCACCTTTTTAGGGAGGCTCCCTTGGTAGAGAAGCGAAGTGGCGGCCGCATTGGCGTTATATAGTATATGCATATTGTGCATGCGCGCTTGGCGTCTTCTCGCTTTGCTTCCAAGTGGGTTCTGGTCTTTCATCTTCTTCGACGCTCGTTGCTTTCGTTTGGTACCCCCTTCAATGGCGATGAGTCCAGATGATGTGGCCTCCGAGATCGTTGCTGAGGACTTGGGAGGATTCATCAACGGTACGGCTTGCCCTTGGACATCGTCCTACGGGTGCCGGAACCCGAAGACAGGGTTACTCGAGATTTAGAGTCCGGGGTCTTCATCTACGAAGACAGTTAAAGGCGGGTCTTCGTTTTTCTCTCCATCCCCTGGTGAAGGAGATCATGACCCACTACAACATCAGCCCGTCAATGGTGGCTCCGAACAGTTGGCGGAATGTCATCGGGTTCATCTCGATGTGTCATCAGATTCGGATCGTTGCCACCCTTCCCCTTTTCCGCGCCTGCTACCACCTGATTCCCAGGAGGAGATCGGAGTGGCCGTACATCGGGCCCCGGAAATCCTTCAACGTGATCGCGGATAAGCCCTCTTCCATCAAGGGGTGGAAGAGTCGGTTTGTCATCGCGGAGGGGAACGTCGACTCCGATTTCCCTCGGAGATGGGGGGATGTTGTAAGGGATGCGGAGACGCATCCGGCCTTGTCGGCGCAGGAAGAGGAGGACTTGAATGTCCTCCGTAACGGGCAGGTGTTTTCGGCTAATGACCTGCTATCGGAGGGGGCCCTTTTCGCAGCCGGGCTCAGCCCTTGGACCCGCAAGGTGAGTCTCTTTCGTGCCGTGTATCTTTTTGATTAGTGTGCTTGATTCTGAGCATGTGTGCTATGATGTGGCAGCCGCAAGGTCGGCATTGTCGAGCCTCTCCAAGAGGAAGAGAGGAAAGCGTCTCGGGGAAGGTAGCGGCGCGGACAGCGGCCGGCCCATAAGAGGGCTCATGCTTCCGCGAGGAGTCCGTCGGATGCCGGGCAGTTATGGCAGAAGCGCCGGGGGCGAAGGAGAGCCCGGGGAGGGAGGTTATGGCCTCCGACCCTCTCGTGTTGGAGATATCGGACAGCTCAGATGAGGCTCCGATGGCTCATCTGACCGCGTCCCCCATGAAAGAGGAAACGGCGGCGGATTTAGAAGAGGGGACTGCTGTTGAGGAGGTTCAGGGGGAACTTTCTCTCGGCCTCTCTGCAGGGGAACACGGTAGCAGTGAGGCAGGTCAGACCGAGGCTTCGGGGGAGCCTGCGGAGGAGACACAAGTGGTGGAACAGGCCGGGATTTCGGAGGGCCTGGTGGTGGACACACGAATGGTGATCATTGAGGAGGAGGCATCGAAGGAGGGGACGCAGCAAGGCGAGAGCCCCACATTGGGGGCTTCTTCGAGAAAGGTTTTGGGGAGGCTGGCTCTTGGGCTAGCCGAATTATCTGAGGGAACCCAAGCCATAGCCTTGACGGAGGAGGCCGGGAGATTGAAGGCCTCTCAGGCGGAAGCCGCCCAGGCTGGTCCCTCAGGTGGGTTGGTCCATCCGGCAGTTTGGACGCTAGTATTGAGGAGGCGTTCTCTGCCATGATTAGGTCGGCCTTGTATCCGGGCGTGGATCCCTCGACGAACAAGTTTGCCGACCTGGGGCTGGTCGATGCTGCGTTTGGGCAGCAAGGCATGGCAGAGAGTATCCATCTTCTTCCCGACATCGATAACACAACATTGATGAGGATGACCCGGGCCTATGCCTCGCGGGTGAGTTATTTTTCTCGTGCGATAGACGTTTCTCGATTGATCCCAACGTGGCCTCTTATTCAATTTTTGCTTTTGCAGAGCGTTTTGCTTTCCGGGCGATTTGCTGGCGCTTGAGTTTGGCGACGGGGGCCAGTGTCCAGGCTCGGAGGGAGAATGTCGAGCTCCAGTCGCGGCTGAAGGTGTCTGAGCAGTTTGAAGAGCTCATGGACACGATGGATAGGAACTTGAAGGGGGCAAGGGCGGCCCACCAGGTCGCTCTGGCTGAGGTGTCCAAGCATAAGCGCAGGGTGGAGGAGTTAGAGGAACTCCTGGCGAAGAACGACAATGCTTGCTTGGAGTTGGCCAGAATTGAGTCAAAGCACTTCGCAGAGATGGCGGCGATGCGGCGGGAACACGGCGAAAGTATGAGCCGACTGGGGAGAGAGGCCGACGAAGAAAGAAGGCGTTTGGCAGGGATGCTCGACGAAGTGGAGGGGCGACTGAGGCGCCGCGATAGCGAGATTGCCCATTTGAAAGAGGGCGCTAAGTGGGACCAGGGAACAATAGCTCGGGTGAGCGGCGAACTATCCCAAGCCGGAGGGATATCGAGGCCAGACAGCTGAAGATCAGCGCTCTGCAGGAGAGGGTCGAGCTGGTACGGGCTGACAGGTCGAGAGCCAGGGGCGAGGCAGAAGAGATGACCAAGAGGTTGGCCGAGCGAGGGCGGAGGTATGCTCTTATTTTTCCCCTTTCTGTTTTTATCACTGGGTTCTCATAGTGCCGATTTGATTTTGAATTTTTCGGATAGAGAAGATGGAGTCGGAGGCTCGGGCTCTTCAAGGTGAGCTCGTGTCCGCTCGTAGTAGGAGTTCGGAGCTCGAGGCGCGGGTTAGCGAGTTCGAGGAGCAAAATGTCATTTTGCGGGCCCAAGCTGCAGAGGCCGAGAAACGGGCCGCTGAGGCCAACACGCAGCTCGCCATACTTAAGGGGAGGCAAGACGCTATGAGCGTAGACGCGTTCCATAACGGGATGGAAGAGTGCAAACAGAGGATACTCAGTGGGCACCCGAATGGGACCTTTCTTTTCTGAGCGTCGAAGATTCCGAAGACGGTGAGTCCGAAGAAGAAGACAAAGATGAATGTGTCGATGTTTCTGACGCCGAGCTTGGCGCCACCCCTGGCCCCAGCGAAGCCGTAGCCTCCGAGGGACGGTCGCAAACTGTCACAGAGGGGGTGAAAATATTAGAGAAGGGCGAATCTAGCCACGCTCCTGTAGATGTGACTGAGGGTATTCCCAAAGTCGGTGGGGCTCCTGGTTCTTAGGAGCCGCTCTTGTATCTCGCCTTTTAGACATTTGTTTGACGTTTCGTAGCAAAGGAATTCCCTGTTTTTATCTGAGTGTTTTCTTGCGTGATTTCGCTGTCGTTTAGCCTCGCCTCAATGGTGAGCGGCCCATGGCTCGCTGATACCCTTGGGCCACCTTTGATTCGAGACCAGGAAAACGTATCGGCTCGGGCCGATAGGCAAATAGGTCAGTTTGGACCGACGAACAAAGTGGGTCGGCTAGGGCCGACAGGCGAAGTAGGTCGGCTAAGGCCGACGGATAAAATAGGTCGGCTGGGGCCGACAGATAAAATGGGTCGGCTAGGGTCGACGGATAAAATGGGTCGGCTGGGACCGACGGATGAAATAGGTCGGCTGGGGCCGACAGACAAAATGGATCGGCTGGGCCGACAGACAAATGGGTCGGCTAGGGCCGACAGATAAAATAGGTCGGCTGGGACCGACAGATAAAATGGGTCGGCTAGGGCCGACAGATAAAATGGGTCGGCTCGGGCCGACAGACAAAATAGGTCGGCTGGGGCCGACAGATAAAATGGGTCGGCTAGGGTCGACGAATAAAATGGGTCGGCTGGGGCCGACAGATAAAATGGGTCGGCTAGGACCGATAGATAAATAGGTCGGCTGGGACCGACAGATAAAATAGTCGGCTAGGGCCGACGGATAAAATGGGTCGGCTGGGGCCGACAGACAAAATAGGTCGGCTGGGGACGACAGATAAAGTAGGTCTTCGCGCTTCCTGCCATCCTGCCAGCGCCCTGCTGTCCCGCAGGCAATTCGGTTTTTACTTTACTAGAAGCGGTGATACGGTACAGTGGGGGCATAAAGCTGCATCAGAGCTTTCCGGAAGGTGCTCTTTTTCCATGCAGGTCGCTTTGTCGTGATGCGTACGTAACCGCCTATCACTGGAGGGTACTATTCTCGAAGGACGATTTTCTGAGCCCGCCAGTTTTCGAAGCGTCAGCGGGCGATTTCCTGCATTTAATGACCGTGATTCGGGATCAGGAGGGGATCTTCGTACACGTCCTGGTTCAGGCGGTGGGTTTGGCGCGCAGTGGGGTGCGCGTTCATCCTGAGGGGCCATGTGGAGGCGTGGGACAGGTGTTTGAATCTCGGGACTCTCAGCTCTGATAGCTCATTCCGAGTCTTTCTGCCTATAAAGAGGGGAGAAGGGGCCATGTTTGGCTATCTCCAAAGTGTATTTTCCATTTGAGTTTCCGTTATGCTCGCTTCTTTGTTGTTGCAAGTGGGAGGGCCAAGCTTACCTCTCGTGGGCTCCTTGCCGCTGGACAGCTGGGGCGACCGGGAGCTGCTGGAGAATGGCTCGCCCTTAGGGGATGAGTCCCGGAGATCACATGGAGAGCGCACATGGGGGGCGCAGAGATCACACGGAAAGTGCACATATAACTTTTCCCGTGTGATCTTTGCGGCCGGTTACGGGGGGCTTCTGGTAGGAAGTGCATCGACACCCCCGTAGCACGCACAGACTCTCCTTTTTTCGCTGGCTTGGGTTCCCGTCCCTTCTCTGAGGGGAATCCTTGCCATGGGAGGGAGAAGATGGGAGCAATCGGGGTCGGATGGTCCCCGGTTCCCTTGGCTGGGCGATGACCCGCGATCCAGCACCCCCTCCTAGGGGAGCAGGCCGGATCGTCCGGATCCTCAGAATCAGCAACCGCGGGCCATGCCTCCTTTCGGATCTTTTAATTCATCCGTCCAGGCGGACTGATTTCGTGGTTTGCCTGATTTGTCGATCCGGCCGTCGGAACATCGCAGTCGCCTAGGTCTGCTTTGGAGCAGTTGCTCGGTTTTGCATTTGTCTTTATTTCATGCATTTGAATGCTCTTGTAATGCCCGTGAGGCATTTGTAATTGATCTTGATTGGCAATGAAGAGAGTTATGTTCTGTTTTTCATCCTCATCTTTTCTTGTGCCGAGCTTGCTATTATTGTTGTGGGGTGCCAAAGCGTTCCGCTCGTCCTTAGACGAGGATCTCACGCCACCCAAACTAATCGAGGTTCGTATTCGGCGATTCGTAGATCATTCGGGGAAACACGCCCCTTACTCTGGTCGAAACTTGGTGTTTTGCGCTTCGCTTTTCCTAGAGCCTGATTTATCGTAGGTCGGTCTTGGCCGAAGCTCAGGGAATCCGCACCCCTTCTCGTCATGGTTCGAGGGACCAGTCACTCGGGATAGTCGAGTTTCGGGGAATATTTTACTTGGCCCTACCAAGGTTCGAAGAATTTCGCAGTTCGGTCCTGCCGAGGTTTGGAGTATTTTGTGGCTCGGCCCTGCCGAGGTTCGGAGAACATTTATCTTGGCCTTGCCAAGGTTCGAAGAATTTTGTAGCTCGGCCCTGCCGAGGTTCGGAGATTATTGTGGCTCGGCCCTGCCGAGGTTCGGAGACATTTATCTTGGCCCTGCCAAGGTTCGGAGAAGTTTGTAGCTCGGCCCTGCTGAGGTTTGGAGAATTTTGTGCTCGGCCCTGCCGAGGTTCGGAGAACATTTATCTTGGCCCTGCCAAGGTTCGGAGAAGTTTGTAGCTCGGCCCTGCCGAGTTTGGAGAATTTTGTAGCTCGGAGGGAGCGACTCAGCCGCCGTATAGGCCACAGCGCTAGGTCCACGTGGCGCTTGATAAAGGGGGCGCCTGAGCGGAACGGGCGGCGTGTTGTCACGCTTTTATTGGCGATGCTGCTCTTTCCGAGGGGGCAAGTTATCGGCCGAGCGACGGACCTCCACGTCTTCCGAGGAAGAGGGGCATATTAAGCAGCTTGGGGAAGCGTCGAATGCGTTTAATGCGTGGGGCGACAGATCAGAAAATGTTCGCCTGGGGAATCCCCGATCAATCTGCTCGCGCTTATCGATCTTACTCGGGATAGGGCGCGACTCTTTGGATTCCTCACGCATTAGAATGGTGACACGTGGCAAACTCTCAGGTCGGCGTTTTGCGGCGCGGCCAATCGGGACACCTGCCTGGCGGGTATAAATATGACCGAGGGGGATTGGTTTCGGCCATCCCTCGGTCTGAGCTCCGAAAAGGAATGGCCTCTCCAGCGCGATCGTCAAGTGACTCGCATTCCTCACTTAGCAGCCTGCCGTACTCGGAGGGGAGGCGCACCTCCGTAACTGTCGATGGGCTGAGCCTCGCTTCGGGCTTCGCAAGCAACGAGCAGCTTGCGAGGACTGCCGAAGAATTTTTGGACGTTTCTGTCAGGGAGGCGGAAGCCTCACGCCGGTGATAGACCGCAGGGGGAGGAGATAGCGTCCCTGCGTCAGCAGGTGGCTGACCTGACGGGATGCCTGGAGGAGTTACTGGCCTCTGGGGGTGACTGACTCCAGGGCCTCTGCCCGTTCTTGTCTTTGCCTTTTGCAGTCTCTCTGTAGCTCTCCTCTTTATAAATAAAAGTTGGGTCTAACTTTTTTGAAGTTCCTCTCTTTAAGAGTTTATGGCCTTCACTCGTGTAATGAATCAGGGGGTTCGCGCGCCCCCGTTTTTTTGCGTGCTAATGTAGGCTCTTTGAACGACGGCTATAGGGGCGTTACCCGAAAGATTTTAGTGGCAGAGAGGGAAATTGCTAACTCTGCCTGGGGCCTTTGGCCGACTACGTGGGGCTCGATGGCCTCGAGAGTGGGTTTGCCAATGGCGGCTTCTTCTCGCGCGTCGATGGTTTTTACTCAACGCGCTCATTTTTAAACCTGGCGAAGTCCTTCGGGGACTATTTGGGGGCCGTTTGGCTTTGGTCGAGGCTCGTAGGTTTAGACTTTTTGCTGGGGTTTTTAGCCTGAATGATTTTTACCTGGCCTTGCCATGGCTCGGGGAATTCATCGCTCGGCCCTACCGAGGTTCGGAGAAACATTTTACTTGGCCCCGCAAGGTTCGAAGATTTGTTGCTCGGCCCTGCCGAGGTTCGGAGAATATTTTACTTGGCCCTGCCAAGGTTCGGAGATTGTTGCTCGGCCCTGCCGAGGTTCGGAGAAATATTTTACTTGGCCCTGCCAAGGTTCGGAGATTTGTTGCTCGGCCCTGCCGAGGTTCGGAGAAATATTTTACTTGGCCCTGCCAAGGTTCGGAGATTTGTTGCTTGGCCCTGCCGAGGTTCGGAGAAATATTTTACTTGGCCCTGCCAAGGTTCGGAGATTTTGTTGCTCGGCCCTGCCGAGGTTTGGAGAAACATTTTACTTGGCCCTGCCAAGGTTCGGAGATTTATTGCTCGGCCCTGCCGAGGTTCGGAGAAATATTTTACTTGGCCCTGCCAAGGTTCGGAGATTTGTTGCTCGGCCCTGCCGAGGTTCGGAGAAATATTTTACTTGGCCCTGCCAAGGTTTGGAGATTTGTTGCTCGGCCCTGCCGAGGTTCGGAGAAATATTGGGCCAAGGTTCGGAGATTTGTTGCTCGGCCCTGCCGAGGTTCGGAGAAATATTTTACTTGGCCCTACCAAGGTTCGGAGATTTGTTGCTCGGCCCTGCCGAGGTTCGGAGAAATATTTTACTTGGCCCTCCTGCCAAGGTTCGGAGATTTGTTGCTCGGCCCTGCCGAGGTTCGGAGAAATATTTACTTGGCCCTGCCAAGGTTCGGAGATTTGTTGCTCGGCCCTGCCGAGGTTCGGAGAAATATTTTACTTGGCCCTGCCAAGGTTCGGAGATTTGTTGCTCGGCCCTGCCGAGGTTCGGAGAAATATTTTACTTGGCCCTGCCAAGGTTCGGAGATTTGTTGCTCGGCCCTGCCGAGGTTCGGAGAAATATTTTACTTGGCCCTGCCAAGGTTCGGAGATTTGTTGCTCGGCCCTGCCGAGGTTCGGAGAAATATTTTACTTGGCCCTGCCAAGGTTCGGAGATTTGTTGCTCGGCCCTGCCGAGGTTCGGAGAAATATTTTACTTGGCCCTGCCAAGGTTCGGAGATTTGTTGCTCGGCCCTGCCGAGGTTCGGAGAAATATTTTACTTGGCCCTGCCAAGGTTCGGAGATTTGTTGCTCGGCCCTGCCGAGGTTCGGAGAAATATTTTACTTGGCCCTGCCAAGGTTCGGAGATTCCTGTTCAAACAGACAGCTCGGTTGTGCCGAGGATTGGTAAGCAGTATCTGTCTCTTTTTGCAATTTATAGCCATATAGTGCATAATGACTCACGCAACAGGTTTTGAGGAAACAGCTAAGCAGGAATATGCAATGAGGTATATGGGGATTGTTTGGAGAGGACATACCCTATTGATAATATTTACGAAGGTTGTCCGCGTTCCAAGTTCGGGGAATGGACTTCCCATCCAAATCCTGCAGCTTATAGGTTCCTGGTCCAATAATCTCCGTTATTTGATATGGGCCCTCCCAGTTTGGCGCCAGTTTGCCTTGCTCCAGCGGTTTGGATACAGAAGCTTTCCGGAGGACAAGGTCGCCGGGTAGGAAGGCTTTCCCTTGACCCGGGAGGCATGGTACCGAGCCACCCTCTGTTGATAAGCAGCCGTCCTGATTCGGGCCTTTTCTCTGACTCCTCTATCAGGTCGAGGTTGGTGCGGAGTTGTTCGTTGCTTGCTTCCTCTGAGTAGCTCTCCACCCGCAATGATGGGAGGCCTATTTCCACAGGGATGACAGCCTCTGTGCCAAAAGCCATTCGGAATGGAGTCTCGCCGGTCGGGATTCTCGGGGTAGTTCGGTAGGCCCACAAGACATGATGTAGCTCGTCGGCCCATCTGCCTCGGGCTCTGGAGAGGCGAGCTTTAATTCCCTGGAGGAGGGTCCTGTTGGTTACCTCGGCCGCTCCGTTGGCTTGTGGGTGCCCGACCGAGGTAAGGTGGTGGCGGATTCCATGCTCCTCGCAGAACTGACGAAATTTGGAGTTGTCGAACTGCTTGCCATTATCGGTGATTATAGTGTGGGGTAGGCCGAATCGGCAGATGACGGATCTCCACACAAAGTCTCGGGCCCGTGCCTCGGTGATCTGCGCGACTGCTTCCGCTTCGACCCATTTGGTGAAGTAGTCAATGGCGACAATAAGAACTTCCGCTGTCCCGTCGCAAGCGGGAATGGACCAAGGATGTCCATCCCCCACTTGGCAAAGGGCCAAGCGGAGGATATAGAGACTAGCTCGGCGGAAGGGAGTCTTTGGATGTTTGCGTGTCTCTGGCAGGAGTCACAGGCTCGGACTAAATCGTCCGCGTCTCTTTGCATGGTCGGCCAGTAGTAGCCCTGTCGCAGTACCTTGTGACATAGGGATCGGCTTCCCAGATGGTTGCCGCAAATCCCTTCATGCACCTCACGCAGAGCATAATCCGCTTCGGATGGGCGAAGGCATCTAAGCAGCGGCATGGAGAAAGACCGCTTGTAAAGTTGGTTGTCAATTACTACATAATGGGTGGCCTGCAGCCTCAGCTTCCTAGCCTCTCTTCGGTCGGGCGGAAGCGACCCTTCTTTGAGGTATCTGAGGATAGGGTCGAACCAGGATGGTTCGGCTTCGACTTGCATCACTCGGTCGGCTTCCATGATGCTCGGCTTTTCCAGGGTCTCCAGGTGGAATTTTTGCTCGGCATCCATTGATTCCGTGGTTGCCAGTCGGGAGAGTAGGTCGGCACGGGCATTCTCGGATCTGGGGATCTGAATAATTTCAAATTCAGAAAAATGAGGAAGCAAGTTACGCACCTCCTGGAGATACCGAATCATATTTGGCTCCCGAGCTTCAAACTCTCCCCGAACATGGCCGGCCACCAACTGAGAGTCGGTGAAGGCGCTGAGCTTTTCCACCTTAAGGTTGCGAGCGATCCTGAGACCGGCCAGCAGGGCTTCATACTCGGCCTCGTTGTTGGAAGCCGGGAAGGAGAATCGGACGCCATACTCAAAGGCCATCCCCTCAGGACTGGTGAGAACTAGACCTGCGCCGGAGTAATGTGCATTGGACGACCCGTCGACGTGGAGGAGCCACCGGGCTCCAGACTTTGGCTCTTCCAGAGAGTCTGGGGTAGAACCGTCCTCCGGGATGGTGCACTCGAGGAGGAAGTCGGCTAGCACTTGAGCTTTGATGGCTGGGCGAGGCTGGAAGTGTATGTCATGCTCGCTTAATTCGACGGCCCATTTGGCCATCCTCCCCGACGTCTCCGGACGATGGATCACCGCCCTGATAGGTTGGTCAGTCAGGACTGTCACGGAATGTGCTTGGAAATACGGTCGCAGCTTTCGGACTGACGTGACTAAGGCCAACACCATTTTTTCAATCCTGCTGTACCTCGTCTCCGCGTCACGGAGCAGCCTGCTCACATAGTAGATCGGTTTCTGGACCTTGCCTTCTTCTTTGACTAGCACCGAACAAACCGCGCTCTCCGAAACAGCCAGGTACAAGAATAGGGTCTCTCCTGGGGTTGGACTACTGAGAAGCGGAGGCGAGCCGAGGTACTTCTTGAGCTCTTGAAATGATTTCTGGCACTCGGGAGTCCACTGGAAGTTTTTGGCCGATCGGAGAGTTTTGAAGAAGGGGAGGCATCTCTCGGCCGACCGCGCCACAAAGCGGTTAAGGGCCGCTATCCTCCCGGTTAGGCGCTGGACCTCTTTAATTGATGCTGGGGGCGTCATTTGTTGGAGGGCCTGAATCTTCTGGGGGTTAGCTTCGATACCTCGCTGGGAGACCATGAAGCCGAGGAACTTTCCCGAGTTGACGCCGAAGGCGCATTTGGTTGGGTTGAGTTTCATCCCATATTTGCGCAACGTTGCAAAGCTCTCCGAGAGATCCTCGACATGCTGTGACGCCTCCTTGCTCTTGACCAGCATGTCGTCCACATACCTCCATGTTCCGGCCGATTTGCTCCTTGAACACCTTGTTGACCAGCCGCTGGTAGGTCGCTCCTGCATTTTTAAGACCGAAAGGCATAACTCGGTAACAGTAGGTACCTCGGTCGGTTATGAAGGCGGTCTTTTCTTCATCTTCAGGGGCCATTCGGATCTGATTATAGCCGGAATAGGCGTCCATGAATGATAGCATTTGGTGGCCTGAGGTGGCGTCCACGAGCTGATCGATCCGAGGGAGGGGGAAGCTGTCCTTTGGGCAGGCCTTGTTGAGGTCGGTGAAGTCGATGCAGATCCTCCACTTGCCGTTCGACTTTTTCACCATGACGACATTTGATAGCCAATTCGGGTAATTCACTTCCCGGACGAAGTTGGCCTTTATGAGTTTGTCGACCTCTTCTTCAATGGCTTTTTGTCGCTCTGGGGCGAAGCTTCTTTTCTTCTGCTTGACAGGCCTGTGCCTCTCGTCCACATTGAGATGGTGGACGAGAACCTCGGGGTCGATTCCCGGCATGTCGGAGGCGGTCCAGGCGAAGATATCGGCATTGCTCTGGAGGAACTTGATCAATCTGTGCCGAGGCTCTCCTTTGAGTAACGACCCGATCCTTATGGTTCGGTCGGGCCGAGCTTCGTCCAATGGTACTTCCTCCAATTCTTCTGCCGGCTCTCCCCGCTGTTCGGCGAAGTCTTCACGAGCGTCTAGCCCGTCAACTTCGGGCATTCTAGACTGAAGGCTCGTAACGAAACATTGCCGAGCCATGGCTTGACTTCCCCGAACCACACCAACTCCTTGCTCGGTGGGAACTTCATAGATAGATGCGGGATGGAGACTACTGCCTTGAGAGACATTAAACCCGGCCTGCCGAATATGGCGTTATATGGGGACCTGAGGTCGGTTACCAAGAAATCGGTCTGAACAATGGCTACAAGGGGCCAGGTTCCCGCGCGGACCGTCAGGGTGACGATTCCTTCTGGGACGATGACGTCGCCGGTGAATCCCATCAGGGTGGAATCCACGGCTCGAAGGTTTTCCATGAGCAATTTCATCCTGGCAAACACACCGAGGTACAAAACGTTTACCGAACTTCCACTATCGACGAGGATTCGGCTTACATCATAATTGTTCAAGTTAAGGGATACAACAAGTGCGTCATCGTGGGGGAGCTGTATCCCAAGAAGATCATCATCAGAAAAGGAAAGTTCGCCCGTGCGTGCCTTCTTTGGCACCGGCGCATCACCGTTGCCCCTGGAGCTCGATCCGCCGGCCTCCTCAATCATGTTGATACGGCCAACCACAGGCGGATTTGGTGGAGGAGGGAGTTGTGGGAGCTCGGGCTGGCGATCACCTCCTTGTTGCTGCGGCTCGGGTGCCCTCCTAAACTGATCTAGCCGTCCCCGCCGGATCAACCTCTCTATTTCGTTCTTCAGCTGCCAGCATTCTTCAGTGTCATGACCATGCTCCCTATGGTAGCGGCAGTATTTGGCGGGATCCCTTCGGTCGGGTTCCCTCGGAGAGGTACTGGCCGGGGAAGTTGGCGCTCTATCTCCATGAGGATCTGCGCCCGGGGCACAGTCAGCGGAGTATAGCGATCGAATCGCCTGGGAGGACTCCGGGAGCGATTCCTTGGCGGCAGTGGAGGGACTCTTGGGCGGCGGGGCGGACTTGGCCGACGGACAGGGCGGTGTCTGTCGGGAACTTTGGGCTCTTGCTTCTTTCTTGCTTGCTCAGCGCGGGCCACTCTCCGCGACTCCTCGACCCTAGCGTACTTGTCCGCAAGGGCCATCATATCAGATAGACATGGGGGGTAGCTGACCTCCATTGCCAGATAGAAGTCGCTCTCCTTTGAAACTCCCCCCGCCAGGGCGGACATAGCCACCTCATGATTAAGGTGGTCCACCTCCAACATGGCCTTGTTGAAACGGCCAAGGTAGTTCCTCAAGGACTCCCCCTCTCTCTGCTTGACTTCGGAGAGGGAGTCGGATCTTCGTCGATGGCGGCGGCTGCTGACGAACTGGCCAATAAAAAGGTGGCTCAGCTCGTCGAATGAATCAATGGAACCCGGTTTCAAGGCGTTGAACCAGGTTCGGGCGGATCCTCTGAGGGTGGATGGGAAGGCTCGGCAGAGGATCGCATCAGATGCTCCGTGGAACATCATTATTGACCGGAAGCTACTGAGATGGTCGTCCGGATCAGTGGAGCCGTGATAGGGCTCGACGGTTGGCAGCTTAACGTGGGAGGGAATCACTTCCTCCATGATTCCCTTAGAGAAAGGGATGCCCTGCTCTGCTTTGGGCTGGGGCAGATGGGTCTGCTTGGCGGCGTCCAGCTCCTGACGCATCTCTTGGATCTGACGGCGGATCTCCTCCTCACCGGCTAGAGGAGGGGCTGGGCGCGAGAACCGCAAGGATGGCGTCGAATCATGGTGAGACGTCGCCGGAGAGAGGGAGCGGGCTCGCCGAGATCTGGGAGGATCTCTATCATAACCGGTTCGAGGGACCGGTTTGTCCCCCCTGGGGCGATGTGGGGGATCCGCTGATTCATGCGGATCAGAGGAGGAGGTTGCCGGCGAAGAAGAAATCGCCGCTTCTTTCTGAGGATGCGAGCAGGAGGAGCCGCAAGGCGCTCCTGTACCAGATGGGTAAGGGCCTGGACTTGCTGGACCAGTGTAGCGAACTGGTCCTGGGTCACCGGAATGGCAGGCGGCGACGGAGTCTCGACAGGTGGGGGTTGTGGCGCTGTGGCGCCAGTCGGATCAGGCCTCTGGGAGGCGACCTGATCTTGGGCATCAGAGGTTGCTCTCTTCCGGTTGGCCATCAGAGAGGTTCTTCTCCGGATCGGGATCCTTGTCTCCTTTCTTCAAGTTTTAACGGGACTTGAGGCCCTTCCTCTAGCGCCAATCTGTTGCCGCTGAAATCCGTCCTCCGACTCGGGCGCGGTCGATCTCCAGGAAGAGGGGGGCGGACCTGCAAAAGAAGCCCACACGCGGAGGGACGCTGGGGTGGTCCTCCGCGGAAGACCCTCCGACGCTCAAGTCAGTGGAGAAGAAATCGGCGATCAACCAGACAGTGAGGAGGTGGATCTCTCCGGGAGACCTCTCCGGGGGCGGCCAATCGGAGGCTCCAAAGGGCAGGAGCGCCGACGAGCTACCGGCGAGAGCAGGAGAGTGAGAGTGGGGGTGTAAGCGCGCAAGTGTGCGTACAGAGTTGCGTACCTGAGGGAATCTGCGATTATGATATTTATAGACTGCCACCTGGATCGTGAGCGCCTTCTGGAAGGTCCGGAGGTTGTTATGATACGGAGACGGACAGAATCAGGCCGTTGTGGGGCCGTTAGGGTCCGTACCTGTTTGTTTTGGTATCGACGGCTGGGAGAGCTCCTTGGTGTCTCGAGATCGGGTTGAGTAGGCCTGGGGCGGTTACGATAGGCTTTAGGCCACGTTCCGATATGATTCCTTGTCTAGGATGCCGCTCAGGTAGGTTCGGGCTCTCCCGCGTCAGGTTCCGCGGAGGTAGATGTTAGTGGATCGCTCGAAGGAGCCGAGCTAGGAAGCCCGGAGGAGGCCGAGCTACGGAAGCCCGGAGGAGGCCGAGCTAGGAAGCCCGGAGGCCGAGCTACGGAAGCCCGGAGGAGGCCGAGCTACGGAAGCCCGGAGGAGGCCGAGCTACGGAAGCCCGGGGGAGGCCGAGCTACGGAAGCCCGAAGGAGGCCGAGCTACGGAAGCCCGAAGGAGGCCGAGCTACGGAAGCCCGGAGGGGCCGAGCTACGGAAGCCCGGAGGAGGCCAAGCTACGGAAGCCCGGAGGGGGCCGAGCTACGAAGCCCGGAAGGGGCCGAGCTACGGAAGCCCGGAGGGGCAAAGGGAGGAGGTCAGCCTTAGCCGCCTCGCACGGACATTAATGCAATGACGATTTACCCCCCAACACAGATTAAGAACTAAACATTAACAGCCATAGAAATCAAATGGTGGGGAAAAGGAAAAATAACTTTTTAATCCAAAAAAATGAAGATCAAACAAAGGTCTGATTATCGACTACTCTCCTTTCCTACAATGCACAGACCAGCAGACTTTAGCTTTAGCCTATTAAAGTTTGAGACAAGATTTTTTTTTTTAATGCGTTAGTTATTTAGTTTCAAACCTAAGGTGAAAGTAGAATAGAAGCAACTACTATTCCCCGTTTTCAAAATAGGATGGATCATATTGGAGTTGTCTCTAAAAGATAAGGATATTTATTTGTTGCCTTGGCTGCACTTGTTTCTATAAATTACTCATTTCATAGTTCTTTCAGAATTAAAGTCATAAGACATATCATATTAGAAAAAAATTAAGATCTCCAAAACTAAGGAGAGAGTTGACTATGTTTTTTTTTTTCCCTCTCAAATTGCTCAACTTCCAACGCAAAGAAAGGGCATTAGAAACTATTAGGGCCTATCTACCATTGATCCCTTCTTTAATAATTTTAGTCTAAACGTATATTAACATATTATTAAAATCGAAAGTCATGAATTCTCAAATATTTATTCGGAGCGATATTTTCTGTTAACTATCATTTCTGGTCTTTTTCAAAATCATTTTGACTCATTTATGCCTTCACATGCATTATTTAGACGTGCATTGTTTGCACTGCATGCAAGCATGTAAAATAGAATAGGCTTGCACTAAATACTGGATTAAGAGTAATCCTTGAGATAAATGCAAGATGAATCAAGCACTAATGCTTGACTTTTTAATTAAAACTAGAATTGCCATCACAAAAAATGATAATCGCCTATTTATGTTATTAAAATAATCAAAAGAAAAAAAGCATTAATTAATTATCTATCAACTAAAAATAATAATATATTTATTCTTAATAAAAAATAATGGCTAATCATATACGATGATAAATAATCATGAGATGAGGATAAAAATGATTATCTGAACAAAAAAATAAGCTCTTTTTTTTATAATAATTCTAGTTATTCAGTTACTGTTTAAGTAACATGATGGTACGTAATATATATACTTAGAGTCTTGAATCCATTTGAATCGATAATATATATTTAGAATAGTGGTAATAATTTGTTTTTAAATCAGACTAGCTTTAGTGTCAGCATCATTAACTTTGCAAATTTTTTTTTTTTCTTTTTTCATATGGTAATACAACATCTAATACTGTTGTGTTGCTAGCTAAAAAGGTGAAAAAACCAAATAAGTAATTAAAAAGAGTCTACTTACAAATCCGCTTAAATTTTTCCTTGAGATCAGTCATGTGCTCGCTGTTCGTTATTTTGAAGTAGTAGTCTGGAAAGGTGCTCTGCTCAACCACATGGGGAGGGTTGGCAGAGCCGATCCCCAGCACCATTGCCCTTCCCATCGACCTTTCAAGGAAGGGGGTCATGTCGCTGCCCAATCCACCCATGGCTTTTTCTTGGCTTCGATTGAGGCAATTAATGGCCAAGGTCGTGTGGCTCCAAAACGGATCGATAATGGGGCTTGCAGCAAAATGGGGTGCAAGCCAACCCCTCTTATAGCCCCCGGGGCGTTCTGGGTCTCTCCTTTTTTTTTTTTTTTTTTTTTTAATCGAGTGCTGGTTGGAACGTGTCTTAAATTCTCGCTTGCCGGTCCAAAGTTGAGATGAGAGATTCGATTCTTCGGTCGTTCTTTTGCTGTAGATGCAAATAGTTTCTTAGAGATCTGCTATCTTTATAGTGTTAAAAAGTATGAACGCTAAGTATTAATTTGATTATTGTTTTTTAAAAATGATGATTAATTAAAAAGCAACATTTAGGTATATATTATTCCTTATTAAATTACGGTGACGCCAATAGTGCTGATCCTAGTTTAATAATGAAATATTTTGAATATTGACTCTGAGAGGCTTTGGCCCACGCTATCGGCTTCAGTCGTCTGACAAAATCTTATGAGTTGCAATTGTTTAGCGAGTATTACGGAGCATGGGGGTGTTGTCAACTCGAACTATACAATGTAGTTTAAAATTAATTTTAAGCTTGAGTGCTATCGATTTAAACTTAATTTCAAATTGAGACCAACCCTATTGATCATCCATTGAAGCTTGAATTAGATCTTGATTCTTGGAAGAAGTATGGTGATTAAATGATTATTTCTGGATTCAAAAGGGCTCATATTGGGTCGATCACTTGCTTCGCTTGTAGGAAGCCGTTAATGCTGTCGCTGGCATTGAGTGTGCTTCAAGTATGTAGCCTAAACGAGACAACCCAAATTAAACATGCCAGTCCTTTTTTTTTTTTTAACGAAAAATTTTTTTTTCTAGTTGCCATCTTTCTCCACGTACGTATGTGATCCACCAGTTGGTTCGTGACTTGTTTATTTTCTTCTCTTTACATTCTAGAACTTCAAACAAACCGATGAAAATTTAAAGTTGTACTAATATTTGAATCATTATATTTAATTCCTAATACCAACACAAGGTTGGTGCACCAATGCCCGTTGATTTCAATCCTCGTTGGAAGTTGGGGAGCGGTCGTCGCTTTTTTTGCGCGGTTCCAGAATTGTTTCAAGGTTGGAATTAAGCTGTCCAAGAATAGGAAGGTTTAGGTAACACATGCTCAACAACTTATATTTCAAAAGCTATAAAATAATTATATTTAATTTGTAATACCAACATGAGGTGAGGTGAAGGTACCGGCCATAAAATCTTTATACTAAGAATGAAAAGTCAAATCAAGGCATATTAATTATTACTATTTTATATTTTTTAATATTTTAATTATTATTATTAATAATAATTATAATCTTAACAAATAATAATGCTATATCAAAACATTATTTGTTTGATATAATATTTATCGATCAAATAATTAAACAAATAAATTCTTTAAATAATTCACTTAATTCCCATGCAATTTTTATCTTAAAAAGTATTAAGTTAAATTGCTATTTTCTATTCAAAATTATCACTAACCAAAGATTAAAAAATATTTTTAAAACTATTTTTCATACATATTTTTTATCAATCAATATGATAAATTTTATTTTTCTACATTTTAAAAAAAATGAATTTTAGAAAAACTTTTCTACATGTTAAAGCTTTTTTTTTTCCTCCACTTTCTCTCATGAACTTTGTCGGTTCATTCTTAACCTTTGACACCTTTTTTTTTCTTCTTCTATGCATAGCTTAATATGGGAGAGAGATTGAATTTTATATAGGCCTCTTGCCGATATACATACATAGACAAGTCTTTTGCATGCAACCAAGCTAGTTTTTAAGTTTTATCCAGGAAGAATAAACTCTTTCTCCACCTTGTTAATGTATTATCTAGTCAAATACCTACATTTGCTTCTAAAAATATATAAAAAAATTTTAGGAGGATTACGACGGCTATGATTCTTTACCTAATTTACTTACGCTAACTGAGTTAAAGGTCTTAAAACCAATGAATCCTTCTATTTTCTTTTTTATGAAAGAATTTTTTTTAATATATTTAAACCCATTTTGTATATCTCAACAAAGTAAGCCCTTTCAAACAGTGATAGCTATGAGAAAGAGAACATGCACTTATGTTAAGAGTTTCTAGAAGATCACTCAAGATGAGTATTTTTTATTATTTTAATTTTTTTTTATGACCTGATGTGTTTGTAAGGTCGTTTAACTTTGTTTGTTATTGTTGCTGCCAACTCACTTATGATGAACGTCGAATAGGCTAAGATCGTGGTGAGCATAGAAAAGTCGTCGTCTTCCTTCTAGAGCCTGCAAAAAAGTCCCAGACCGGTAGTTCCGATGGGGACCCTCCGACGCCCAAGTCAGCGAGTTGTAGAACAGGGAGATTATATCTAAGTGGAATTTTTAAAGAGGAAGCCAGAGAGAGTCCCCCTCGCATGGAGCTCGGGTCCTCTTTTTATACCTGTCTGGGATCTCGTTTACTTCGTTCTGTTGGAACCGTCGAATCTTTCCTGTTGTGATGTTTCATCGAACGGAAAGTCGTTGGGCTGTTGCTGGATAAGGGCCAAGCCAGTATCCAGATGGCTTCATTTGAGGCCTGTATGGTAGAAAATGCAGATCTCCCTTATGTTGGGATGATGTGAGGGAGAAAAAATTATTGGGCCCTGAGCTGATTCGACAGACAGTAAAAGAGGTGCAACTGATCAAGGGACGACTCCACATAGCTCAGAGCCGACAGAAGAGCTATGCTGATATGAGAAAAAGGGAGCTAGAATTTCAAATTGGAGATCATGTCTTCTTGAAGATATCACCAACAAAAATGTGATGAGATTTGGGATTAGAGGTAAACTGAGTCCACGATACATTGGACCATTTGAGATTCTGAGCAAAGTAGGGAAGGTGGCTTATAGCCTGGCCTTACCTCCGGCACTCTCTGGGGTACACAACGTATTTCATGTATCTATGTTGAGAAAGTACATTACTGACCCCAGCCATGTGATACAGTTTGAGCCCATGCAGTTAAGGAAGGATCTAACATATGAGGAGCATCCTGTGCGTATTGTGGACCACAAGGATCAAGTTTTAAGACGGCATAGCATTCCTTATGTCAAGGTTTAGTGGAGTAACCATTCTGAGAGGGAAGCTACTTGGGAACTTGAGGAGGAAATTAAAGAAAAATATCCTTAATTGTTTGTAACATAGCATATGTAATTGGAAAGAAGATTAATCATATGATAAATCTTTGGATTCTAAATGTTATATGCGATACACCAATTTCGAGACCAAAATTTTTATAAAGAGGGGAGAATGTGAACCCCCCGGATCCTCACCACGTGAGGATCCGCCATTGTTGACGGAGGAAGGGAGGCACCGCGCCGCCCCTTCCTCCGCCATTGTTGATGGCCGCGGCGGAGAGGACGCCGCAGCCAGTCAACAAAGGGGGCGCCAACGTGCCCCCTTCACACGAACAGGGGAGGGGCTAACCCTCCCCTTGGCCCTATATAAAGAGGGGGGGAGCACCCCTCCTTCTCCATGAGCATTCCCCCACCAGCGCCGGCCACAGGTACGAGAGAGAGAGAATCACAGAGAAATTGAGAGAGAGAGAGACAGAGAGAAAGGAAGGGAACCAAGCCGGTTCACGGCTTGGTTCGGGCCCGGCGGAGTGCCCGATGCCTTGCCGGGCTTAGGCAGCGACCAAGGGACCTCACCAGTGGCGGGCGACCGTCCGGTGAGGATCCGGTCGGCCATGGTGGCCGGCCGTGCCATCGGCACGAGTCGTGTGCCATGGATCGTGCGAAAGAGAGAGAGAGAGAAATTGAGGAAGAAAGAGACGGAGAGGGAGCCGGTCGCCGCCGCGGTCGGCTCTGGCTCGGTCGCCGACGGCCGGGCCGCTTGGAATTTGGCCGGCGGCGGCCCTGGCTGCCGGCACAGCCTCCCGATGTTTCGGGTGAAACAGGGGAGGGAGACGGGGGAGAAGAAGAGAGTGGGCCAGCTGGGCCGTCCCACGTTGGGCCTTATTGGGCCTATTCTGAGCCATCTTGGGCCATATTTTTGGCCCCGTATTGGGCCGGGAATGGAGAAATAAAAATATGGCCCGATTCGGCGTTGATTCTAGTTTCTCGAAATATTTTTATTTTCTTATTCGAGCTTATATATTGGGAGAAATTTGAGCCCAAAGTTGGGCCCAGGATTAGACTGGGTAGACCTTAGGGGATGCTGCATTGTTCCAATTTTTGAGATTTAATTGTGGAAATTAATGATGTAGGTAACCAGATGTCCACATAGTTGATTTACAGTTTGGAATTAGCGTACTGAGGTAAGTAAGCCATTTATTATAATTTTTATAATTTATTAGAATAAAAAATTATGGATATATTACATTATTTGAAAAAATAAGACAAATGAAATTTTGTTATATAATTGGGTGTCTGTTATAATTATATGTGATTACTAATATTTTGCAAAGTAATGAATTATAAATGTGCAAAAATTGAATGATATGATTATTTTGAATTTACAAAATATACTGGTATTATTGATGTATTTTATGCTATGAATGTATAAACCACTGTATTTGTGATATGAGGAGCTTATGCTCATGATGATGCATGATGTGCTACATGAAAATATGATGATGATATGTGTCGCTGTGGTTCTCATATGATATGAAATGATGTGAAATGCCAAGTGATACGGGATCCATCTCCACAGGGGGAGATATGTGGAAGACACACATCTAGAGGATGTGATGTGATTGATATATTGCATAACGCACACACATCTAGAGGATGTGTTGTGATTGATTATGATATATGGCATAACGCTGGTACCAGAACCCTTCCTCTTAGGGACATTAAAGAGTGATACACCAGATGGATGTTGTAGGGCCGTGAGACACATAAGGAAATAATAATTATATGAATACAGTGGGTTTGTTTACATTGCATATTTCAGCATTTCTTGTATAATTAAGCTTCCAAAATTATTTGAGCTGATGACATGCATGTTTTGATAACATGATGAATGTATTTGAAATTGAAAGTTTTATACATAAAAATGTGGTTTGATAATATCTTGACGAAATGATTATATAATAGTATGCTTACTTATTAAGTGTAAGCTCATATAAATCTTACAATGTTTTTTAGAGCCGCAGGACTGAAGAATGAGATTTGGGGTAGTTGGAGCTTCTATCAGAGGAAATTAAGACTCAACATTTTGTTGTAACCCCAGTGACTTATGTATGATGAGCATGTAGCCTAAAACCTATGATCATGGTTTGTATTAAAAATCATTTAAATTGGACGATATATAGTTATTACCCTTTTTTGTATTAAATGTTATATTTCAGGACGCCTTGCATACCAGGTATGCGATTGGTTGCTACCCCTATATCCAATATAGGGTATGAGACGTGACACAACAGAACCCTGTGCATCAAAATTAAACACCCTCTGACCACATCTACGATAGAATTATGTGACGTCTTCCCCTACCAACGAAGCGTACGTTTCAACTACCCTGATTACCGTTTGGATGACGTTGCCATGGTGTCTGGCCGATATGGCACGATATGAATCTTGATCGATTTAAATAAAACATTCACATTGCGTAGAAGTACAATATTAATTAAGCTCGCGGGAACCATTGCGGGGAGTTGACTGCAGCAAGCGATGAACAACTACCAAGACCCTCAAAAAAACCAAGCAAATGGGGACCCATCACCAGAAAAGAGAGAGGAACAGCATCGATCGAGAATAATATATATATATAGAGATGAAAATATTCTTATGGCCCCAAACTTTTGCTGATGAAGCCTAGCTACATCCATCCACTGTCGAGGATGGCTCTGATGGTAGGCAGGAGTGAGGCCGAGTCCTTCGGTAACGAGCTTGAAGAGATAGGGAGGTCATCGTTTCGGCTCTATTGTTCCAGTTCCCAGAGGAGCTTCGCCGGTTCTGGGAGGGATGACGAAAATGAGCATGAGCCAATTTGGGCTGCCATCGAAAGGCTTCCAAGTTCCAACGGTTGAACGGGTAAGGACAGCACTCTTTGATCACCATTGTAATGACCATGGTCAAGGAAGGGAAGGAAGAGGAAGGTGATCGATGTGACCAAGCTTGGGGCACTGGAGAGGTGCTTGTTCATCGACAATCTCATCAAGAACATCGAGAAGGATAACCTTCGCCTGCTGCGGAGGCAAAAAGAGAGAATAGATAGGTAGGAGGCTTTCTTAATTTCCACGTTCATGCATCTCTTTGTTTGATATCTACGCTTTAACATTGATCGACCATGGCTTCGATCTACAGAGTGAATGTGAAGCTGCCCACCGTATTGGTGCAGTACAAGAATGTATCCGTGGAGGCAGATGAGTGCCAAGTAGTCCAGGGGAAGCCCCTGTCCACCTTATAATGGAACGCCACCAAAGCATGTTTTCAGTAAGTGAGACTTATGACCACGTATTCCTTCCTATTGGTGGATATTAAAGATGCTCATGTTTTCATAGTGTTCTCTCTTTCAAAGAAGAGAGAGAGAATACCATCAACGCATTTCATGAGATAACTTAGTGAAGTGCATCAAGAAATATAGATATAAAGGAAATTATTATGAGCTTTTAACATGGTTGCAACTTAACGGTTTTCATTAAACCAATTGATGTGGTTTTCTGTGTTTGGTTTTCGTAAACTGTAGCTGTTAACATTATATATATTCCGTAATGAGGTCATATCACCTCGGTCAATATAATAATCGACAACCGCACACGCTACACCAGAAAAGAAGTTTCATTCAATAGAGGAGATGGTCTTCGTTAAAGAAAATAAAAAAAAAAAAGTCATCGTAGAGATTCAAAGTCCCAATTATTTATTCTAACGCTGTGTAGTAAAAGAAATTTTCGTATGGAACGGGCCCTTGGTCGATTGTTTTACTGGTAGTGCGTGCGTGTGTAATGCAAGTAATACTCTTTTTTCTTTGGAACAGGGCCTTACCAAGCTACCAGGCTTAAAGTCTCAAGAAGCTACCATAACCATTTTAAAAGACAACAGTGGGATCATTAAACCCTCCAGGAAAGTATATATATATGATATTGATTTTTTCCAAAAAGATCAGCTCTATTTTTGTTTAAGGTTCTTAATTACGACGATATTAATCAAACTTGCAAGCATATATGCTTTCTAACTGAATGAAGTCCTTCATAGCTTTTTCTGCTGCAGAACTAATGGTTAGAAATACTTAAAAATATTTCTTCGATGTTAATTTGGCCATGCTTGTAAAGTTTAGCGACGTAATTTTGTTTGCATGATGACTCTCTTGCTGGGGCCTCCGGGATGCGGTAAAACCAATTTGTTGCGAGCACTGGCAGGGAAACTAGAAAAAATCTCTCAAGGTTTTTATATTTTGGTTTATTCATGATCTTATTGTCAACAAATAATAAGGACAGAAGTCACCCACCTGCAATATTCGCAAGATCGATCATATATAATAATTAATCGCATTCACATAATTTTCCTCAAGCATATCTGTTAACCATTATCGATTTCAACCCGGTAAGTCATGAACTGTACATGGTATCTTAACCAGCTTCATGACACATGCATGCCATACAACTGAAAACTTTGTTCAATCTCTATTTATTTTATTTCTTTTGAAAGAAGTGTCTACGTACCTACAGCAGCACTCCTGATGCTTATCAACTGATGAGGGTTACCGTGGCAACAGTTCAGTTTCCCATGCAGCTGCTATATTAGATGTCATTGTTATGACAGATCATTCAAAATTATCATTAGATCGACATACATGCATACATACATATGCATATATGTATGTATATACAAACACCACGTACGCTAGCTACTGTAACCATTGCTTTGCTGCACCAATCACCTAATTGTTTTATTTCTTTTAACAACACTCTGATTCGAGACCTGCTACTGAAGTTTAGCATTTTAATATTTACAAAAGCTAGCTCAATTTCCGGCTCAGCTACATTAGAAATTATTATTATGACAAGTCAATCAAAATCATATTCAGTGCGCGTGCACGTGCGAGCATATATATATATATATATATATATTGCACAGTCAGTCTGCAATATATCTGCTGAAATTTCTGATAGGTAGAATGGCATAAACTTATAACCATTCCTTGAATAAACACTAAGCTATGTTGTCTAGAAGAGGATATCATCAAGGTTCACAATCTCTGTGCCAAATCTTGTACATAGACCATATTGGTACAATGTTGGTACAACTTGTACGGATGTCAGTTATGTGTATCAAGACTTGGCACGCTCCAAGTATTGACTACAGATGAAGTTAATTTTTGGTATCATAACCTCTTCCCACATGATGTCCATAAATGTTGTGGTTGTTGCTATTTAACCCTGATAATACAAATATATGATCAAAGCACTACTGTTTCTACTATCATTGCCATCAACCACTACATATGAATATTTATTACATTTGCCAGGGCATTTATGGGGTTCCACAGATAAAAGATAACCACAATCCAGCTACATGGATGCTGGAAGTAACCACAACATCGATGGAGTTGGAACTTGGAATAGATTTTGCACAAATCTACGAAAAGTCATCCATATTCAAGTGAGTAATAAATATTCATATATGCATTCATAACCATCTAAACTGCATGCATCCATACATGTAATAAAATAAAAACATGTGTGTGTATCAAAGATACACTCATTACTGAGCAAATTATCATGGGACATGCTGCAACTTATTTTGGAAAAGATAATAAAGATGTATAAATATTAGCATTGTCATTCCCGATTATGAGCGTACCAGGTGGTTTGATATTTTTTTTTTCTACATTAAATGTCATTTAATACAGATTTACACGTGGCGTAAGAGGAAAAAAAAAAAAAAGGGTAAGAACCTTTCGGTTTTACTATATTATATTAGATTAGATTATCTAAAATTAAAAAAAATTAAAATCTTGAAAATGTGAAAATTATAAATTTAGAAGATTCCTTTATTTGGTATGCAATCTCATGTAAGTTTTTAACATGAATTTTCATCAAAAAGTTTAATTAAGCTTGAGGGTAATTTTAAAGTAAATAGATTTGATGAGAAATTTTAATATGAATTTTATCAACATCCGCCTTCTTCTTCCATGTAAGTTTTCAAAATCATCATTATTGAATGATTTCAATGATCTAAGCAATGATCATTTGTACCTTTTCTTTCGTTTGATTTATGGTACTAAGCCATACAATTTGATAAAATCCTAAGAACTCTTAAAGTTTATGTTTTAAATATTCTCATTCCAAACACGATCATCAAAAAAATTCCACTGAGATAAGTGGCTAAAGGGTCATCTGGCCTATCATTTCGGATTTTGGTTTTAAAAACAAGAAGATATTTATCTTATTGTACTTAAATAAATCCTATTTTTTAACTTATCTGGATTGACTCGCACTAATTAGTGCGATCACTCGCCTTTATCCATATATATATATATATATATATATATCATTTGAGCATTCACCTGCATTACATTACCAACCGTTTGAAGCCCATATACAAACCAACTTATTTGAACATCAAAGTCTCATCACATCTAATGTAAAATTATGTTATATTTGGAGAATGCCAATAACACAAAAAAAAAATTCAGCATACTACTATAACACAACGTATGTTAAATACTATTTTTTATATAATTAATATATTTTCTTAATTTTTTTAAATTTTCAATTGAAATCTAGTAGTATCCTTAAGCTTTTAAGCTGCTATTAGAGTCATGCTATTAGAGTCATGCAAGGCGTCACAATTATGTTTGTTTTTTTTTTCACACATAACACTATTATATATAACCAAGTCAAATTCATCACTGAATACTAAAAGTTTTGGATTACAAACCCTTACACACCACAATAATAAAGTTTGGGCATCAAGCCCTACACATAGTAATACTGGGGTTACAACAAAATAATGGGTTACAATTATTGAGTGTAAGCTCATAAAATCTTACAATGTTTTTGTTAGAGCCACGAGATTGAAGATGGTCAATTCATAGCATAACAATCTATAAGCACATAAATGATTTGCATGCTTAAACATTCCACAAATACTCAAACATGCAATGTAAGTAAACCCACTGTTTATACCCTCAATGGTAGCTGCAAATGTGTCCCACGACCCTGCAATATCCCAATAGTGTACCAACAAGCATCCCCCTACTGAAAGGGTCCAGATACCAGGGTCACGCCATATCATAACCACCAGAACACATACTCTATGTGTGATGCCACCTCGAACCAAGCAGAACACATCCTTTAGATGTGTGATGCCAACTCATAGTAACTCAGAACACATCCTCTAGATGCGTGATGCCATCTCGGACCAAGCAGAACACATCCTCTAGACGTGTGAATGACATAAATAAACAGAACACATCCTCTAGACGTGTATGTGGCATAAATCATCAGAACACATCCTCTAGATGTGTGTGTGGCATAAATCATCAGAACACATCCTCTAGATGTGTGTGTGGCATGACATGATAAAGGAGAACCGCGGCGACACATAACAGTACCTCACATCATGCACTAACATATCAATAACATCTTTATATTGCATAAACAGTGGATTATATTTACTTAACAATTGCATGTAATATATCACAACAATGTCATAATAACTGCATCTCTCATGCATAGCATCCACATATGAAATCATTCTCAATCATAGCACATAAACAACAATGTATTCATAATATTCATCTACTTACAATTTAGCCAATATCCATAACAATTCTTCATGTCACAATATAATTCACAATTTAAATATTCATATAATGAATAAAATAATTTATTAAATACTGATAACTGGCTTACTTACCTCAGTACGCAATCCAACATGTATATATCAGCTAGTCAGATGTCTGAGCACCTACAGGATCATTTTACAATTAATTTATTAGAATAAGAATATTAAAATGACCCTTAGAATTCTACCCACTAGTTCACGGGCCCAACTTTGGGCTCGAATATCTCCCGCTATACACCCAATTGGGAAAGTAAAAATACCCCAAGAAACTAGAATTAACCCATATTCTAGCCATAAAATTATTTCATTTTTCGGCCCGATATAGGGCCCAAAATCCCTCCCAAAAGGGCTCCAGGAACGGCCCAACAGGCCCTGAACCGGCCGGCCTAGCCGGCCCATTTCATCCCAACCAACCCGATCCCCTGTTTCATCGAAACAGGGGACGGGTTCCATGCCGGTGGCCAGGGCCGCCGCTGGCCAAATTGAGGGTGGCCCGGCCGCCGATGGCCGGGCCAGAGCCGGCCGCCGCCGCGGCCGGCCACCCATTCCTCCCCTCTCTCTCAATCTCTCTCTCTCATGTTTATCATCCGCACGGCTGCTTACTGTGCCGACGGCTTCTCCGGCTGATTGGGGGCAGTTCGGCCACCATTGGCCGGACCGGAACCGGCCGCTGCCGCGGCCAGCCACCTCCCCCTCCTATCTCTTCAATTTCCCTCTCATCTCCCTATTTCTCTGTCACTATCCACGCGGCACATTACTGTGCCGGCGGCACGGCCGGCCACCTTGGCCGGCCGGACCTCCACCGGACGCACGCCCGGCGCCGGTGGAGGTGGCAGGCCGGAGCTCAGGCCCGGCGAGGCGGCGAGCACGCCGCCGGGCCCGAACCAGTCAGCGGAAGCCGGCTTCCGCCACAGCACGAGAGAGGGCCGATTGGCCCTCTCTCTCTTCTCTCTCTCCACCACCACCCCGCCGGACACCTCCCCCGGTGCCGGCGGGGTCGCCGGCCGAAGCTCAGGCCCGGCGAGGCGGCGAGCACGCCGCCGGGCCTGAACCAAGGATCGGCCGGTCCAAGCCACATATTCCCTCTCTTCTCTCTCTCTCGCTCTCTTTCTCTTCTCTCTGTCTCTCACGCTCTCTCTCTCTCTCTCTCTCTCTCTCTCTCTCTCAGAGGCCAGGGAATACCTGAAGGAGACGGAAGCCAGGATGATGGAGGGAGTCTCCCTCCATCACATATTTAATCCCCTGCGTAACGCTTCGGTTTAAGGGGTCCGGGAAAACCGAAGCGCTTCGCTGAGAGCGAAGCGTCGGACAGCACAGGACCAAGTCCTGAACCTGGTTCACATGAACCGGGTACTACATCCTCCCCTCCTTATAAAAATTTTGGCCTCGAAATTGATACATGACCTCATAACTACGGATCAATCAAATTAATCAAAGGTCAACAATCTTAGATAGATAAATTACCTTCAAATAATTGTGGATACTTCGTTTTAATTTCTTCCTCCAGCTCCCAAGTAGCCTCCCTCTCAGAGTGATTATTCCACTGAACTTTGACATAAGGGATGGTACGCCGCCTCAGAATCTGATCCTTGCGGTCCACGATACGCACAGGATGTTCCTCATATGATAAATCCTTCCTCAACTGAATAGGCTCATAAGCTATAACATGACTGGGGTCTGAAACATACTTCCTCAACATAGATACATGGAATACATTGTGAACACCAGATAAGATCGGAGGCAGTGCTAAGCTGTATGCAACCTCCCAACTCTGCTCAAGATCTCAAAAGGTCCAATATAGCGTGGACTAAGCTTTCCTCTAACCCCGAATCTCATCACATCCTTGGTTGGTGATACCCTTAAGAAAACATGATCCCCAACCTGAAATTCTAACTCTCTTCTTCTGACGTCAGCATAACTCTTCTGCCTGCTCTGAGCTGTACGAAGACGCTCCCTGATCAAATGCACCTTGTCAACTGTCTGCTGGATCAGCTCAGGGCCTAGCAATTTCCTTTCCCTACGTCATCCCAACATAAAGGAGATCTGCACCTCCTACCGTACAAAGCCTCAAATGGGGCCATCTGGATACTGGCTTGATAACTATTGTTATAAGCAAACTCCACCAAAGATAAGTGGTTATCCCAAGCCCCACCCAAGTCCATTACACAGGCGCGCAACATATCTTCTAGAATCTGTATGGTCCTTCTGACTGCCCATCAGACTGGGGATGATAAGTCGTACTGAAGTTCAATTTGGTCCCCAAGGCTTTATGAAGACTCTTCCAAAACTGTGATACAAATCTGGTATCCCGGTCAGATACAATAGAGACAGGAACACCATGGAGTCTCACAATCTGCTCCAAATACAAGCTAGCCAATCTGTCACTCGAGACTCCAACTCTGAAAGGTAGGAAATGAGCTGACTTTGTCAGTCTGTCCATAATAACCCAAACTGCATCATTACTCCTGGGAGTTTTGGGCAGACCAGTCACAAAATCCATAGTAATCTTTTCCCATTTCCACTGAGGAATCATCAAAGATTGAAGAGGTCCCGCAGGTTTTTGATGCTCGGCCTTCACCCGCTGACATACTAAGCACTTGGCCACAAACTGAGCAATATCCCTCTTCATCCCTTTCCACCAAAAATTCTCCTTTAAGTCTCTATACATTTTAGTACCACCAGGATGCACAGTATAGGGAGAGTAGTGAGCCTCCCTCAAAATCTCGGCTTTCAACTCCTCATTGCTAGGTACACAAAGTCTGCCTTCAAATCTCAGGGATCCATCATCCATTACATAAAATCCACTCTGATCTCCTGACTGAACAGCAACTTTAATTCTTTGAAGATCTGGATCTTCCATCTGGGAGGACTTAATTCTGTCAACAAGAGTCGGCTGAAGAATAAGTGCAGCAACAAGTCCATCAGACTGCTGTACTCTCAGTCCAATCTCCCACCTCTCGAGGTCCTTCAGAATGTGAGGCTGGGAGGTAAGCATAGCAGCTAACTCAGAAGAGGTCTTCCTACTCAAAGCATCAGCCACAACATTAGCCTTCCCTGGATGATAATGTAGATTCAGATCATAGTCCTTCAGAAGTTCCAACCACCTCCTCTGCCTCAAATTGAGCTCCTTCTGTGTGAAGATATATTTTAGACTCTTATGGTCTGTATACACATCACACGACACCCCATAGAGATAATGCCGCCAAATCTTCAAAGCAAAAACCACCGCAGCTAATTCCAGATCATGAGTAGGATAGTTCTGCTCATAAGGCTTCAGCTGTCTGGAAGCATAGGCTATCACCTTTCCATTCTGCATTAGACACATCCCAATCCTTTCCGAGAGGCATCAGTATAAAGTGTAAACCCTCAGATCCTGTCGGAAGAACAAGGATGGGAGCTGACACCAAACGCTGCTTTAACTCCTGAAAACTTTCCTCACACTCCTCTGACCAGTCAAACTTCACTCGTTTCTGGGTTAAACGAGTTAGGGGTAGAGCGATGCGAGAGAAGTCTTCCACAAATTTTCGATAATACCCGGCTAGCCCAAGAAGCTTCTGACTTCAGCCACATTGGAAGGTCGGCTCCAGCTAATAATAGCTTCAATCTTCTTCGGGTCCACAGAAATGCCATCCACAGAAATTACGTGACCCAAGAAAGCTACTTGGTCCAACCAAAACTCACACTTCTGCAGCTTGGCATAAAGCTTCTTCTCCCGAAGAGTCTGAAGCACAATCCTCAAGTGATCCTCATGCTCCCTGAGACTCTTAGAATAGATCAAAATATCATCAATAAATACAACCACAAACTGATCCAAGTATGGCCTAAATATTCTGTTCATCAAATCCATGAACGCTGCCGGGGCATTAGTCAAACCAAACGGCATCACCAAAAACTCATAATGGCCATATCTAGTTCTGAAAGCTGTCTTAGGCACATCCCCATCCTTGACTTTAAGCTGATGATAACCTGACCTGAGATCAATCTTAGAGAATACCCGGGCTCCTTGAAGTTGGTCAAACAAGTCATCAATCCTCGGCAAAGGGTACTTATTTCGCACTGTCACCTTGTTGATTTCCCGGTAATCAATGCATAGCCGAAGACTGCCATCCTTCTTCTTAACAAATAGAACTGGAGCACCCCAAGGAGAAGCACTAGGCCTGATAAATCCCCGATCTAGGAGTTCCTGCAATTGGTCCTTCAACTCTTTTAGCTCAGCCGGGGCCATACGATAAGGGGCCTTGGATATAGGTCCAGTTCCAGGAATCAAATCAATGGAGAACTCAACCTCCCGGTCAGGGGGCAACTCCGATAATTCATCCGGAAAGACATCAGGGAATTCTCTAGCTATAGGAATATCCTCCAACTTGGCCTCTTTCTTTTGAAGATCATTAATAACAGCAAGAAATCCTTGGCCACCACTCCTCAGATACTTTTCAGCCTGTAGTGCCGAAATAAACACTGAGGCTAGAAGTTTCTGGCCACCAGTAAAACTAAATTCGGGCTGACAAGGAATTTTGAAGTTGACGATCTTCCTGAAACAGTCTACAGAAGCATGATAGGAAGCTAACCAATCCATGCCAAGGATAACATCAAAGAATTTCAGTGGAAGGACAATAAGATTGGCATTCAGCTTCCTATCCTCAATGATAATCAAGCAGGATTTGCATACAGTATCAACTTTCATAGTATCACCATTTGGAAAGGCAATGTGTAATTCATGGTCTAGAGATTCAGGTGTCAATGATGCATTCTTGCCAAGGTAGGTGTCAGATATAAACGAATGCGTGGCACCCGGATCAATTAGAGTCTGAGCATAATCATTGCCTATCTTAATCATTCCTGGACGTAAATGAAATTTCATTTTAACAATAAGAATATAATGTCCTAACTAATTATTAATGCATTGCACAGGATAAGAATGTAATGCTAGATGTGAAATATTGATATACCTGTCACCACAGAATTAGAAGCGGCAGCATCCTGCTGAGTGAGAGCGAAGACCCTTCCCTGAGTCCTCGGTGGTTGCTGCTGCTGCTGACTCGCCCTTGACTGGAAGATGGCTGCTGGTTCTTTCGAAGGGGACATGTGGCTATCTTATGGCAGTCTTTCCACAGGAGAAACAGGCACCAGACACTCCACGGCAAGGTCTCCCCGGGTGGAAATTCCCACAGCGAAAGCAGCGAGCCTCTCTATTCGGTTGTCCTCCTGGGGCCTGAGGTGCACCTCTCTTCTTGGCCTGAGCTGGGGGCTGGCTAGAATTATGCCCTTTCCTCTTCTTCTGCTGCTCCCAATCCCTCTGAACCGTATTCATATCTCTCTCAATTACTAAGGCCTTATTTACCACGGCACTGTAAGTGTGAAGCTCAAATGCGTTGACCGCCTGCATCAGTCTGGGTCGAAGTCCCTCCGTGAATCGGGTGATCTTGGCCATTTCATTAGATACTATACTTGGAGCAAAACGGGCCAACCTGGTGAATTCAGCTTCATATTGGGCCACCGAAAGATTCCTTTGCTCCAACTTAAGAAATTCTGATTCCATCCTCCTCTGCATACTCCTGGGAAAGTACTTGTCGAAGAATGCCTCCTTAAACTGCTCCCAAGAAATAGTCTGACCACCCCGACGCTGCTCCTCTACTAACCACCAGTCATAAGCCTCCCCTTGGAGAAGATAAGTAGCAAATCTGATCCTCTCCATCTCCTGACTACCATGGGCCATAAAAGCCTTCTCCATATCTCGCACCCATCTCTCAGCATCAATAGGGTTGCTTGAACCAGAGAAAGGAGCAGGGGCAAACTTCTTGAAATCTGCAAAGCTGCGGCCGTCCCCACCCAGGATTGAGATAAAGCAGACTGGGTCGGCGGTGCTGATTGAGTGGGTAAGGTTGGCTGCAACTGCGGAACAGGAAGGGTAGGCTGAGTCGGAGCAGAAGGGGGTGCAGACTGAGCGGTCAAAGCCTGCTGGATCTGATGCTGCATGTCCCGCATAGACTGCGCCATACCCGAGAGAGCTTGAAGCATCTCGGACTGGAATCGCTGGTGATCAGTCCCTACTGGGTTGGCAGGGGCCGTACCTCCAGTAGTTCCTTGACCCACCGGCTGATCAGCATTACCGGCCAGAGAGTCCTCCTCATATTGTTGGCTCCTAGTACGGCGAGCCATAACTATTTCCTGTTAAATTAGTTAATATCATCATAAACTAAAGTGTCAGGTTTCTCTAAGTATAATGTCATCAAAATATGTTCTCTACGTGTTATCATGTCAATATGTCCGTGTCCCTAGGGTCATAACCTAGCTCTGATACCACTAAAGCTGTCACGCCCCAGACCCAAATATCGGGCTAGGGTGACAACCCGCCGCGTGCCGGGCACGCAAGGCGTCACAAATTTTTCACACATAACACTATTATATATAAACCAAGCCAAATTCATCACTGAATACTAAAAGTTTTGGGTAACAAACCCTTACACACCACAATAATAAAGTTTGGGCATCAAGCCCTACACATAAGTAATACTGGGGTTACAACAAAATAATGGTCTTGTTTTATTTAATAGAAGATCCATCACCCCAAAATCCATCTTCAATCTCGTGGCTCTGACAAAAACATTGTAAGATTTTTATGAGCTTACACTCAATAAGTAAGCCACGTTATACAGTCAATCATAGCATAACAATCTATAAGCACATAAATGATTTGCATGCTTAAACATTCCACAAATACTCAAACATGCAATGTAAGTAAACCCACTGTTTATACTCTCAATGGTAGCTGTAAATGTGTCCCACGGCCCTGCAATATCCCAATAGTGTACCAACAAGCATCCCCCTACTGAAAGGGTCCAGATACCAGGGTCACGCCATATCATAAACCACCAGAACACATACTCTATATGTGTGATGCCACCTCGAACCAAGCAGAACACATCCTCTAGATGTGTGATGCCACCTCATAGTAACTCAGAACACATCCTCTAGATGCGTGATGCCATCTCGGACCAAACAGAACACATCCTCTAGACGTGTGAATGGCATAAATAAACAGAACACATCCTCTAGACGTGTATGTGGCATAAATCATCAGAACACATCCTCTAGATGTGTGTGTGGCATAAACATCAGAACACATCCTCTAGATGTGTGTGTGGCATGACATGATAAAGGAGAACCGCGGCGACACATAACAGTACCTCACATCATGCACATATCAATAACATCTTTATATTGCATAAACAGTGGATTATACTTACTGAACAATTGCATGTAATATATCACATCAATGTCATAATAACTGCATCTCTCATGCATAGCATCCACATATGAAATCATTCTCAGCATAGCACATAAACAACAATGTATTCATAATATTCATCTACTTACAATTTAGCCAATAACAATTCTTCATGTCACAATTAATATTTAAATATTCATATAATGAATAAAATAATTTATTAAATACTGATAACTGGCTTACTTACCTCAGTACGCAATCCAACAGGTATATATCAGCTAGTCAGATGTCTGAGCACCTACAGGATCATTTTACACAATTAATTTATTAGAATAAGAATATTAAAATGACCCTTAGAATTTCTACCCAGACTAGTTCACGGGCCCAACTTTGGGCTCGAATATCTCCCACTATACACACCCAATTGGGGAAGTAAAAATACCCAAGAAACTAGAATTCACCCAGATTCTAGCCATATAATTATTTTATTTTCGGCCCGTTAGGGCCCAAAATCCCTCCCCAAAAGGGCTCCAGGAACGGCCCAAAAGGCCCTGAACCGGCCGGCCCAGCCGGCCCATTTCATCCCAAACCAACCCGATCCCCTGTTTCACCGAACAGGGGACGGTTCCACGCCGGTGGCCAGGGCAGCCGCCGGCCAAATTGAGGGCGGCCCGGCCGCCGGTGGCCGGACCAGAGCCGGCCGCCGCCGCGGCCGGCCACCCATTCCTCCCCTCTCTCTCAATCTCTCTCTCTCTCTCATGTTTATCATCCGCACGGCTGCTTACTGCCGCGGCTTCTCCGGCTGATTGAGTCCGGCCATCGTTGGCCGGATCGCCGGCCGCCGCCGCGGCCAGCCACCTCCCCCTCCTATCTCTTCAATTTTCCTCTCATCTCCCTATTTCTCTCTCACTATCCGCGCGGCACATTACTGTGCCGGCGGCACGGCCGGCCACCTTGGCCGGCCGGACCTCCACCGGACGCACGCCCGGCGCCGATGGAGGTGGCAGGCCGGAGCTCAGGCCCGGCGAGGCGGCGAGCACGCCGGCGGGCCCGAACCAACAGCGGAAGCCGGTTGCTTCCGCCACAGCACGAGAGAGGGGCCGATTGGCCCTCTCTCTCTTCTCTCTCTCCATCACCACCCCGCCGGACACCTTCCCCGGTGCCGGCGGGGTCGCCGGCCGAAGCTCAGGCCCGGAGAGGCGGCGAGCACGCTGCCAGGCCTGAACCAAGGATCGGCCGGTCCAAGCCACAGAGTATTCCCTCTCTTCCTCTCTCGCTCTCTTTCTCTTCTCTCTGTCTCTCACGCTCTCTCTCTCTCTCTGTCTCTCACGCTCTCTCTCTCTCTCTCTAGAGGCCAGGGAATACCTGAAGGAGACGGAAGCCAGGATGATGGAGGGAGTCTCCCTCCATCACATATTTAATCCCCTACGCAACGCTTCGGTTTAAGGGGTCCGGGAAAACTGAAGCGCTTCGCTGAGAGCGAAGCGTCGGACACCACAGGACCAAGTCCTGAACCTGGTTCACATGAACCGGGTACTACAGGTAGAATGGCATAAACTTATAACTATTCCTTGAATAAACACTAAAGCTATGTTGTCTAGAAGAGGATATCATCAAGGTTCACAATCTCTGCACCAAAATCTTGTACATAGACCATATGGTACAATGTTGGTACAACTTGTACGGATGTTAGTTATGTGTATCAAGACTTGGCACGCTCCATGTATTGACTACAGATGCAGTTAATTTTTGGTATCATAACCTCTTCCCACATGATGTCCATAATGTTGTGGCTGTTGCTATTTAACCCTGATAATACAAATATATGATCAAAGCACTACTGTTTCTACTATCATTGCCATCAACCACTACAGAAGGTAATTGTCCTTCTCAAAAATGCGATGACTTAATGCATGGGCGCACCAAAATGTGGGATGCTCTGTTCTCGTTGACTCTAAAGCCTACTTACTGAGGAGCTGGCTCTAAATATTCTCTGCCTATGGAGTTGAAATTTCTACATATCCTAATATATGGATATGTGGCACTTGCATTGCATTTCCTATTATACCGGTCCTTGCATTAAGTGAAAATAAGCTTTCAATTTACACAACATAATGAAAGAATCTGTGCTTATTATTACTTACAATGGGCAGGTATTCTAGTGATCCACGTTCTTGTGGTTCTGCATGTACTCTTTATCACATTTCCTAATTTGCAATATGTTGTTGCCCAGGATAAGTAGCATGCTCAGCAGTGGCAAAAGGAAGAACATATTGGAAACAGTTCTGGTAACAGGCTTCATGTGTTGGAGCATTCATTGATCAAATTAATGCTTGTTTCTCAGGGGAGAATATTGCAATAAGAGTTCCACAGAGAACCCAGGTATTGCGGTTGAACAAATTTCATGTTATATTCTCCCGTACCATGTTGACCTTTCCACCGTTGTATGGTGAAAGAAAAACTAATAGCATTTCAAATAAAGCAATATTTACATCATAAGGGCATGCGTGGTTGTCGTAAAATGGTGGAAGCAGAGAAAAGCAACTTCCGTGGAAAGTCACCACAAACTTCAGGAATTTGGTCCAAAGTTGATGCACGGATGTCGTTTTTTTCCGCCCCAAGGACAAGCTAAGGGGCAGGGCAAGTGCCTTCAGTGGTTCGTGTGAGTCAGGCTTGTGCCAGCCACATGCATCACACATTGGCGCATATATATGCAGGGCTATACTGAACCTAAGACTGAGAGGAGAACCCGCCAAATATCTGAAAGCATTAGTTTGTAGTGGACATCCCATACAATAAAAGCCACTCAATCTAGGTTTGATAAGCTAAACGGCATAATGAGACACAAACCTGACTACCTTAAAAACATCCAAAAGTTGTCCTATTCCTATATTCCCATTTTTCCTATAGATATACTTGCTGTTCAATAAAATTCATTGCTACTGTTTACATTTGCCAGGGCATTTCTGGGGTTCCACAGATAAAGATAACCACAACCACAACATCGATGGAGATAGAACTTGGAATAGAATTTGCACAAATCTACGAAAAGTCATCCTTATTCAAGTGAGTAATAAATATTCATATATGCATTCATAACATCTAAACTGCATGCATCCATACATGTAATAAAAACATGTGTGTATCAAAGATACACTCATTACTGAGCAAATTATCATGGGACATGCTGCAACTTATTTTGGAAAAGATAATAAGGATGTATAAATATTAGCATTGTCATTCCTGATTATGAGCGTACCAGGTGGTTTGATATTTTTTTTTTTCCTTTTATATTGCAGGGACAACAAAGAACTAGTTAAACAGCTGAGCACACCACCACCAAATTCAAGAGACCTAAATTTCCCAACACTTTTTCCACAAAAAGGTTGGGAGCAGCGCAAGGCTTGCCTATGGAAACAATACCTGTCCTATTGGAGAAGTCCTTCATAAACTTGATTAGAGTAATAGTCATGCTTGTCTCATCTGTGGCATTAGCAGCATTGTTCTGGAAGCATGGAAAGACATTGTAAGTCCTCATTTTATTGATGTATTTGGTGCATCATGTTTTGGTAACTATCATCTAAATGACAATGCAAAATCTTAAAGCTATATTTATGTAAAATTACACAAGATTCCAATCTGACAGCAGACTGAACTGAAAACCATGGTAGAAGAGCAAATATACTTTCTTTTTTCCAGCTCTAATGTGCATTTCATAGTAAAAATAAAACAACACAGTGTTTAAGAGACCAAAATCTATGATGTCTTTGAATGTTCATATGTATGCTCAAGTTTTATCCAATATACGGTAAGAAATAATCACAATAGGAGGCAAGGTATCTGCAAAAAATTTCAATCCTTTCAAGGAATATGAGTCCTCTTTGAGTAGTTAGATGACTACACGCACTATAGTTAATTTAAGCTTAAAAGTTGATATGGCCAGTGCAAGGTTTCGCATCCTAACAGCAAACCTTCAAGGGCTAAAGAATCTGAGATGAAAAGAAAACCATACCCTAGATACTCAGGACCTTGTCATGTTGTGAAGAAAGTCCATAGCTTCTTTCCTATGGATGCATTATGTTTCTCAGCATCTTCATCATAATCTACAACAACTCTATCTTCCCCACTCAGCCCGCTCAACTCCACCATGATGTCACCATCACTGTCCACATTAGCATATGTTTCCTCTGTTTCAAACTATCAAAAGATAACTAATAACTCAGGTCAATTGGCATATTATGCATATTAACTTGAAAAAAAATAGTAATATAGCCAGCCCAATGTCTTGAAGTAGCTGGAAAATAAATGAAAAGAATGATATGACCCATAAACTGTCACAGTGAGAATAATACAATACTTTTGTGAGTAATGCACGCCTAAACAAGAATAAACAAAAAGTTCTCTACTCTTTCCTTCTTAAATGTTTAGAAATGCCACTGACATGCAGAATTAAATCACTTACCTGACACCTAAATCGTAACATTTGATGAGTATTTAGCAAGTGCTATGCACAAGCCTTTTCAAGGCAAGTGAGAGAGGAACAAAATTGGACACTAGAGAGGGAAAATGAAAGAAGCTTGTCCTGCGAAAAAAGAGAGAGGAGGGGAGTGGGGAAGCACAAGGCATGTGCTCCCTTCAGTTGTGTTGACCATGCTGCGAAGGCTTCAAAATTATGGCATCTGGTTTCACATGTCTACCTCTTAGAATTCTCATATCTAGACAGCTAAACATGGGTAAATTTTTTAGGCCCCCCAAAAATAATATTATGTAAGATACAATATGACGTTGGCAATCCCTCTGCAAGGTTTACAATAACAGCTGTTATAACGTCATTAGTCTTAACAGTTTCAGCCCCCCCCTCTGTCACGTTATATATAAAATAGTAGAGGAAAAACCAATGACAGTCATTACAGGTAATCTAGCATTATAACAGTCCACAACATTTTAAAAAATCAAAGTTTCTGAACCAGTTTTCCCTCGAAAAGAGTTTGCACCACCTGATAAAGTCATAATTGTTTATTAGGTGAAAGTAATTTAAAAAACAATGACCTCATTTTTTCATTATTGTCCATTATTTTCCATTATAAACATTATAACAGTCTTAATGGTTTCAGTTGGGGTCTGTCATAATGGAATAATGTCATCATCAAAACCCTGCATCTATTTTGAGAAGAATAGCAATAGCCAATTAAGAAAAAAAAAGCGAGAAGATACAAAGCATTCCTAACAATGCCAAAGTGGTCAGCATGCATGCCAATGCAATACAAAAGTGACAGCAAGAAGAAAAGTAAAAAACTTTACCTGGACAAGCTTTTGAGACATCTTACAAACTTCTATGATTTCTTTCACTATGGATTTCTGTAGCATATGTGATGTTTTCTTGTTATCACCATCAATACCAGATGAAGGTTCAACAGCTGGTTCCCGTATAGAAGTTCCTTCATCATTGTCCACCTTTCATAACCTCATTTTCAGTTGACTGTTGAAGGCTTCCTATCTTGCATTCTTTAGTCTGATCAAAGATTGTTTGGGCTGCTACAACAGTACCCATACTAGCACAACATTTAGATACAAATTTTCTAGCATAAGTCTCTTGTTATACAATTCAGAAAAATAAAATGCTCAAAATAGAAAGCGAAACTATAATGTGGAATCTACAAGCAAAAACTTTAAATTCAAGCACATGATGCACTTACAGAAAATTAATCAAGGGAGATCAAAAGCAAACTTAGATGAATGAGAGCAGAGCATGAGCAATGAATCAGGCTCGGTTGACAAAATGAGCCTCAGCCTAGCTAGCACAAGGGCAGTTCAGTTCGGGCAAAATATCAATTACACAGACATGTAACAGGTCAAAAATATTTAATATTCCTAATATTGCTTTCATGAGTAGATCTAGGCAGAAAATCAATGAGTTAACTAATCCTGAGCTGATGGTACAGTCAACTCTATAAAAGTAATATCCTTTACAGTAAGTTAGAATAATCTATATCAGTCTTAGTTTTCAAAGAGCTAAGGGAAGAACCAAACTAAGCCCCTAAAATTTGAGGCCAAACAGAACCAGCCAATGCATGATTCAGCTCAGCTTGTTAATACCCTACATATCAGTCTAGCCAAAATTTAAAAAAAAAGCTTAAAATCATGAAATATTCTTACAAAAAAAAATAATAAGTAAATCTTGAAACAACATAATAGTTGTCTATGGATATGTAGCTTACCTTGTAGAGCGCCTGAAATTGTAGCACTTCTCTCCAAGAGTCTGAGTTCCAGGAGCTGAGATTTGATGCCTCTTTCGACGTCCACTAAGCAAAATACTCTCTGAACGCATTCACTATCCTCTGCATCTAGCTCCCCAGTTGACGTGTCAGATGTGAAAATGAGCCGTCTCTTCCGTCTCGAACTTGTTGCCACCATATCAGCATGAACAGAATCTCCTCGGCTTTCCTCTTGGATGTTTAGAGAATCATTTGTCACACCATTTGAAGGACCATCGTTCTTCTCTTCAGAAGCTTCCCCAAGTATAGCTTTGGCATCTTCAACAACTGCCTTAACAGAGTGCGTTCTCCTGATACCTTTAGGCCTACTTTTCCTGCAGGTTGGCACCATCTCTGTTTTGATTGTTCAAGCTGGGAATCATTTTTAGGAGGCATGGAAGATCCCTCCCTTTCATTCTGTTCATTGACAAAGGGAATGATCTGCTCACCTTCCAACTGGATATCAGTGGAATTATCTGCCATTCCAAAAAACAACTCTTGATCATCAGTAGCTTTAACTAATCTTTCAATTCTTCATTTTCCATGACTCCACTATCCGATTGCACCCTATGGGCATCAGAAGTGCCAAAATGAAGGCCCGTACCTGGAGGAGGTATTTCAGCATTCTTATCTTTCAGATGCTTTTCCAAATCTAAAGTTGGTGACTGAAAATCTGCATCCTTAGTCTCTACTAGGAGAAGCTCAAAATCAATCACTGTCACCCCATATTTTTGCAGACCCTACACTGCTCAGCTAAAGCTAGGAAGTATTCTTTTTCCTTGATAAATTGTTCTCTTTGATCCTTCAGATTCCTGCTAAGCATACATAGAGTGTCAATATCTTTTGAATCTCAAGTTGGTCAGATTCCAGTTTTTTTGTGTGTTTGGAGAGCTCTTCTTTTTCCCTCTCTAACTGATCTTGTTCCACATTCAACTTTCGAAGTTTAGACTCATTTAGATTTTTTACAGAATTAATTTGGTTTAGTTCTTGATCTCTCCACCTATTAAACTGGCTCTCTTTCTCCTGCAGCTGCTTCTCCATATCCTCCTATTTTTTCTGCATATCCATCTCAAGCTCATGCTTACGAAGCTCAAGCTCCCAAGCAATATCAGCACGACTTCTCTCAAGCTCCTCAAAAGCATTTGACTTCTCAAGCTCCATTGCGCTCTCAAAAGTTTCTTTCTTCAGTCTAAGGTCTTCTAACTCCCTCTGAATATCAGCTTTTGCTGCTAGTACCTCATTATTTAACCTTTCCTCCTCATTGCGTTGCCATTTCTCAAATTTTTCCTTTCATCATTGACTTTCTTTACCTATGCTTCTAACTCAACTTGTTCTCATCCAATACATCCCAATCTTTCTCGAAAATCCCCCTTAGTTCTCTCAAATCCTCTCTTTCCTTGAGAAGTGACTCTTTGGTTATCTGCAATCCTCAATCTCTTGCTTCAGTTTTGTTTGCAATAGGAGATGGTGTTCCCTTTCTTCTTTGGTAACTTTAAGAATTTCCTTCTCCTTGATCATCTGCTGCTTTGCTTCTTCTATTGTTGCCTTCAAATTCTCTAGTTCATTATAGACTTATTGAGATCTTGCTTCTCTCTGCCTAGCTGCTGCTTTTCTTCCTCCAACTTCTTCTCATCAATTTTAATAGATTCCTCCAATTCTATAAAGCTTTTGATTTTGCATCAAGGTCTTTCTCTTTCTGCTTCAAATTTGCATCTTATTCTTCACATCCTGATCTATTTCAAGAATTTGTTCCTCTTTACAGTCAATTTCAATTTTCTTCTTGTCCACAGCATCAAGTTTACCCTTTATCTCATCATCAAAGCACTTTCTTCTGCTCCAATTCCAATTCAAACTCCTGTTTCTTGGAATTTAAAGCCTCGTTGTGATCATCAAGAAGCTTTTGTATCTCCACCTTCAATAGGACAAATGATAACATCAGGTTATCAAGTCTAATAAAGAGGAACATCATAATTACATAGAAAATGACAGAGTTAAGGAAAAAAACTTAAGGCTCAAGATCAAACAAATCCAAATGAATGAAAATCCTCAAAACACATGACAAAAGAAAGTCTGCAATTCAAAGAATAGTAGCCAGGAGATCTAGACTAGACCAGATCTCTCCCTTTTTTACCTTTTATCTTCCCTACTCTACATTTCAAGATTTAAAGGCCACTAAGAAATTAAAAAGGTTTGATGGATATTGCACTAAAAATAATAAGGTTAGTAAAACCCTACAGCCAAAATTTTCACCTAATATAATAAAACTTATTCTAAACCATCTGATTTCAGATTCATACAAAATATGTCAACAATTCCCGTTTGCTTTATTGTTTTCTTCTATATTTTCTCATATACTAACCTCTTTCTTAAGTCATAATAATCAAAAATTCATATCCCAATATTCAATACGATGCAAACTAAGATACA